>VZRU01012164.1:365697-592198 GCA_013398155.1 Pedionomus torquatus
GTTCGACATCTGTTTTCTGATTTTATATATATATATATATATATGCACATATATCTGCTCTATATCTTTCCAGACCTGGCTGTGTTTTACCAGTGAACAAAATGATTCCATAAAACATGTTCTGTAAAGAACCTGAGATCCTTTTGAATGACACGTGCTTTATAAAAGTATGGCCAGCTGTTACAGCGGGCTTTTGTGGTATGTGAGAGCATGAGAAGATGAATCTCTCTCTTGTCATGGAAGGTGGGGATGGAACAGAGGGAACGGCAGGTGGCACTGAAATGGCTCCCAGGGAAGAGAGGAGAAGGGTGGATCCTGCAGCGACACAAAATCAGCTTCATTAAAGAGTTACTCCAGTTAAAGATCTGTCCCATAAGCTATTTCTCATGCTATGATTGATGTAGAAGCTATTTGCTGGAACCATTCTACAAATCTTCACCTTTTATCATTAGTGGTTTGAGGTCCATCTATATTTTAGCATACTTATGATATGATTAAAAACATGAATTTAATTAATAGGGAGAAATTACAGTCTTACTCAGTTAGTATAAGGACATTATTTCTGACCTAGTTCTGTGTATATTAGGAAGGAAATAGGTAGGGAGGAGTATAATGCAGTAGCTGATTTTTAATATACTATGAACTGCTTATAAGGTGAGAACTGTTTGTTCCAGAGATTATTTTCTCAGTGTTTATATATTCAGTTGTTTCTGCTTCTCAACACAGTTCACAAACTGCCCTTAATTATTTCTAAGCCTGTAACTATAAGGGGTATATTTTTAAAAGCAAACCCATCTGACTTAAATCACTACATTAGGTAGCAACATTTTAATTAACTCAGGAATACTTTCCCTTATTTATTGTAATTTATTTTTCCTCTCCTACCTAGCTCTTAAGAGCAGAAGCTTATGGATTCCCTATGGAAATCTGTTACTATAGTGAAGGTTTTCGTTGAAATTTGAACAGACGAAGCCTTGAGGGTGTTGAAAAGTTTCCTGCAAACATTTTTTTATTTCCAAGAATTAATGGAAACATCTATTCCACTGATCTGCTGTGTGTTATCCACTGTGTTTTTAATGCCTTATATTCAGACTTTCAAATGCCTGTACGGTTGTGTTCGAGATACAGCAACGCTTGTTTAATTTCATGGAGCAAATATACTCAAATAAATCATATGCACAGTTTGGGAGCTTTATTTCCCTCTCTGAGGTACACCTAAAGGACATCAGCCTGAGGGAAGGGAATTTCTCAGCTCGCATTGACTTGTGTTGCTTCCAGGTAGGAGAGGCACAGAGATATCTGACATGAAGACAGCAAAAGAGAGAACGATTCAGGAGGCTGGAATATAAATAATTCTCAAATTCCTTCAAGTAGTTGACTCAAGTTATTTAATAAACTCAAGTCTTCTCTGGTGCTTTATGGCTGTCACATGGGAGGAGATGAGAAGTAGCAGCATCTGTGCAGTTCCACTGGGTGAATTTTTGGAATTTCATTAATGGAGCATTAATGAGAAGATGTCTTGTCATGGTTGATCTGTGTATCAGTAGTTTATGATGGACCTGATCTTACTCCTACTGCAGTCAATGGCACTGTAACTATCAATTATTTCTTACACTTCTCATATATAAAATACCTCTGTTTGTACTTCATATAAGGATTAAGGGCTTGTGAAAGGTCCAGGGCTGACGGCCCTAGAGACAAGATACAAATGACTACTTAAATTGTTCTTATGACTAAACATGTTCTACTTAGCAAGCGAGGTATATTACTTTTGTAAATATTTTGAGGTCCTGTTTTGAGGAATTTCCCGTGCAAGGCTATGTCTGACTGCATGAGAAGTTGAATTTTAAAGATCCAGGTTTGCAGACCACTGAAGAGCCCTCAAATGCTAATGAGTTTCAGTTGGACCAGCCAAGGTGTTTCCAACTTGTTGGAAACAACAGTCTCTGGGTGAAAGGCTTGATCTATCCTCTGGCCAAACTTCTGAGGCCTCCAGTCTCAGCTAACATCTTGATGAATTTCTTTTCATGTTGCTTAGTTATTAACTGTATTCTAGAGAAGAAAAATCTAAGCAATAGTCTGAGAGGCAAGAAAAGTATTAAAAAAACCAAACAACCAACAGAGAGAAATATTAATATTTTTATTAATATTTCTAAATAATTTTAGTACTTCTATAGAGCTAAAAAAGACCATCTACAAAATGTTAAAAATCATAAATATTTTAGATTGAGATTATATCCTTGGGAAAATCACCACAAATTTATTATTATTTATTTAACCTGTACTCTTTCATATGAGGATATTGGTGCAAGCAATAATTTGTGCCTCAGTCCAAAAAATTATTCATCCTCTGCTAATTTGCCCTATGACATAGAGCACAGTGTATGAAATTTTTTAAATGAGGTTAAAATTGTATTTAGGCATTATTTCATCTGAGGCTGAGTTGCAAGAAATGCAATTGGAGCATTTCACTTGGACACAAGCATTCACTTGGACACAAAGAAATGTGACTGCATTTAAGAGAGAATTTAAGCATCAATTTAACCATCTTCTTTAAGGTTCACTGCTGATCACAGTATGTTAAGGAGCTGGAAGGGATTTCTTTCTACATAATGCAATTGCATAAAAAGAGTAGAGCCCTTTTGCAGATTAATATCAGGTGTTGACAGTTCTAATCGAATCACAGAATGGTCAGAGTTGGAAGGGGCCTTAAAGAGTTCCAACCCCCCTGCCATGGGCAGGTCCCCTCCCACCAGACCAGGTTGGGGGCAGCCACAGCTTCTCTGGGCAACCTCTTCCAGTGCCTCACCACTCTCACAGGAAAGAATTTCTTCCTGGTATCTAATCTAAATCTCCCCTCTTCCAATTTAAAACCCCTGCCCCTTGTCCTGTCAGTCCACTTCCTGACAAAGAGTCTCTCTCCTGCTTGGCTGTAGCTCCCTTCAGATCCTGGAAGGCTGACTTACTCGCAGGAGAGAGGCTTTTTGCCAAGAACTGCATTTTTCGCACAATATTCTAATAACAGTGTATTTAAAACAGGGGGTGCTGTTCGGCACCTGGCAGTTTAAGTTCCTTATTTTTATGAAAACTGTGAAATATCACATGAACAAAATATATAAATCATCCACCTTCTCTTACAATCCTCAAAATGTAAAGAATAAATGGTGATATATCTTTCTAGAACTTGAACCTAAAAGGAATAACATCCCTCTACCACTCCTGGGTAATGGGGTTGTTTCTTCAACACCAGTGATACGGACGAGTGTTTCTGGCACGCTGACAGACCGTAATAAAGGTCATAACACTTGCTGTCTCCAAACTCCCAGTGACTTGAGGGGGAGTTTCAAGTGCAGGATATTCTGCCGAAGAATTATGGCTTGAGAGAAGCGTGTCTGCTAATAGTAATTTCTGATAAAAAGCAGGTGAAAAACAACGTTCACGCTTCCAGGGGAAGGGAGAAGAGGGGGAGAGTGGAAGCTGGGTGCAATTTCTTCATTTCTGTTAATAACATTAATCCTTGCACTGTGTGTTTTATCTTTGGACTTCTGATAATAAAGATGCAAATGCCATAGAATAATTTTGGGTACAGGGAAATGAGTTGATTAATCTGAGTCCTTTGACAGAAATGGGAACTACTTCTCCAGCTTCTAAACTCTTGCACAGCCCCAAGAGAAAACCTGAGATTTTATTGCTTCCTGTGATAATTTCTATATAATCAAACTAAAATATTTTGTACCAATATGAACATTTTTGAGAACTTGCTTGTGGTGATCTTGTTCAGCTTAGCAAGGAAAACTGCTTTCCATTTTATTTTATATGTATATATCTGCACACATATTTGCATGTATAGATAAACTGCTATTTTTGGGGCTTCTTTTAGTGAGTCACGTTTTGTTCCAAGTTCATTAAAGCCAATAAGTAATTTGTTATAAATATGGCAATCCTGTAAGAGGTATTTGAAGCAGGATCAGGTGCCAAGAGGGCTATTGTGGTAAGCAATTCAATTATATTTGAAAGAAGTCCTTTGGATTCACAGTCTATATGGACGAAAGTGACTTCAAGATCTCCATCAGCTGATTCCTACACAAACTGGGGTGGGTACAAATGCTGCTACGTGGCTGATGGAATCACACGCAGCTTGTTTTGTCCTCCAAACCCATTCTTTAAAACTTTGCTGTAGATGTTCTCCCGGATTTCAATTGTTTGTCATGGAATGTCACTTATTGCAGCAAAACTGATTATTTTCTCACAATGTTCACAGAAAATATAACAGGCTTGTGAGTAAAGCTGCTTAAATTCTCCCATTTTTCATCTGTGTCTGTGAGGGAGCCAATGAACAACTCTAATGTTTCCTGCCCCCCTCCTTCCCTGTGTCAGTCTCCAGATTAGACCCAAGACCCTGACATAGGGGAGCTGGTGAGGTTTGGCTAAATTTGGGGATGGGAAACCAGCGAATATAGGGGGAATAAACGTTTCTTTCAAACTGTGAAACAAACTTTGTTTCGGCTTTCTCTGAGTTCAGTGGAAGAGACGTGGTGGGACAGAGAGCAAAAATAGGTGGGAAATCTGCTGTGGTCGTTGCTGGCCTTCTGCAGGCCCTGAGAAAGGTTCTGGGTTTCTCTGTCTGGATTTTGTTAAAGGCTTTGATGTGCACCATTGCATTTATTTTCTCTTTCAACATGAAGAGTTAGCAAACTAAACTATCATTGAATGGGCGCTGGCTTGAAAACACTTGCGTTTACAGAAATAACCGAAAGCTTAGTGCCCAGGGAGAGAAAATCAGCTTACGCTAATCATGGGCAGGCAGCTAGGTAGGACGCTCCGCCGGTGAATTTGTGTCTTCTCTGGCACGCAGTGTAATGGGAACTCTTTTCAGTCAATAGAAGAGCTCCTGGAAAAAGATAATAAATCTAGTAATTTTCTCTTATGGCATTATTATACACGTTTTATGACGACTGTACAATGTTTGCCTCCCTGGTCCTTCCTCTGTCTTTGAGCGATTAATCTTTTTTATCCCTGGTTGTAAATCGGTTTGTTTCTTTGGGCTCTAATTTTGTCAGAGGGATATTTTGACATGCTGCTGAGCTGAGTGAGATTATCTAATTATATTTTACTGATAATATTTATCAGTAAATAAATAATAATATTTATCAGACATGCAAATGTCTGATGCCTTTCATGTGCATATCTGCATGGAAGGAAATGCTGCCTTTTGTTTTTTTGTGATCTTGCTTTACTTATAGGCGATTTGCACACAAATCATGATCTCCAAAGCAAGAGGTTAAGTATGAAAATCAGTGACTAATGTACTCTCAATCAACAAGGGATTTAACACCCTAATCACTAAGAACAGGAATAGTCAGTGCTGGTGGGGACTCCAGCAACCCATACTCATTCCCCTACTTGTTCTGCATGTATGGGTGGTCTGTGGGAAGCCCTTCAAATTCTGTGCCTCAGAATTTCTGTAAGGAAATTTGACTCCTGGGGTGGGTGAACCTTCTTGGATAACGCTTGTTATACAGAGGATTTGTAAAAATAAACACAATAGTAGTCTGACAGCAAAGGTGCTAGAGACATACAAAAACAATGTTCCTGGTTGAGTTTGAACATTCCAGAGAGTGGTCCAGGGCATCTGCTGGGATTCGCCACTCCCACAGACAGACCCGTGATGCCAGGTCCTGAGAAGAGAATGTGCCTTTCTGGAATTAGATGGATAGTTCATAGGAGCCCTAGGGTAGGGAGGATGTTGACAACTGATTTACTGCATCTCTGTTAGCTTTTTGTAAATGAGAGTACAATTAAAAATGTGGTATTATTTTTAGAAAGTTGTTGTTAACTGTTCTTTTCAGCAATCACATTTTCTGTTTTCATATTGTTGTGACATCTCCTATCTGGGTATGGCAGTTGCATGAATTAACTTAAGTGCTGTTGTTCAGCTTGATTACAAGGAAACTGAAATATGCCCCTCGTGGGTATTATCTGTCACACTGCTAAATACAAAACCAACATAAAGCTCCTGCTTGTTGCTGGAAAAGCCTTGCACATATCGCTCTGAATCCGTGTCTGTGAGGTACTGAATGTCGCCTACTCCTGTTGGAGTCCTCTTGGTCCAACACCTCTTGGTGCTAAGCTGCTCTCCTGTGACATTGGAATTCTGCTGAGGTCTTCCACAGGAAGTCTCCTCAAAGTCCAGCTACCTCCAAAACTGGAAACTGTTTGTTTGTGCTTCATCTGGAGAGGAATGCAGAAAGCGTTAATGCATAGACTCTTTACAAGTATAAGCACGTGTTCCTCTTGGCTGTAAAGCACAACAAACTCATTGTTAGAGCAGAATAAAACTGCTCCTGTAATCAACAATTCCATTTATGCCCCCAAAGTCCCAGTCCTCACATTTGTGAAGCACTTGGAGGTAAAAATAGAGATCAAAATATTGTGACAGGTCTTTAATGTACCATGTCTCTTCAAAACTTTTGTGACGTTCTTTCCCTTCTGTCCTCTTTGTGTCATCTTGAACATGGCCTGTATGTTCATGCCTTCTGCGCGTTGTTTATTTAATACCTGTCCTCATTTCACTTTTACAACTGAAGTGCCTATTTTAGGCTTCTCGGAATCTCTCCTCCAGGTGCTTGAAGCCATAATATTTTGAAAACACGTGACTCAAGAATGACTCAGGGCCTTGAAGAGCTGGGACATGGAAGAACAGTAGTCTCTTAGACTTAATGAGAAAATTGGCTGCTATCAACTATGAGAGCATGCTTTTGTTTTTCAGCTTGTACAGAATGCATGTGCAAGCATCAGCTGTCATTAGATTTTAAAAGAAAAATTGCACCTTCTATATGTTTAGCTATTTGTTTGACAAGCTCCAATATCTATTTTATGAGCTATCTTTATATCAAAGAGCACACAAGACTAAAACAACAGGTAATTGATTCTTTTAATCTTAGATCTCTGTTTTGAGTGTGCTTTTATTTCCCCTTCTATATCTTTCCTTTCCTTCTCCAATTAACACAGTCATGATTTCACAGTCTCCCCAGCAGGCTCTCACGATGACATGGGCATTGTCTGGGCTTCAGGGTAGGACTGAGACCTGAACTGTGAGTGACCATTGTGTGAGTGTTGACTAAATTAGTTGACCCAGATTGCCCTAAGAATGCTTCTGAGGTGCTCAGAAAATATGACAGTGTATGTGAAATATAAAACATAATAAAAAGAGATTTTTGTCTCCTAGATGCTAGGATTCCAGGAAATTAAAATTTCATTGTCACCTGATTAGAAGCCTACGGTTTTATTTAAAGAGGTTGCAATTCAAACAAGCTTTGAAATGAATAAAGAATTTCATACTTTGAATCCTCTGAATGAATTGCTTTAATTTTTGACTGTGTATGATTAATAATAACTGGACAGAGAGCAGCTGTGCAGTCATATTCAGGGATTAATGGCTAGTTTGCAAGCTAATTTTTAGCAAAGAGCACAGAGCTATTGCTTTGTTTGTAAATCAGCCCCTGGAAAAGGCTGTACTGAGTGAAGTCTCACATCTCATCTCTGCTTCTGTCTGAAAAAGAAGGGACTGGCAGCAACAAGCTGTTTGTTCCTCCATGTGTGTGTGTGTCCCTGTCTGCTGCCTGTTGGTCAGAGGATGGAGCAAGGAACTTCAAGCTCTTCCTGAGTGCCTCTTCACGTGTCTCGCTTCAAAATGTCGCCTGGAGGTAGGCTTGTGTTTTGTTCTCACTCCCCACAGGCTCCGGGGTGGTCCGTGTAGTGCTGGCTCTGAAGTGGTACTTGAGTGAGCTCGAGTGCTGGAGGCACCGTAACCAAGTGACGCAGCCCTTCTTCAGAGGAGCAGGGTGTGCTAACCTAGACATACTGATGCAGTAGCATTGGTGGTGCTTCTTAAACATCCCTCCTGGCACTGCGTTGTGCTGCTTGATTTGCCCAAAATCACACTGCAAGTCTGTGCCAGCATGCGAAATTCAGCTGCCTCTCCGGCTCCCCGGTCAGTACATGGATGCCAGAGACACTCCTGCTTCTCCAGCCCATTGTGTTCACACAGCCTGGGAACGCTTCTGTGGAGCATCATTCTTTCTCCCTGCAGAAAAACAAGTCTCAGTTCCTCTGTGTCTATGAGAAAAAGTCTTCGTGCAGTAGCAGTGATGTTGTTGATTTTATGAGAGGTTTCATCTTAGTTTGAGTATCTGCATCCGGAATTAAGGGGCAGGATCTTTTGAGTAGGTGACTTAGAATATTGGTGTTACTCTGATCCTTTTGAAAATTTGTCATGTATTTAATTCTTAATGACTTATGCTTTTAGAACTGACCAGTCCTTTACATAGTTAACTTGACATCTTAAAAGACTTTTCAGAAACAATGAAGTGCTCGCTCTGTAAATCAAAGTCTTCTGAAGTGGCTTAATTTGGACCCCTATTTAATTTAAAAAATACTTTCAAAAAGCTAGATGACTACCCTCAGGAGTTTGGGAATGTTTCTACAGATGTGTTCTTTGGATATTACTTGGCGAATACTGTAGAATATCAGCTATCAAGCTGAAAAAGAAACTAAGAAAAGGAACGTACTACAGCTATTAGCTAGCTTCAAGAAGCATAACAAAAGGTGAAATAAAACACAAAATGTTTTATAATACACAGCACAGTTTCTTAGCCAGTCACGGTTATTTACTTTTATAAAAGATGTCCTTTATTTGGTGAAGAACCCAATGGTTCGCGTTATGTATTTTTAGACTGAACCCTGGGCTTTAGTAGTTTTAAAAGAAACTGTTGAGGAAGAAAAAGATGATGAGAAAACTCTTAAACCAAAAATGGTTCTGGTGCATTAGGATAACTTAATATGCCTTGAGGCATGCTTCTTTCCGCAGGGGTAGGGAATCAAGATATTCTGCTATGCAAAGTGCTTTGTTTTAAAAAATAAACATGAAAAAAATTAGTCTAGGGAGAACATTAAACTTCTGCTTGACATATGAAGGTTTCAAGGCAAGTGGTAGGTGAAATTTGTGTGATTGATATTCTTGCTTTCATGCTACACCCTGTGACCAAGAAATGGGAGTAGATTTTACACACCATTATGCAGCATCGTAAGAGCGGGGTCTACTTTTTTTTTTTTTTTTAAAGCTTGTCTATCTACTCTGCGTTTTTTATTCCTTTTATGTACTGCTCTGGGACATAAAAATACTCCATATTCCCTTTATAGTTGTATAGATACCGAAGGTTAAATTGTACAAATGGTCTATATCTAAACATTTGATTTCAAATCTGTGCAGCTTACTGGGAAAGATGCTTTAAAGAACCAAATAAATCTCTTAGCATGCATGTGTATTGATACAGAATAGTCTGTCCTTACATCCTGTATTTGTACAGGATCTGCCAGTTGGCATCAGCCAAACGAGTACTGCTGCCTCCAACCAGTGTGTGTGTGGAGTGACTTATGGAGGACGCAGAGTTTAAAGCCACAAAGCAGAAGTGCATCGTGTGAATGGCTGTGTGATATTTAAAAAAATACACTGAGCCTATCCTATCCTTACTTCAATGAGGAAGAACTTTCTGCAGTAAGGAGCTACTTTAGAAGCTATCCATGGAAGTCTGACTTTCTCCTCAATGCACCTTGTTCCAAATTTGTAAACTGAACTTTAGGAAACATCTTACCTCACATAGCAGGAGACAAAACTGTGAAGAGTGTACAGTAATAGCAAAATAAAATGCAGCAGATATCTGTTCTGTTCAAGAAAGAAATCCAAAGATGTGCTGTTACCTGACTTGCAAAACTCACTCTTTCTGGGAAATAACATGGGGAATGTGTTCTTTAATAGTTGGTTCTGGTACTTTTTCTAAAAGGGTTGGCATTGGATTTAAATGAGAAGTTCTCCTCAGTGCATAAAACCATAGTAGTTTAGTTATCTCATATTGATATAGTTTCATATGTAAAATCCTTTTGATTTATCCTCCTAGGAATTGTAATATATACATTTACATTATGGAAGGTATAAGCTGCTCTAGGACAGCTTTTTGTCTGCTTGAATATTACTAGTTTTTAAAAGCAATTGCACATGCAAGTGTTAAAAGAATTAAATTGCTCTCATTACTGTGGTTAACAATTTTCATTTATAAGACCAAAAATTTCAATGCTGTTAGTAAATTGTGGGTAAAATAACTGATTTCAGTTGTTTGCAAATTTGTATGCTCTTTTTAATACTAATAAGCATGAAGAGAATCTAACTTTATAATAATTTGTTTTGCTTGTTTATGGATGACCTGAGACTCTGCTAACCTGTGGCTTGCAGTACACTAGCAGGTGAAATCTACCTAGTGCAGTCATTTATATATACTGTATATAGAATAGCATTTAAATTTGATTTTAATGAGTTCTTTTATCAGACTGGGGAAAAAAAAAAAACAGAGCCTAAAATTTACAGCTCTTGGAAAGATGCAGCTGTGAAGTTCCCGGCTCCAGCAGCGGCTCCTGGAGGGATTCCTTTTGATCTCATTCTGAACTAGGTTAAGGGTGTGTTTGTGCATTCAGAGCTCTTGGAGATCTCGTGATGCTCCAAGTCCAAATCCTACTGTAATTAGCAATTAAATCTATTCTCTCCTCATGTAAAATATTTGGTGTCCATATCTTAAAATTCAGGATTTGGCCTTTCATTTCATCTTTTAAACTGGAATCAAATTGCCCTAGTTGTGAGCAGCAGTTTGCTACATGACTGCAACTATAAACTTCAGTATATTTTGTCGTTCAGTGCTGTTGGATCGGTTTGTCTACATAAACGAGGCCAAGAACTCAGATTGGAATAGTCAAAGAAAAGCACAAAAGCATTTCAGTACCTGATAACCTCAAGCAGAAAAGCGTTTTCAGTTCTTGGTTCAAGAGGAGTTGTTATGGCTTTTGGATTCAGCCTAATAGTTATGATAACATAGTCATTGGATTATGGTACTGCTATTTGAAAAAAGACCCCAAATTGATAAAAAATTGATTTTACCTAATTTTGTAAACAGGGATAAGGATAAACGTGGATGTTGAAGCAAATCAATGCTGTAGGTGAAGTTTCAGGGGGGATTACCTTCTCCTTTCCTCCTTGTAACAATGCAGACTCAAACACGTTATTCTGTTTCATATGTGAGTTTAGCATGACACAAAATCCAACCAAAAAACCACAAGGCATCTATGATTTATTTAGCTGAGATCAAAGACATACAGCTGCAAAGAATCTAATTAAAATTTGATGATGCAGCAGGCAGGCTACATCTATTATTTAATTTGGAGGTTGTGATCTTATACAAAATTAGCTTCCAGATTTCACTTACACTCTTGGGCTGCAAATATACTTGTACTCAATCATTTTGATATGAAGTCGAATCACCAGAATTTCACAACAGATCCTTAGATGCACTATGTGGAATTTGTTATCAGGAAAGAAGCTACGAAATTCCAGCTTTGGACCAGTCCAAAGATGTTGCTGACAACATGGTTGCTTTGCACTAGCGCAAGTCAGCTTGTTTTGCTGAAGGACTGGGACTAGTATACCTGGGAAACAGGACCGATTGCTGAGGTGTCTTCAGGGTGGCCACAGGCACAAGCTTTTGACCTTCTCAAACAACTTAATGAGTTTCTGAAATAAGCTTTAGAATTACTGTTGTTTTAAAACAGGGTAGTAGCTTTCTGAATAATTCTGCATGGAACTAAAGAGTCTACTTAACTGACTTTTTTTCTTTTCCTTTTTCTTGTTTAAAATAAGAGAAAGCATGTCCTTTC
This sequence comes from Pedionomus torquatus, assembly GCA_013398155.1. NCBI lineage: Eukaryota > Metazoa > Chordata > Aves > Charadriiformes > Pedionomidae > Pedionomus > Pedionomus torquatus. The sequence goes on from VZRU01012164.1 coordinate 377,455, forward strand.
TGTAATCTTACTGGCGGAACAGCGAGTCAGAAATTACTAAAATACTGGATTTTAATAGAAAATTGTTACAGATCAGCCAGGTTATGCAAACGCTCCCTTCTAAAAGTGAGAGTGCCTCAGTCTGATGTTTTGGCAGATCGCGTACCTAAGTAACAGCTCTGGAAATGGAACATCTTTTTGCCAACAGATAGGATTTACACATGTGGGTACAGTGTATTCACCTAAGGAAGACTTGTCTTTAGTTCTGTTGTAGCAACTCCAGCAGATAGATCTAATTCGAATGTGTGATGCTGAAGCTAAGGTAGAATCTGGCCCAAAAAGCCTAACTGTTGCACAGGGAGCCAGCCCCGTGGATCAGGACCATCCCTGCTCCCTGGAGCCTTGCACTCAATGTCAAGCATGTGCTAATTGGCTCCCCTCTCTCTACTGGGCTTTGTGCTTATCTTCACAATAAATAATTGTCATTGACAGTAGAATTTTATCCGGAGCTATTTGTAGCTATATGCTACAGACTGGCAATTTTAGTTCTGGTTATCTATTCCATGGGTTATTTAAGTTCTTTTCTAGTGTAAAGAAGAAGGGCTTGCATGGCTGGGCTTTTACCTGCTTTTACCTTGGCGATGGCCATCATTAGTTGTGGGAAGCGTAGCTGCTGCTGCTTAGTGGAAATTGATGTCCGAGTACGGGAGTATTCCTGGTCTGCTCGTTTGTGCAGCAGCATGAGAACAGTAAGATGCTGCTCTACAAACCAGCTCTGCATCCTTCAGGGTGTGAGAATAGAAAAATATAATCTTGCCTGTCCTATTTTAAGCTGCAGACTGTTACTTATTCTCCTGTAGCCAGGATAGCGATGGTGACGACTGCAGAGAGAGAGTAGCAGGACTCTTGGCTCTGAGGTTTAGGGAGGAGAATAAAAGTAGGTTGAGAAATATTGATCCCACTTTCTTCAATGCCTCTACTGTTTGGTCTGGGAATTTGTTGTGAAATACAGATGCTGTACACTGCCAGAATCCACAGGGTTTACTTGAGATTTGGTACCTTAGCTGAGTGCATCAAGGGAGTCTGGAGAGAATGCCTCGCCTTAATTACGTGCTGAGATACTCCTCAATATATCTCATTTCTTTTATGACCACTGAATGTGTTTGCACTTCTCTTTTCTAAAGGTACCCAGTGGTCTAATTCTGTCTGTCTTCAACTAAAAGAAGCCAAAATCAACCCTACAGCCCCAATTTTAATAAATAACACAGAAAGAAAGCTCTTTATGCTGTTGTTTTATTTTATTTCACTATAGAGAGTTTACCCAAAATGTATCACAGACAAATTAAAAGTTTAATTAATTTTATCAATGACACCACCACCTTCATATTTCAGATTCACCTGTTTTGGTCTAAGTTTGGATTTTGTTATGCTTGGAAAGTTACTGTGGTGTTGGTGCTAAGTGTGCCAAACCAGAGTAGAAGGCAGAAATATACTTAGCACAGACTTCTGGAAGCTGTGGTTTTGAGGAGGATTTTGCTAATTGGCAGACTGACTACTTCTAAGTGAGTCTCCTTCTGGTGAAATATCATTCAAATGATTGAAATGAGAGATTTTAATAACGTAGAGTGGACTGAGATGATACACATTTTTGATTACCGTTCTCTGCTTTTTTAAAATATTAACCTTAATCAAAGAAAAAACAAATTTCAGTTAATGAAAGGCAAAAAAGTGATCCAAATCTTTCGGGAGATATAACAGTTAATTGAATTTCAAGTACTGTAGCTACATTCTCAATAATGTTCCATTTTCTTTTCAGGATTACAGTTGTTTAGTTCCATTAGCCTTAATGTACAGGGTCAGCTTTTAAATTATGCTGCATTACTCTGCTGGTTTCTTTTGCCTCATTCCTTCTCTTTTTCCTATACAGCTTCTCTCATAGCTATGACCTGCCTTGGCAGAGGTCACTTGTCATAGCCACGAGAGAGCTGCTGCTGGAACTGACAGTCCTCTTCCTAATGATTCCTGTCTTCCTCCTGAGCCTCTAGTGTGTCACTAAGAAGTTAGAGCTCCGTCTGTGACTCTCAAAACAATGAACCGAAGCTACTATTTGCTTGTTAAAATCAGTGTTTACCAATAAACTGAGTCTTCCAACTGCAAAAACATTTTGAAGAACTTCAGTTGGCAGCACTCCCTGGAACTGCCCACCACAAACAAACAGATCCTTGGGGTTTATTTTAAATTCTGGAGATAAATTCAAAATAAATTATTATGTGTGATGAAATTGATATTCTAGGGGAAGCATTTTCAGTGTTGGTAAGGAAAGTTTCTTAAGCAGGGCAAGTATCAGGTGGTTATTTGTTTAGGATGAAACTCATTTCTTATTGACTGAAATTTCAGGTTGACACTATTATTGCTGTTTGTGTCTAGAAAAGCAAATGTTAATGTGAATTTAGCTTAAAAACAGAGTTGCTAAATGTAGGTAGAATTGTGTGACAAAATTTAAGTGCCTATTAAGGCTTCCCCCATAATGGGACTTATTAAAAGCAGTGACTTTCCTCCTTTGAAGCTTGTTGGCATCTGACTTTGATGGGTTCAGGTAGACAAACACCAAGCGCTTTGCTGAATGCAGTTTTTGACGTGCTTAAAATCTGGTGTGTTCATTGGACATGAATTGTGACTACTTCTTCCTTATGGAAATAAGCCCTTTTAGCAGTGAAAAACTAAAATAGCAGATTAGAGTGATGTTGGCCATTACGTTTATATTTCTTGATTAATTGTAAAACAACATCATAACATTCATAGCAGATTTTTTTCAGTTCAACCCTTAAATTTCCTCACCCTTAAAAAAAGAAAAGCATTCCATCAGTATAGCTAAGAGTAAATACAGGTAGCGAGGAGAAGTTACAAAACCACTATGGAAATGCCAGTCTCTAGAGACAACATTTAGTTTACTCTAAGTCTGAAAAATGTGTCAGTGTTGTTTCTCTTTCAAAGAAACATACAACGCTTCAGTGAATCTGACATCTTCTGGAGCTGACCTTATTAATTATTTTTGACTTACTGTGTACTATATATCCGCAGGGATTTGCAGAGGATCAAGTACGCTATTGTCAAGGGCTTTTATTTTTCTTTTAAATGTACTTGTGTGTGTTGGAGAGTTTGCGTGTAAAACTATTAGTGGATGCTATGTGCTAGATAGGTTCAGAGATATAAATGCGTCCTTCTTGAGGGAAGAGCATGCATCGCAGATTAATAAAATACACTGTAAAATTTGTATCTGTACTGCTCAGAACTTCAGATAGCATATATGCACAATGTCTAATTTTCTTGGTGATCTTGAAAGATTTGATTTCAAAGGACGAGTCCTTCCAGTAGAAGCAGTCTGGAATATGTGCTTCAACAGAGAGGACCAAATTCTCTTCTTAATTACCAAAATATCAAATTTGAATCCCTACACTAAATCTGAAAGACTTACCCTGCATTAGATTTGGTGTGACTGAGAGCAGGTTCTGTCTCTGCTCTCTTGTTCGCTCTTTGGAGACCACTGACACCGAGCAGATGATAAACGGAATGGCTTATTTGCTACAAGGCAAAAAGAAGGGTAAATAACAGTTGGGACGAGTAATGAGTTGAGGAGAAACTAACATAGATACTGAGAAAATTCATCCTTTTTCTGATTCTTTTTCAGTCATTCAGGGGAGAAAAGATGTGACTGATAGGAAGAAAAAGAGAGGAAGGTGGCAAAACAATAAAAATGAGCCTTTGTGCAATGAAAAGTCATTTCCCCGTCGCCCACACACGCCCAGGTCTTAAGCCCAGAATGCATTGTTTCCTGGAGTAAAAGAAAATGAAAGGACAGAGAACAAAGTAAGGGGGAGGCTTTTTGTTGCGTTTCGTTGGTTGGGGTTTTTGTGGGCTCTTTTTTTTTTTGTCGTTTTTTGTTTTGTTAGGGTAAACCCGTAACTTCTCAATATATTTGCTTTACTCACAAATTCATCTGAAGTCTAAGGCTCCAGGACAAAGGTAGCTGGTACACAGGATGGTTCTGAGTTTAAAGCCTAGCCAGATGAATCTAGGTTTAGTCCAAGATAGGCCATACCTGCATAGGAGGATTTGGTATAGTAAATGACAAAAAAGTTATTGAAAGTTCAGGAATCACAATGAATTGCCTTATCAGATAGTCAGATAGTGTTGTCTGCTGTTACAAGATTGAATTTAAAAGAGACTAAGGGGGCACTGTTACCCTGATTGATCCAATACTTAGCACTGTGACATCTGCTTTCGTCATTTATTTTATAATTCCATTGGCAACTCATGATATACCTGTATGACTGTTCTCAGTTGCCAAGAACGTGGGAGTATAAATGGGAGTATCAGTAGAAATGTACTGGAACAAGAATGACTCCTAGAGCAATACAGTCCTGCAATACAGGCTACAATTTCACACACTGCTCTTTACGGATGGTCTCTGTTAAGAATTTTCCTATTTGAATCTGATTCCAGTATTGGACCACTATCTTTTAACTGTTCTTTTTTTTTTTTCTTTTCTGAAGAGTACCCTTTCCACCTCTGAACGTTACGCAGTTCAGCATTTAAAAGCAACTATAAGCAAAACTGCCACGTTCATGCCAGAATTTCACTCTGTATTTCAAACAGCAGAGATCAGTGATAAGTGAGTGCAACTGGAAGGAAAACATGGAGTTTTAATGGCATCCTTATAATCAACTGGAGGAAACACAGCGATGGCATTGAAGCGAATGTGCGGTTCTTCTTGGCAACTAATGATGTGATTGCCTTTCCATGCAGTACCGCGGGGGGGGAGAGGATGGTACAAGGCAATGTTGCAGAAGATACCCTAAGTCATGCTGCTTTCAGAGAGGTGGTGGATTAATTGAAATATAGCTTAGTAAATGATACTCCCCCTCTTTTATGTGCATATACTTTTTAATGAGCTCTGCAGAGGAGCACAGCGGTGTGCTAGTCAGTCTTGGTAACACCTACAAACTGTGGAGTTAAACAGTTTTTAACCAAGATAACGCTGCTGATGACTGGATATGGAACAAGAAAGAGCTGCAGACAACGCAACATTCACATCTGGATTGTTTCATTGCCTCTGTTCTCTTGCCTGTCTCTTTTTACCAAGCTTCTAATTAAAGGAGATTTCAGAAAAATAAATCACTTAAAAAACAATGATAAAGTAGATTAGAGAACAGAGACTTCTGAAGAGGTGTATTTGAAATATTAAAATTAGGTGATGGATCTTCTCTGAATCCATATGAATCTATACTACTGCCACTCAGCACCAAATAGCTATAAAGAGCATGGTAGATGTTATTATCAATGAAATAGCTTTCCACCTAAAAAGAGATCTCAGCTAGATTATAAATTCCTTTTAAACTTTCATATACTTGAGGCTTTTTCTCTGGCACTTGTTTTTAAATCAAGAATGACATATCAGCAACATTTTGTCATTAATACCATGTGCATCATTGTTTTGTTTTAAGTTCAGTATCTTCTTTTAAATGTAATTCAGTAATTAGGTTGGCAGAAAAATTATTTTCTTTTTTTCTTTTTTTGTTTTTTTTTTGCATTCCCCTGTTGGAATATACCACCCCTGCCTTACTTGATATCAAGTAAGGAGTTATTGGGGAGGAGTTATTTAATGCTTTAATTAGGTACATTTTAAAATTTATGTAAAAAAAAGCAGTTCTTTTTCATCTGTAGTATTTTATTTTAAAATGTTTTTGTGTGCTTCAGCTGAAAGAGTTTGAAGAAAAATCAAATACTTGCTGAGATTGTGAAACACGCACTTTTCAACCGAAGGCACAGACTGAATGAATAGTCTGTCAGATCTCAAGTCTTCAAATACTTGTCCGTGTCATCTTTCACTTTAGACACAGCCCCGCTTTCTGCTAATGGAATTTTTGTAGTCTCGACATTCATGTATTTCAGGACTGGGTCTAATTGCAACAGAACACATAAAACATTTAGCATCATTTTTTGTGGGCTAACAGAAATCATTGATTCTGTCCTCATCCGAGCTTCAAAGGACAGGTGTCATCCTGAATGAAGCTGCATGACAAGGAAGAGGTGTCAGGAAGGACTTCTAGCCCTATACCCTGTGGAAAGGGGCAAACCAGAACAACCTGAAATTCATCTGAACTCTGCCTTTGTCCCCAAGTGTGGCCACTTGGGGATGGACTGTGTCTTCTTCAGGCAGGACCCCCTGGCCTCTGGTGATTTCCATCCCTTGACAGACCTGTGGCTGGACATCCTTGCTTCCTTCCACAACGCTCTGCCCCTGTAGTTACTGCAATAATTAATAAGTTCTCGTTACATTGGCTAGGCCCAGTGCTTTGAATGTGAAGATGTAAGCAATAGGCATTTGTTAAAGGGAGAAAAAGCTTCCTTCTTTCATTCTGTTGCAAATTTCCCACTCTAACTCAGATAAATGGCACACAATTAATAATCACTAGTAATGAATACGATGGCTCAATTATTGTATTTCATTGACTTTGGCTATTTAATTTAATTTGCCTGCTCCATAGTATTCAATAAGAAAATGCAGGCCACAAAAAGGTACTGTAGAATTGCACTAAAATTATCAGAGGCTGGATCTGTTCTTTACTCACTGACAGGGTACTTTTTCTTAGTGTCAGCAGTTGCAAAAGTGTTTAATTTTATTGATTCTTTGTTCATCCAGTTTTATTATTTATATCCTTTATGTGAATCTCCAGTGAGGGTTTACTTCTTGTAAGGCAACACCATGTCACTTGTTTTTTCCATGACGGATTTATTCATTCTGATACAGATAAAACCATCTCCACCTGCATGTTAAAAATTAATATGCAGACTTTTCTCAACAGTGTTTTCACTGGCACGTTGCTGAGCACCAGGTTTGAGGTAGAAATGTCACCCGGCCAGATAAAACTTGATAGAGCACTTACAGAAACCAGCCCCCTCACCCCTCCCAGATTCGAGCCAGGTGAACTCAGCTGAAGTTGGGAAGTTATAGATGAAATATCGTCAGTCTTCTACATACACATTACAGGCTCGCAGCTAGAGCTTCAAGAAATATTTTAGTTTGGAACTTCTGCAACATATATTAAAAGCACCTAAGTAATGAGAACTCATTTCTAGTCACCATTCATTTGGTTTGGTTCTTCTCGTCCAACACAATTCTGCAGACTTTGTTGTTTTGAAATCTTTGAGGCATAAAATCAAGCTTTAAACTTGAGTAAAAATTAGGTATTTTTTTTCAATTGTAAATTTAGAAAGTGGTGGATCTCTTCTACATAATAATATGCCAATCTCCAGATTAGAACCTGCAAATTCTGGGCAGAGCTTTTGACTCCCTTAATTTTGCTGTTTTATCACCTTGGGCAGTATGTGGCAATCTTGTACCTCTGTGAAGGGCATTCCTGGTTTGGGAAAGACAGATGCAAGATCTGTACCTGTGGGCCATTGAACTCACATAGAGAAGCCCAGAATTCAGGCAAGTGCACAGCCATCAATGCATGCAGGGACATCTGGAGGAACAGTTGCCCCCAGCAACTTACGATTTTCAGGGTGTACCTGGACTTAAAGGCAGCCTAAAAATGCATTCTCATTACCCCTGAAAAAGCAGAATCATTTCAATGAATATGTAAAATGCAAACGCCATGGCATCTGCAAGCGGGAGCTATGCTAGTTCCTCAAATTAGTTTAGACTTCACATACTCCGCCCCCACCTTCTGTTTAACAAATGTATGCATAGATGATAGAAAAAAAAAACAAAGTCTGCAGGAAAAAAAAAAAGAAACCAACAAGAAAGCAAACCATGGGAATGAACTAATTCTCCTGTCACTCAAGTTGTTATAAAACAAGTCAAGCATGTACTGAAGGTGAATGTTAATGAATAAGGAGGCTGACAGATGGTCCAACTTTTCTTTTGGTGTTCATCATACTTTATTATCCACAGGAAATTGTCTTTGATAAATGGATGCAATGTTAAAAAGATGTTCAGGCAACATATGAGTCCCCTTTTGATGATGGTCAAGCAGAGTATGTTCGATAGGTTTCTGTTCCTTTATGATTGGCTGCGAATACGTTTGATTCCTGAACTGGTGTCATTCCCCAGAAACCGTAATTTGTATTGAAGTCCCATGTTCACTCCATAGTGATGAACTTTTCTTATTAACGTAATTGCTGGTCCCTCAAGATCCCTACTGCAGGCATTGTGACCTTAGGGGAAGTTCAGTGTGTTCTGGATCCTTCAGGAAATGCTTCAGTGTCTCAGAGCGCTCAGCCAGCCACATTCATGTTTGCTAGAAGCAGGACTTTTGTTTTTGGCAGTGTTAAGTAATGCTTAGGAAAAATATATGCAACTAACTGAAGGAAACCAAAAATTGGCTAGCTAGACACCAGCTGCTAATACTGATACAGCAAAGGCTTTTCTTTGCCCTACCGACAGAAATGTAATAGTGTCTCGGGAACAAATGATGGCTTGTCTATGGCATCTGTCCCATCCTGTTCTTGACCTCGCCTGCCATGGTTGTAACACATGACTGAATTCTGCCTGCAGGTGTGGAAAGGCATTTGATCCATTGTTCCATTTCTCTTCTTTATACAAATGTAGGGATGGGGACACTAACCGTGACCCACGTGGCAGAATTTTCCTTCTCTGCAATATGACCCAAGTCCCCTAGTTACTGCAGTTATGCATGTGGAAATCAGACCAATACTTTCATGAGCAATTTTTTACGTATTTTGTAAGTACTGAAACATAGGAGCAACAATTTGCATGGACAATTTCTACATACACAGGGGGCAACCAAGTCAGCTTTTTAACAGACTCCTTCCACCACACTCATGTCTGATCCCTACTTGATTTGAAAAAAAAAAAAACAAACCAAAAAACCCCTCAACTCTGTCGACCCCAATTTTGCAGTGTCCCAATTCTGTATGTCCTTAGCAGTTGTATCTTATTTACCAAAAATATTTGAATATTGCTACTGCATAGTGTATAACTTGCATTAGATTTCCCATTAATGTGTAATATTGAATCAAGCATCCTGTGCCTCGAATTCTTCTATCAATTCACCTGTGTAATTGACCAGCGTCTCATGGGTATAGATAGTGCATTTCAGAGAAGCCGAACTCCTGCAAGCTGGACAGTTAGATAGTTCTGGCCAATGTAATTATGCAAATGGGAATTCAGTTTCTAGGGAATATATTATCAGTATCACTTCAAAGACTTGCATAGAATTCTCTTGTATCATCTTTTTATGGGTTCTTTTTCTTTGTTGCACAAGTGAAAATGAAATATTACAATAAATTGAGAAAATCTGGTGAAAAAGTAAATGAGCAAGGTACGTTTGCAAATGCCTCCTTTTCCACTTAGGGGCTGGTAAGCTAGAAGGAGATAGATTCTTTCTCCCTCTCCTGTCTTGCACATATACTTTGACAGAAAATTTCTGTGGAATTTAAATGAAAACAGCATTACAAGTATTCTAAATCACATCAAAGAATTTAATAGAACATCTAGGCTATAGCATTCTAATATGTATAAAAAAACCTATTGTAGAAGGAAATCTTCTCATAAACCCCTTCATTTTGTAGAAATTATTTCTTTACAATTTTAAAGGATTCTGTGTAAAGCTGTAAGGGTAACATACCTAAAATACTTTATGCCCTTCAAAAGTTAGCATTGTGAAATTAGCCTAGGAATTGAAGAACGGGTGGCATTTTGCACTCTACTTGGAACCTTATACACTGTATCCTAATGCACATCCAGTTGTAGGCACACGAAAAACTCTTTCTGTATTAATGTAAGTCTAATTGAGAACCTCAGTGCACTGGTGGAGTATCTCTGATGCAATGAAATTAGATAAATAAGGGTATTTAGGCATTTTTTTTACAAATTATTTTAACATTTTGATGACTTATTCTTATCCTTGCCTACTTTTTTAAACTATTGGTCTTTAGTTAGGCTCACTAGGAGGGGACTTGACAGTATCACTTGAGTACTGCAAGACTGCCTGCTCCGTCTGTTGGGGCTGAAGAAAATCTACCCACTGTCTCTTTCTCTGCATTAGTATAAGACAGAAGCACTGATCTGCATAAATGTCTTCTCAAAGTAGACTTATCTCTGGGACCGGTTTTTAATTTTTAGAGTTTTATTTAATTAGCGCATAATTTCTTTTTGAAAGTGAATTCTTTGAAGTCATTTCTAATCTCTCACAGAAGTAGACATATTTATAACTTCAGGTCTCATTCCCAAGGAGTGATGGTAACTATAATTGTAAGTGCAGGTCAGAGCTTATAACATATCCCAATAGCTTTGGGTATTAAAAAGTCATAAAGTAGCTTCACATTTCCATTTTTATAGTAAGAGCACATCTTTCTACAATGCAGGACAGCTTGTAGGCAATCAACCTGTCTCATGATTGCAGTCAAGAAGTGGACTTCTGAAAGTTTTTAAAGGGCAGGACCACAATGTTAACTCAGAGCAAAAGAAGTTTTTTTGCTGTCATGAAACCTAATGAAGCCTTGTCCTGCCATTGAGACTGAGCTGACTGAGGGCCTCTCTCTTTTCTGTGCTGTTTTGATGGTAACCCATTTTTCACTAGCACGGTTCTGCACTGAAGCCAATAATTAATAGTAATATTAATCTCCCTTAATTTTAATGATGTAAAAATAAATTATCTAAAAAAAATATATTCCCTCTTGAGTTGAAGAAGAAAAATTCACCCCTCCAGAACATGAATCATCTCACCTAGAAAAACACCTGTGTTAGTGCTCTCCATTAATGCCACAGAGAAACTAGATGAATAATGTGAACTAGGCTGCTCCAGTTAAGTGAAGGGAATCTTTCCTAACTGGGCAGATCTCTGTGCTCTGGACAAGGCTATAGATAAGCTACTAAAGATCAATACCATGTTAGGTCTCTACAAGAATTGCTCTCAGCCCATTTCAGCTTTTGTATTGGCATTTTGTTGTGGTTTAGGATTGAAAGAAATGTAGAAACACGATGGAAGTTTCTGTCATTAGATATTTTTAAAAATACAGCAAATAAGAGAGAAATCATTTAACACATGATTTGCATCGATATTAAGGTTTGTTCCTTAAATTGACTTTTTAATCCTTATTTTGTTGTGTTAGCTCAAGAACATATAGATGCAATTACTTGGTTAGGCAGACCTACTTGTTCTATGTTTCTACTGTGTCAATCAGGTCTGTTTGTCCATGTCAGCTACTTTTCCAATTATTAATAATAATTTCACAATTTCTGACCATCATGTTAACAACTAAACCACTGGCTTCTAGATTCTTTTTCCGCTCTGCCACTGACTGCCTCTTTAATCTTGCATTCCTTTGTCTCTTTTCTCTACAGAGCATGAGACTTTTCAGCACAATGAATCATCTGGAGTACTTACGCACTTCTTGGCTTTTAATCAATCATCCCATTTTTATTTATTAGTCCATTTTCCATTGACACTGCATAACATAAAGCCTTCCCCAATGAGCTTGTAATGAAACTAGTAGGAACTGTGGATAATCAGTCCTTGTTTGAGAGGTAGTCACTGTCTCAAAGAATTGTGCTAAAAAAGTAATTATAGCCCAAACTGTGAGACTCTCAAAGGCTTTTATGAACACTCTATTCTACATGCACATTTCAATTTACAAGGTTCATTTGAATCAGTGGCTAAAAAGAACAATGCATAACATGGGTGACAGACACCCAATACTTCAGATTTACACATTCAGTTGATTTCTTAATGTCACTGTTCAGTGACACCATCCATTTCTTCATTGCCTAGTTCATTGGTGTCATATTTTTGATTGAAAGACACTTTGACACTCTTTCAGTTCCCCTACACGGGATTCTCTTACTGTCTCATACTCCCTCTTTCAAATTCACACCAATGAACAGTGCAAAACTGAGGGAGAAAAGCACAAAACTTAGTCTTTGTGAATGCATGCCTAAAAATGCTTTTGATGTTTAAGATACCATAACTGCTCACAAAAGCTTGCTGATGGGCTGCTCCTTAGCACTAAGAACACTGTCTTTGCCATATGTATTGTATTGAAAAAATTATCTGCATTGCCTGGCAATTAATCCGCTTAAACCATTGTTAGGTTATTTGTATATTAAAGTAAGATTTAAAAGGCAAAAAGCTGCATATCATTTAAAGTAAATGCCATGTACCATTTAAAGTAAACCACGTTAAATAGCATTGCTGCCAGCTTTTAAATTGGCAAACATACCCATCCAGTTCCTGTTAAATATCATTAAAAAATTATGCTCAATGAGAAGTATGCATGTTAATACTTTATGATAGCAGCTAGAAGTGCCAGTCTTCAGCCTGGATGCAATTTGCCAAGACTGTCTAACACAGACCACAGAGAAATACCTCTCTAGAGAGGTTCACAGACTACAGGGAAGGCAAAAAACCCAGGCAGAGCACAGGGAAATCAAAAAAGTATTGGTCAGCAGAGTAGCACGGTAATTGCATGAGCTCTGATTTTGGTGGGTTTAGGTCACAAGCCAGAAGAGTCTTGGGCTGAGAAATCTGACTTAATTTGTTGCTAATCGGCACAAATCTCGGAGGTGGGCCCGTTCTGGGCCTGAGTGGCTTCACAGGCCGCAGCCCCTCAGGGCTGGGCCCCTACAGGCTGCACTGCCCCTGCCCGGGGTGAGGCCCTGCAGGCCCCAGCCCCTCAAGGCTCCCCCTGCCCGGGGTGAGGCCCTGCAGGCCCCAGCCCCTCAGGCTGCCCCTGCCCGGGGTGGGTCCCTGCAGGCCGCAGCCCCTCAGGCTCCCCCTGCCCGGGGTGAGGCCCTGCAGGCCTCAGGCTGCCCCTGCCCGGGGTGGGTTCCTGCAGCCCCTCAGGCTGCCCCTGCCCGGGGTCGGTCTCTGCGTGCCGCAGCCCCTCAGGGTGCCTCCCGCCTGGGGTGGGTCCCTGCAGGCCTCAGCCGAGTCTTTCCAGGTGGCTGCCCCTGCCCGGGGTGGGCCCTGCAGGCCGCAGCCCCTCGGCCCGGTGGGTCCACCCTCTCAGCATGGAGTGTGTCCACAGCCCGTCACAGCTGTAGGTTCGTTTCTTAAATATTTTTGCAGAGGGGGAGCCTTTGTTTCCATGACCGGCTAAACCTTGGGGTTTGACAGTGGTGAGGCCAGTTCTGGCTGCCTGGTGGGATCCTCTCAGCAGCGGCCGCGGGCTCCCGCCCTGCACCCCTTCCCTCGCAGCCCCCGGCAGTGTGCAGCCAGGGGGATTGGAGGAGGTAAGTAGAGAAAGCACAGTGACAGCAGGGATGTTCAGGTGTCTAAATAGACAGTGGGGATTATGAGAGATTCTGAGAGCCAGCTAAGAAAGAAGTCGTGGTTGATTATTATACGTTTTGGCAAAGTAATTGCCCAATGGAAAGAATTGTCACAGTGTAAATATTGGACTACTTAAGGCTTTTTCTTCTTGCTTTAAAATTCTTTTGACAGTACTACCTTAAGTAGTATTTGCTTGCATTTGCCATGTCTACTTTAAAACGTACTAAGGACAAGAACACGCGGTCCTGCAGTGAGCAATTAGTACAGCCTTACCCTGCTGATAGAGTTCTCTGCCTCACTTAATATGCAAACTGCCATCATAGTGACAGGCTGTATATGTGGTAAAATATTCTACCTTTTGACATGTAATAGCATCATATGGCGTTAAGAGTCAAAGGGAAAAAATAACCTGAAATTCACTAGTTACTATTATGAAGAATTTAATACTTGAGCTTAGATTTTGCAGGATGTAAAGCAAGATTTTCAAGTCCTTTTTATTTCCAACCTCACTGCATCATTAGATTAACACATATTTTTTTTTCAATTGGTGTTCATTTCAGTCAGTCACTACTTAGTGATGCTTATGGTGAATACTGTAAAACCAAGATAATTTATCTTTAATAGGCATATTTCAGAGTGTATTGAATGGCCAAAGACAGTTGTAACCCAAAGATAGACCAAGGTGGAAGGAATGGAAATGGCGAGGAGGGAAACTGCAACAGTGAATCAGGTGAAGTTTTTTTCCTGCTACGATAGTGCCAAGGATTGGGACTGAGGCTGATGTTCTTGTGACAGGTATGGGTATGGGCACAGATCTGGAGCTTATCCCTACCTTGCCAAACTCAGGAATTCAAATAACAAACCAGACAAAGGGTCAGGGACAGAACGTTGTCTAGGTGATGAACTGCAATGCAGAGAGATTAAATTACATGCCCTTAACTGTCTGGAGTATCACAATGGAGTATTTCCACTGCAAACTGCAGCTTGGTGCTGGGACACCTTGGCTTGCATGAGCATCCAAAGCAGACCACATCCACATATGCTTCTCCGATAGAAAGGAAAACTCTTCACTGGTGTTATGATTCAGAATTTATTTTAAGAGAAACTGTAAAAGATACTTTAATTATACTGTTATAGATTAACATTAAGTCAAGCAGCAAACTGTGAGACAATTACTTTTTATGGTTTTAGCACTTTATGGTAGTTTTTACATACATTTCTGCAGAATCCACTGGCCCCAAGTGTCATCAGGGCAGGTCTCCAGACAAGCCCTGCGTACAGGAGCAGTTAATTGGTCACTACTCTGAAGATGCTGTGGGTGGGAGGAGGGAAAAGAACCATGGGTTGCTGAAGTGGTCCCATTGGCCACACAGGTAACACAGCAGAAATAGTTACAGATCTTAATTCTGGCACTTTCACTTTCTACTTTCATGAATCATTGCTCCCTAGTGAGTAAAATAATTTCTCTACAAATATATTTGTCTCTTACAACCCGTTTTTGCTAAATGGGTTTCAGCTAAGGAATTGCAGTTTAGCTATGCATTTGTAAATGGTTTTCTTCATGTAGGATTATGTATTAGGCTGTTTGGCATCACATGATTCTGCTGCATGTCTGGATGACTTAAAAAAATAAATAGTGTTTAATGAATAATATGCTTTATTCAGGTTTTGAGCTAAATTATATGGTATGTTAAAATGTAGAAAACTGAAATTTACTATTATTTACATAATTGTTCTGGTAGTATAATACAGGCAGTGAATTCACCATTTCTATTCATAAAAAATATTAATGAATCAATGTTTGTATCATACAACCGGCCACAGTGCTTAAGATCATTAAGGGTTTCTGATGCTTATTTTACGTTAAAGGAGAGGGAAAAATTATGGAAAAGTTTTTAATGGCAATGAAAAATACAGGAATATATATTGCAGTGTTTTTCAAAAGTACAGTTCCATTGATTTAAGGAACCTGTAAAAGGTAAACTAAGAGATAAGATACACCAGCCCAAGTACCAATTGTATATTTACTCTGAATTGTTCATGTTTGCTGCTGAAAATTCATAGCCTAAGGTAGAAATGAACAATGAAAGAGAAAAACCGAGCATGTAAAATCAATTGATGTGCTGGCGAGTGACCAGAACATCTTTATTTTCAATAACCATGTTCAACCATGTTTTATGTCTATTTATCATGAACTCATTGGGCAGAACAAAAAAGGTGCTAATGTTAATGTCTCATGAATATGCACAAAAAACTTTCCCTTTTGGTTAAATATCAACATTTAGACTAACCTTTTTGTTCTTTTGTGTTTAATAAGAATGACAGATAGTTGGTGCTGTGGGCTAAGACTATTCATTAACGCTGTTCTCTTGGATATTCTTGACATTTAATTTCAAGACTCACGTGAAAGGAATGTACATCCTGTATTTAGTTTTTGCATATTAAGCATTTATTTAGGAAAAAAAAAAAAGGCAGTAAATGTGCACAGCCTCAGAAATACCATACGCTTTTTGAAAGCAGACCCTCATTTTTAGGGTTTTTTGATCTGATGATCAAAATGAATTCTCAGAAATGTTTGCTGACACTCAAAAGAGAAGATGGGAGGTCCAGGTTAGGACCTGTTCTGGCCGTGAATATGAACATCAAGCCTACTTGGATTACACACCTGGTTTATGCCACCAACAATAAATTTAGTATACAGTATGCAACATATGGAAAATATGTAGATTACCCTTCATGGGTGGAAGGCAGAAGGGGCAGATAGACAATGTCAAATAGTTTCATATATTTTAACAACTCACTTGTAGCAGTTCTGTCATTTAAGATTGTAATTGTATCAGTCACTGTATCAGTGCCAGCACAGGTATGCCTGTACATGGAGATGTATATATATATATATTTCATGTAAGATGTGGGGTTTTTTTTGAGTCTTTGAATATTATAGTCCATTCTAGTGCAGTATTTACAAAGCTCTCAGCTACCAAAGCTTGTTACATTGAAGTTAACCCTCTTCATCCATGTACAGAGACTACAGTAGAAATACTGTGGGAGCTGAAAAGATGTAGACCCCTTTCCATTCCATTAGCAGCAAAGTGGCCACGCCTTGATACAGATACAAGATATATCTTGTTTTACACACAAATGCAAATGTTTTACACTTGCAAATGTTGTCACTGTCAGAAGGGTGACAAGTGGGTCCAGCACATCCAGTTCTGTAGATGATGACACACAGAGGGCAAGTCGTTCTTATCTAATTTTGCCTTAAGTTCCTCGGTTTATTTTATGCAGAGCTGCACTTCACTGTGGTTAGGTACGAAATACCTGTTAATCTGCTTTATCTCCATGTCTTCAGTTTGATTCCTGGAGAGAATGGAGCAGTTCTTTAAGGAAGAATGCAGGACAGTAATCACTTGTAAAAGTTTATGTGTATCCCAAGACCATGAATAAAAGACCATGGGCCCGGAAACCCCAGAATTCATTTTAGTGACCATATTTTAATCTTATATAGCAGATTGAGCACTTAGAGTAAGCCTTGGTTTGCTGCATATCTATTAGCTGTGCTCTGGCAAAATTACTGTATCTCCTAGAGAAGATAACCAACATTCGAGCAACATTAGAAAGTTGTACTTGGTGCAGCAGATCTTGCTTTCATGAGTTCCCAAGTGAATTCAGCAGATGGCCCCTGTGATGTAGATAGAGTACAGTTACCTGTAACGCCCTGGCTCTGCTCTAGGGTGGGAGATTTTTTCTTTTCTGAAGTTGCACACTTCATTACATTCATTATGGTTACTTATATGTAAAAGATTGGGAAGAATTCAAGGTTTTTCTTTTTAAAACACACACGTAGTTTGCAAGAATGATTTTTCTTGGATTTTTTAGTCTTTCGTTTAATGGAAAGAAAAGTTTTGACAGTGACAGTGTCTTGATGTGTGGGCTTGTGTTGGTTGAATCCTCTTGTGTTCTTGCATCTGTTGTACAGTCTGCTAGTTCATATAAAAGGTTTTAAAACAGTTACAAATCACATTGTGTTTTTAACTTTTTTGAAGAATCTAGATCTTGCTTGGCATGAACAGTAGACTTATTTATGATATATTAGAGAAAAACAAACCAAATATCTTAGAAGACTGTGTAAAGCACTTACAGGCAGGTGAATCAAAAAATCTTTCGATGACATAACATGTATAGTCTAATTTCAGACAGCCACGTGTCATGGTATTCAAAAACCAGCTTTTAGTGATACTTGTATTTTCGAGTTTCTGTATTTGCTAAGCTCAGCACATTTTCTAGAGGAGTAAATATTCCTAGTCTTATCCTGTACCTGAGGAATTGTGGCATGAGTTGGTCACAGTAGTAGTCTAGCATCAAACATACTATTAGAAAAACAAAAAAGAAGATTAATGAGATGCGGACCTAGCTGCCTGGGATTTGCCATCAAATTCTGTGGCTCATATCTGTGTGTAAGCATCAACATTAGGTATTGAAATGTTCTTCCTAGAAACTGAAGCCAAATGAATAAGATTGTATGGGATAAATAGAGGAGCATTTTCTCCACGAGCTCCCCCAGATGGTCTCTGTGTGGACCGGCAGATTTCTGGTGTAATTTGTAAGATTGTGATGTTCGTATAGGATAAGTCAACTTGAGGCTAAAGTGAGTTTGCAAGTTAGTGATGATGAAGAAGGGATGAAGGGATTAGTTTCCACAGAGGGAGTTCAAATAATTTACCTTTATATTCTCTCTTTAATTCCAGTTTCTCCTCCTTCAACTGTAGCTGGGAGTTGATAAATGTAACTTTGTCATGAAAACACAAGGGGAAAGGAACAGTATGGTAACTTTTAAATTTATGGTAGAAGTCGACTTAAAAGAAGATAAAGTATCAGCACAGGGAGGAAGATACCATGACTGCTATATCCTGCAAGAAAAAACAAGTCTTATCCTACCTGTGGTTGCAATGCTAAGTGGGTTTTCATCTAACGTGCAATCAGAGCACCCTGTGTGAAAAGAGATGCTCGCTGATGATCAAGCATTTGAGAAACAAGAGTGCTCGGCAGGTTTTAAAGGAAATCAGGTGAAATCTTCCTCCAGATGCTATTGCTTCTTTATATGCTGTATTGCACTGATAGAATACAATGATGAATCATCTGTCATGTCAGTGTATAACATAATGTATTTGTGATGAGTAATGTCCTGAACACAAATTTCACTGCACCACAGTAGAATTTATCCATCTTATACTCCCCTTGGCCTATACATAACCAAACCCATCAGGCATGATTTTGCACAGTGTGGAGGTAATGGTTATTGATCCCATGTTAGTGAGATCCATGGTACATGACTTCTTAATTACCTTTGCCATGTAGCAGGATAGAGACTCAGGAGCTAGGTTGGATAATTCATCACAACCTGAAGATCAACCCGTGATGGGCTGGGAAACTTGACTAAAGGCGAGGATCTTTTGAAAATGTTGTGGTTCGTGCTGGATTGGCCACTCAAATGAGCAACAGCTGGTTCCAGTGGCTGTCCTTGATTACAGAGCAGACAAGTAGAGCATGAGGTGGGGGTGCCTAATGATGTTCTGGAGTGCAACAGAGCAAGAAGTCTTGGCAGTGAGTTCCCAGAGACCTGTGACAGGCAAAGAAAGAAGGCAAAAAAAGAAAGGCAAAGAGGTTAGTGAGAGGCTGAGCAGAGCCTGGGGAGCACACACCACATCAGAAAGAGGGGTGAAGCACTTCTAGAAGCTTACGCTTACAGACAGGTTCATTTACCTGGACAGCAGTGGTGCAGGATTATGAGAGTTACTTCTGGGTACGGAGTTTAGATCCCTAGGTACTGATTTCTGCTGGTTCTGTTAATGGCTGATCTCAATGAGCTATAGCTTTATATATGGCTGTATTCTATGTGAGGAGAATGTTTATCATCCCTTTGGTTGGATCAAGTAACATATAAAAGTGAACTAGGGAACACCTTACGAGGAAAGGTGGGAAAGCATTTTTAAAGTCCTCTTACTTTTCTGGAGTGGTTTTCTTGAGCTACCTATTCCTAAACAGCAACACATACTATTATGCCCCTGGGTCTCTTGCCTGTTCCTAGCAGACACAGTGGATTGCCTTTCAATTTAAGACTATACTGGACTGGAATAACAGTATCTGTGTGAGGGAGGGCTCTCCTCTGTAGGCTTGCAGAACGTTGTGAAAAGATTTGTGAGAGGGAACAGGGGCTATGCTGTCTTCTTTCAGCTAGTTCAGCCACTTGCTAGCAGAGGATTCAGGATTCACAAGTCAGATACAAATGAATTTTCATAAGGGAAAAAGGGAATTAAAGGAAAAACTGGAACACCAAGAAAAAGCATGAATTTCAGGTTGCTCTCTCTACCTCTTTCCCTTGTGCTGGAGGCTGCTCACAAGACAGTGCATTTTACTCCCCATAGCTCAAGGCTATGCCTAAAGGCACCTTTTAGTATTATCCATTTATATTAAGGCTGCACACCTGAGACCAGCCACAATAGTCAAAAAGGTTTCACAGAGGAAAAATCCCAGTCTGCCTGTGGTTCTCAAATAAAATAAAATAAAAATCCAGCTGGATTTGTTTATAAAGGGAACGTGTTTCTTAAAAGCAATAGTTTGCTGCAAACCTAGATTAATACTGGCTTTCAACAGCAATTTTAAGAATGCTAGCATCATGTCATACCCAGTCTTCCCCCTCTTCAACTAACAGGTTGGTTATGCATATTTGAGTTCACTGGATGTCCTGACAAATCTTCTTCTGTGTTTCTTGGTTGTTTTTAAAACTATGCCTACTATTTTTAAAATAGTATACCTGTTAGTTTAGAGATAGCAGACTATTAAACAAGTTGTGTGATGCTTCTTCAGAAGGGTTACACTTTTGTAAGAGGAGAATGATAGTAAAAGCTATCTTTTTTAGACAGAGCTCCTTTGATGGGGAAATTCAATTAGATCTTTTAAAAGTGTTTTAACTTTAAAAAGCTTTAGCTTTAAGATTTCTGAGAATTCTTTTTTGTGTTTCTGGTACTTTCCTCAGTGTTTGCAGGTGGTACTTCTTTCTGCTTGTGCTGTACATGGGTGCTTTGGGATAGAGATTCCTGTGTGATAGTGTTAATTTGTTGGGTTTTTTTCAAAAACTATGAGAAATACCTACCCAGTGAGAATCTCTTTTGGCATAGCATTTTTGTAGTTGAGACACATTACAAAACTCCACTGTTGCATGTGAATTGCTGGGTTTCTATTCACTCAGTGTAGAAAAGGCCAAGGTAAACCTGCAGCTGCACCAAATCACTCATTAAGATGATAGAAAAGGGCAGGTCAGCTTTGCAGTACAAACTTAAATTTGAAGATAATTCTCCCTTCAAACATCAACAAGGTTCCGTGGAAACTAGTTTGCTGGTTAATATCCTTTCTCCCTAAACAAGCAGTTGTGAAAAACTAGGAAAGATTGGCTGGGAGAACAGAAAAGATGAAGTCCATGCAACGAAACTCTAAATTGGTAATTCTTGGTCAGAATAACTTGTTACTGTTTCTTCTCCAGCTGTGCTAGCTTTGTGCTTCGTGACCATTTCTCCTCTGCTATGATGAGCCTTAGTCAGGGCTGTGTGCTGATTCACATGCGGCAGTGTTTAAGGTATTGCAAGAGGACAGGAATAGACTAGCTCCTCCTTTTGTGAGGAGCACAGTGGGATTGTGATGAGCCAAAATCTAGCAATCGCAGGCTTTCCCCCTTCCCCCCCCAAAAAAAAAAAAAAAAAAGAAAAAAGAAAAAAAGACCGCTAAGCTGCCACCTCTGCATGGTGAGTTTGCTAAACTGACTTTTTCTATGCTGTTAAATTATTTCATGTCTGCTTCTGAAATGATGTGAACTTCCTAGCTCTGATGTGGCACCTTTTCCCATGCCTGGAGCTCAGCTTCTTCTTAGTGTTTGGATTAGAAGAGAAAAACAACAGAACAAATCCCTTAATGCAATGCAAATGTTTTCGTGTTATGTAGTAACTCAGGGCTGTTTTGATAGGAGGAAGGTGGTGGTAAGAAAATGACATTTTTCGACCCAGAGCAAGTTTAATATCACTGCTATTGCTAAAGAATAGTGTTTTTTTTCAGGTGGTGCCCAAAGCACTTCTCAACCTGTCTACTCAGCCATACTGCTGTTTTCATAGGAATTTTAGCTACTGGTGCCCCTGAAAACAAGCCAAAAACTTAAAAACAAACAGACAAACCAAACAAAAACTCAAAAAAACGAAGGCATAAGGAAAACTGGTTCCCTTTGAAGTCAATAGATAGGCATTAAAGGACTTCACCATTCTCTGAGGTGCTGTTAGCAGAAACAAAAGAAAACAAGTGGAAATAATACAGTCTCAGTGCAGACGGCTTTGCATTACAACTTAGACTCACTGGTTTTGATAGTTCTCAAAACAGTAGAAAATCTTGGGTTGTGCCAAAAGGAAGATTATCTCATTTCAGAACGGAACTAGATTCTCTTAGTTCCTCTGAGTCCCACCAGGACAGGGTCTGTAGAGCTGCACTGTTCCAAACTAGCAGATTAGAAAGGTTCTCTTTTCAGTTTCCACCTTGTTCTTAAATATCTGAAGAATAGTGATGACCTTTCCTGGGACCAGCTTCAGCCCAGCTGGGTTTGTTCCCTGAATTGTGAGAGTTGCACTTGATCACAGGTGACTTCCCTGAATTCTAATGGCTTTTAAGGTGTGGTAAGAGGTTAGAATTAGACCCTGTAGAGTTTGAAGTTCAAAGGAAACCTAATAAAAAGAAAAGAATTTCAAGGGAGAACGTAAATATGCTTGTTGTTGATGTTTTATGAGGAACACCAATAGATAGAGGAAAGAAGAGAAAACATAGGAGGGCTGGTGGCTACTGATGAATGCAGTGTTGGGGGGGGTGCAGAACTGTGCAGAGCATTAATGGCAAGAACAAGTCAAAACTTGGCAAGTAAGAAAGAAAATATTTATAAAGACGTGAGGGGGTGTGTGTTTGCAAGTAGAGGAGGGCTTTTTCAGCTTCTGTTACACTTGTGAGAAGATGTAAAGTTTGATGTGCTAATGAGACTAGATACAGATTTTCCTCTAGCTAGAGAGACTCTTGTGTTGCTGGTACATGCTGTTCTTTTGTTTTGTCCCCAAGGCAGATGTGTTCATTTAATTGGTAGCTGCAGTACCTCTGCACTGCTGGGCATGTATCATTGCACTCAGAGGTTCACTTAAGGGTGGATTTGTATCTCGCCACCACTACGTAAAACTATGGTCGAACCACAGAGATGGTCACTGCATGATACAAATCATTGGGCTGTTACTTACTTTAAAGCTGTTTTGCTGAAATAGCTTCACAATTGTCAGATTTCTTGTTTGGATTTAATTAAATATGCAGTTAAGTGTTTTTGTTAATGAGGTACAAAAAATAAATCTTTCAGACTAAGGCAACAAGAGAAACACAATGTCTTAAACCCCATTCTCTTGATAGAACCCGAGTTAGTCTATTGACTGAAAAGAAACTGAAAAGACCTGTAGGCTGAAGATCCTCAGTGCAGAACATTAACTTGTATGCAGCTTGTGGTCAGGAGTTAATATATAGCAGAGGAATACAAATTTCCCTATTTCCCAGCTTTCATGCTGAAAGGTTCAGTCAATGAACGCTCAGGAAGAGCTCCACAAGTAGTGAAAGAATAAAACCTGCATTATCCCGGTGCCTTCTCATCAAGGAGCTCTAAAACTTCTTGCAAGTGTCACAAGGCAACCAAGTTTTACAGAAAGAAGGTATATTGATGACATATAACAATTTTTGGGACCTCATCCCTTGCATAAGAAGCAATCTGGGGAAAAGCACAGAAATGTGTGTTTGAACTTACATCAAAATAGGTGATGGAAGTAGCTGCTGTGAATTCATCCAATATTGGTAGTGCAGTGCGGGAGTCTGAGTGAGGGTGCATTTTTATCCCTTACTATTCAGCCAAGAAAGTAAGATGCAATAACCTGTTCAATGCAGGATCCAGGAGCTGAATGCAGCTTCTCTAAGCAGCCAATAACCTGTGCCACAAAGCTGCCCTTACTCCCTTACTTGTCACATCTGCAATCCCTTAATGAATCAGCGTATAATATCTCCCCTTTGTTGTTATTCCAGGAATTCCCTTCAACATTTGAAAACCAACAATGCTCATTGACCTACTCCAGTAGTGCTTTATGTGTTATTTATTGGTCACTGAATGTGTCCTTTGGGGTTCTCTAATTTAATTGGATTTTTTTTCAATTTACCTTTGTTTGTCTCTGGTATATTCCAAGCATAGTTAATTGCGTGTGGAAGTATTCCTCCTAGAATAACAGTGATAGAAACTGGAATATTATGCCCGTTTTCTCTATCTGCTTATCATACAACAGTGTGTTTCTATACTGTGTACTTTTTTTATTAAACAATAACACAGCGTTCTGCAAGATGTGGGCATGTGCCATAAACGCAGATTGTCTTTCTGTATTTAGATTAAAATTTCCTTTTGAATAGCACCCTTCGTATTGGAGTTTAATCCAAGCTCACTCAGCTTCCTGCCCCTTTTCTCTTGTTGCTTTCCAGTTATGTATCTGAGTGCTACTCCTCGGTACACCATCTAATTCCAATTAGTTTGGGGACTGATCTACTTAAAAGATTCTCTGGTTTATGATTTTATTGGCCCTTATAGGTGAATTTATTGGTAGCATTTTGTCTTCAGAAGCACAGTTACCATAGTACTGTTGTCAATGACTTTAAGTTGTGATTGGTGTTATGTTATGGTTTAGGACTTTGTACTGAGGCCTAATCTATTGGTGCATCTCTGATATATTTAAAGTGGCAGATCCCGGGCTTTCCTGAGGCTTAGGATGGTCCTGGTCCTTGTGACCCAGTGAGCTCAAGCTGAGAAACCTGAACTCAGTGTCTCAGTGTTTGAAGCACTTCTGGCTTCTTACAAGTTCTTTTCTGCCGTTATCATTCATGTGCCATAGGCATTTCAGGAGAGAGGGCTACATCATTTTTGACCTGGGATGGAGAACATGAACAGGAAGGATATTTGGATTTATTTGCTGACAGATTTCTGCAGCGGGGAAAGTCTCTGGTATCTCAGATGGATTGTTACTTCTCTTCCCCCTGTTCTCAAAGGCAAAGTGTCCTTTTCCCAGTTGTCCTTTATCTTTTTCTCCTACAGCATATTTCCTGAAGTTGCTTTTGGTTTTGCCTCAATGTTTTTGTTTCAGTCACAAATTTGACAGTGTTTCATAAGTGCTTTATGATGTTTTTAGGAGAATAACCATTTTCCTACAGTAAATTGTGTGAGCTTGTTTTTGCTAAGAAGTAATTGAGGTACTTGAAACCTCTGAGTATACTTGAAAAGTTGAAGGCTGGATTGCAAATGTCACTTCTTGGCCCTAAATGAGTGTGAACGGTAAAGATTCTTGCGTGGCTCTGAACTGTGTTCTGTTGGATTGATTGCTCCCAGGACCTTTCCATAGTTTTTGGCCTGCGGATATGGAGCACAACTGGTACACATCTGGATCAGAATCATTGCTGTCAGTTCAGCTTTACTACGGTGTCAGTGTTTACGCTCTGATGCATATGAACTGGCTTTCAACTGGTTGATTCATGAGCTTTTTTCTAGTAGCTGCAGCACCACAGAGACTTCGGGATTCTGCCAAACCTACCAGGGGAAATCAGTAAATGCTCAGGAGGTTAATTCTTGTCAAGGGTGGAGTTGGTGCAGATGTATTGCTCAAAGTATTTAAGTCAGGTAGTGTAAAGATACCTTAGAGATGTCTCCCCTATACTGTGTCACAGCTGTTATTAGATCAGTGAACCGCTACTGAGAGATGGATTCATGATTGCTTGATGATTCCATTCATAGAAAGGACATAAAAGGACCTTTCCATGTCTTGGGGAATAAACCTTGAAACATGTCTGTGCTGCTTCTGATTCCTACCCTGAATTTCCTCAGATGTTGAGGGTAGAATGGACATAACTGAGAGATTTCTGGCAATGGGAAATTATAATTTTCATATCTGTCCCTCATAAAGGCTGCACAAAGGAAAGGATGAAAGAGACTGCTGTAACTGATAGGTTTGAGCAAAGCTTTTGCTGTTGCAAAGGGAATTGAGGGTTCCTATTGGGTGGGTGTCAGAGTAGGACCTTGAACTTCTGGGGAAGGATGTAGGTCAGGAGATTTTTGGGGAATCTTGAGGGAGGTGGGAAACATTTCTAAAAGTACCTTTCTCCCAGCTGTTTATTTATATGGATATATGTAGATGTGCAGTGGACACAAAGAATACCAGGCGGCTGGTACAGCAGAATCAGGATAGTGGAACAAATGTCACAATGTGTTCACCCTGTCAGAAGGTGCGATTCAAGAGAAAAATATTATGAAACTGCTGTCAAATTCTGGTGGTTCAGGGACTTGTAACGTTTGTCATTCAGTCCTTTTGGTGTTTTTAAATGACAGTTGAGAAAAATGAGGCAGACTGGTGCTTTCATGACAGAAAGAAAATTTGATTTCTTCTTTTCTGAAAAATGGGTAACAGGGTAGTGCAAGTGCAAGATTATGTACTGCATGACACCTGCAGATGAACTATATGTGCTGATTCTTTTTGAGTTTTTAGACTAATGTTATACAAAATGAGGAAGCCAGATTAATTTTGAGACAGTTTGACTGGACCTCAACGTAGCTGGGAATAACTACTGATTAAATAATTCATATGGGTTGGACAAAACATCTCAAAAACATCTTTCCATAGGCCCAGGCATCACAGCAGCCCAGAGATGATTGCTCAGAATTAATTCATCTAGCAAATCCTCTTAGTGGGAATGCCCTTAATCTGAGAAATGGAGAGATGTTCGCTGGTCTGAAGTCTTCCTACCACATAATCCATCTGCTTCATATGAGGGGCTGTCTGGCTTGGAACTTCCAGTTCTCCAAAGATAGATGGTTTAAAATAGTTGTGTGGGATCTCGTGCTTGTAAATTTGTAAAACCACTTAATTTGGTCACAGTTTTAGGAGGCTTGAAGGCTTGATCAATATGCCTCAAATCAAACATTTGAAAACAGTGAAAAGTTTTGGAAACATTGGAGTAGATCGCCTTCTCCTGTAAGGGATCAGAAATACAACAGGATTTTGATTTGATCCTGTTTAGTAAGAAGGCTTTATCTGAAAGAGAACTTCAAACAACAGGCCCTCTAATCCAAAAGAAAGACAAACTCTTCTTTTTTTCTATTCTGTACCCACCCTGTTAATTGATTACTAAGCAAATTTTCTTTGACTTATTTACCAGTTCAACTATAATATTGCAAACTGACTGCTATTAATTGTTGGAAAATTCTTCATGTGACTTAAGAATGTTTTGGCGGGTTTTTTTGTTTTTTTTTTCTTTTTTTTTCAGAAGAAATAGCAGAAATAACTTTTTACCCTTGTTCCATCCAGATTGGCATAATACCCAAAACTACAGAAGATCAATCCCTGCTTTGAACTTCTGGATCTATTGATAGAAGGGCAGACGTTTTATCTTGATAGAAGACAAGGTCGGCTCTTTTATAAAACTAGGCTCCTATGTAAATACAAATCTAAGTGGAGCAAGGAATGATTTTTCCTGATTTATGGTGTGACCCAAGGTCTGTAATGTCCTTCAGGTCTGATTTAATGCTGGCACAGTCTCTGGGTTTGACTTTCTAGTTATTGGCCATTCATCAAGAAAATGGATGAATTTGATCTATTGTTTTCTCAGGTGAGCCACTGCTCCTACTGTGTGCTACACACAAGTTCAGAGGCATTCAAGCCAAAAGCAAGGATTTTCTTTTGACACCCCCACCCTCCTTTGCCCTAAAAGTTTTCCATGTGAAAGGTAAAAAAAGAAAAAAGTGAGGAGAAACAAATGTCTTCTGATGTTGAGTTATCATCTGTATGGACCAGGATGAAGATGTGCTGAACCACAAACACTTTGACACTTCATGCGCATCTAGCTGCACCACTATGAAGGAACCAGCAGGAATTAGTGAAACGAAGAAAAAATAGTGGAAAGACCTAGGGATTTCAGAAATATCTTCTGCTGTCTTCTTTCTGAGTGCAGAGACATGGCCTTTGAATCATCTGAAAGATATTGAAGTGGGATGGGCTGATTTCAGTAGTGGCAGTAAGGAATCAGGAAAGAAAGGCCACAGGAATTGGCCAGTGAAGTGAAGCCACTTCCAACTGTCATCTTCAAATGAATCATTAACACCCTGATAAATATGCACCACAATGAGGAGGCTACTTAATTTGACACTAGTAATTTCCTAGGCAGTTCAACCGATTTCTCTATTTGGGTTTAATTATAAGCATTTGAATGATGAAGAAGTTCACCTCACTTGAGGGAGGGTAGAGGAGAGTTGGATGCAAGCTTTTTGTCTCCTGGCTGCTTTTCCAGCTACTGGAATTGGAAGATCGTGTGCTGGGATTATTCAAGACACTTACAGACAGTAAAATAGCAAAAGTGTGAAGAGTTCCTACACTAGATGCTGGTTAAAATAGGCTAGAGATTTGAGTGCTTGTCTGCTGCCTTATGAAGTAGGGACGTAACCTGGGGGAGAGAGGGGGGAAAAAGGATGAATATAACTTCAACCTCATCAAGCAGAACTCTGCTGCATCTGCAATTTAGAGGTCTTTCCTTGTCCCTAACTCAGAAGCCTGCAAAATTCAGTTCTCACAGACTACATTTGCTTAAGCTGCTACATGTCTTTTCCTCCCACTGGCTTCATGTACTTTGATATGGAGAACCTTGCAGTATATAGGTAGATACCAACTAAATCAGTTGATGCGTTGTCACAGCTCCCTGAATAGATGGCCAAGTTATAGCTGAATTCTATTAACATTGCCTAATTTTAATCATGGGCCAAACTCTGCTTCCTTTGCTTGTGTAAATGATCCCATTGGTTCCACCTCATCTAAGTTACTGGAGTACTTACTTGCCTTTGAAATAGCGATCTACAAGAATAAATTCATTGATTATAATTAGATGTGAAGTATAGAACCATTCAGGAAGCAAGGGGAGATTTTGAGACATACAGGAACTAGATACCTAAATACTCTGTAGCTACAAATGGAAGTTAAATATCCACTACTAATAATTTTTGAGAAGCAAGAAATGAACTGTGATTTTAAATAACACAATAAGCTAAATGAAAGCACCAGTTATGCTGCTACAGTCATCTGGAGATGTGACAAGCAGCTGGTTTTTTGACTGAGCCTAATGCATCCTGGACTTTCTGAGGTGTGAAGGCAAGGGTGACAGACTGGCTCACCTGGCCCTGCTTGGCATCGTTATAAATGCCAGTGTGGTTACTAAGACAGATGGTCAGTCTTGCTAGGAACGACAGAGCAGGTAACTGCCAGCAGAATTTCTGCTGCTTGTCACTTTCTCTTGGGATAGATGTCAGCTCCTGCCGGTTGGGTGTTGTAATGATCATGACTTGAGACCTTCCTATAAGAGGGTCAGGCTGCCAAAATCAATGCTGAGTTATGGAATGTATGTCCTGACTGTGCAGGTGACCTGTGGAAATGGGACTAGGGGCTTTCCTTTACTTCCAGTCCTTTATCAGTCAGTCCAGATGATTTGAAATTCAGTTGGTTTAGCACTTGAGGCTCTGGTTAAGCACTTTGGCAGGACTGAACGTTAAAGAAACATGACGGGGTCCACAGACAATGTGATGGAATGTGTTAGTTGGGACCAAAAGGCAGAAAAGCATTTAGATAGAAATTGCATCTGAAGCAAGTAACTGCTTGGCCTGAAACTCAGCAGAAAAGTTGCTTTAACTTTTTTTTGCTGCTCTTAAACTGATGTTAGTATGTGTTCTGTTGTAGTGGCTGTTGTGATACGCCTTCAGCAGCCTGGTAAATCTGAGATTACAAGCTTAGAGTGCCTCAGAGATTTAGGAACTGCACCATAAAAGAGCTGAGGATTAATAAGTATTTTTGGGGAAAAAGAGAGTTCTTTGATGTAACCTAGGGCTGGGATATAAGGTTCTGAAGGATTTGTGGAAGATGGCTGCATGAGGGACACCTTTACGCTGAACTGTGCTAAGTGGGGATGAGAATGCTTTTGCCTACTCCCTGTAGTGGTTCAGTTACTCGCACTCTTCATGAAAATACATAAAATATCGGCTTGCCCTGTATTAAAAAAGGAAAGCCATTAGTCTGGGAAAGTCAAGGGAAGCCTTGAGTGCAGCTTGACCCATAGCGCGTATACAGAAAGAGAGAAGTGTTTATTCTCTCTGCTAATACAATCAAGTGAATGTTACCCACTGAGTCAGAGGTTTACAGTCTGTAGTCAAAATTCTGTGATAAGGAACAAGCTGCACACAGATGGCAGAAGTTAATAGTCTGATCCTGCCATCAGGACACATAGAAGAAATGATCATCCATAGAAGACAGAATAGTTCAGATAGTTTGGAGTAGATCTGTAATGCCTTGTACTTTGAACCCTCATTTATATTACAGTGTTATCATTCTGCTGCACTTAGTATTATTTATAAACTGGGCCATAACTCCACGATTCTGAGGATAACAGGGTACTGCAGGACTAAGGCATGGAGCCTGTTTGACTCGGTTCTGGAAGGAAAAGCTGCCATTCCCATTGATTTTAGCTGTAATTAATGAAGCGTATTGCCATGACTAAAGCAATATTTGAATGTGGTCTTAAGGATGATGTTGCCAAGCTGTAAAACATTACTGGTACCAAGTACTTTTGTAGCATGAAGACTGGGAGGTTGTTCCCTTTTTCATACTGCATGATACCTGCTGTGCTTTGCAGTTACAAGATTCCCCCAAAGCTTCTCAGCGTGTCAGAGGCTGATTATAGTGTCAGAATTTTCCCCTTTGTGTTCCAATTAAAATATTTTGCATCGGTGCATCACAGTTAAAATAGATGTGATTTGAGCTCTAGCTATCTTGTGAGGTGCTTGTAAATAAAATATGATAACGCTTACTCATCAGACACATTAATTAAAGTCCTAGACAAGTGGCTATTAGGAAGTACTACCATGAAGACATAAATACATAAAGCTTTGCAATTAAATAATGCCCTGAAGCCAAGAGACAGTTTTGCTTTGAAACAGCATATATAAATATCTGATTTTATGGCTGTATAAAGGTTGAACATTGTGGTTGCTAACATCTCATTATGACATCTACCATCAGGGCACAATCTAATAAATCTTCACGTTGACAAAACTCCATTAAACTTGTTTAAATGCTGTCATGTATCTTGGCATGCAGAGTGCTGTCCAAAAAAGAAACTTAGAAGCAAATACAAGTTCAAAAAAATCAGTAATGTACAAACCTCCCCATGCTCTAGGATCTGCAGTGTACTTGGTCTTATGAAATGATGTGTCTGCATGGTTATTTTTGCCTTAGGGAGGGAAGATTGGAAGGGAACACTCTAGTTCCCTATGAATGAATGAAGCCAGTGGAAAAGATACGTGGTCCAGGAGGACCAATGTCCATGCTGAACTGCTTATCCAGTGAGATACCAGCGTATTGTGTAACTTCTAAACAGCAACAATAATTTCGCTTATACGTGAGAAGAGACAGTTGTTAACTTACGTAACTTCCAAAAAATATATATATTTTTAAGTATGATGTTAAATAGGTTATAATAGGTGATAAAAACCTCACCCATACCTATACTTTCAAATTACTGGTAAAAAATAATCTTACCAAAACCATCTACTTAATATGTGGCAAGTTTGTGAAGTTGTAGTTTTGAGTGGTGGGAATAGCTTCGTGGCCAGCACACTGAATGCTGGTCCCAGTCACTTGCAGCCCAGTGGTCTCCAGTGAGTAGAAGGAAGGGTCGTTGCCTGAGCCTATTTAAGTTGATTCTATTTCTGCCTGGCTTTGCTCTTTGCCCAGAACTGGTGGATGTGTTGAGCTCTGTGGTGGTGTCGTTGTTAATGGTAGTTGTGTGCACAGCCGTGACAGCAGAACTTCCATGTATGTCCTGAGGAGAATGGAGGTGTGTAGCGTGTAGCCCAGCAAGGCTATGTCGTTTTTTATTCCTTGCTCCTTGGGTGTTTTTGAATAAGTACTGCCATCGGTATACAATAATTTCTACTTTTGTGAAAAGAGTTGGCAGGTGATCAGTCTTTTTTTATAGTATAAGTTTTATCCCCTGCCCTGAAGAGGTTATACTTCAGAATTACACATTCTTTCTCGTACCTGGAAATCTGATTCTGGGGCATCCAGTGCGTTGACGTAATTCACTTATTACTTAAACCTGGTACTCTCTGCTTTCCTAGCCAGGGTGCCTCGAACTGCAGGTTAAAGCCAGCTGTTGAAGTTAAATTTTCATTCTGGTTTTGTAAGACTATCATTGCCCTTGCACCATTAGCCACTGCCTGAAATCTTCTAGGGTACCTGAAATGTGAAGTGAGGGATGGTTTCTGGGATAAGGTTTAGGGATGAAATGATGAGTGAAGCCTAGTGGTACAAAAATCAGTCGGAATTCAGGAGTTCTACCCAGTTCTACCTACACTTACTGTGAGGAATATATTTACTTATTCTTAGGAGCACGCTAATAGACATCTTTCTGATGTCAAAGCAGACCCTGCTCCTTTCTATAAGTATGCATGTCAGGCAACACTAGCACAGATATCGGTCAGCCAAACAGATGTTCTCTGATAAATAACACTCCTTGATTTGAGCTTTTTATTGGAAGAATTTGCTTCACTGATACTTGTAATGCAGTGAGACTTCTATCGCTCTTGTTTCAATTTTTATCCACCTTTTCTCCCTGATGCTTTATAGAGTAGTTTGCCTTGTAATCCTTTTGTTATTGCTGGAAAATTGTCCATTTTAAGGCTTGATTCTACTATCAGCTATGCCAGATCAAATCCAGAGCAGCTACCCTGGGGAAGGCCATTCCAATCTGAGCCCTGCACTTGTCATACCTGGGTTATATTTTGTCCTTTTTATCAGCCGTGCCAACCAGAAGTAAGGCAATAAAAGAATTCTGAAGTATTGCTGTTCTCTTACTGATTTTATGAATGATATTCAGGCATCAGATTTTCAGCAAAACACTCCTGACCATAGCTCACAGCTGTCTGCATTATTCAATTAATAAATTGCAGGGAATAGCAACCTGCACAACCGTCAGCAACCTGAACAATTGTCACCACGTTAACTGAAGTACCATGCAAAAATAGCCTGTTTATTTTTTTTTTTAATTGCAAGAATTATTTTGTGACATAAATATATTATCATCTCATTTTGAAAACCTGCGTTAGCCGTGAACTTGCAGTATAATTTGGGTAATCACAGAAAAAAAAGTTAAATTTTGCTCTTCTAAGTGATGAGAATGTGACTTTTCCTCTGCCGATTACTCACCAAATCCGAAGAGCCTGTGCCTGTGTCTGCGTTTGGTTTGGGAATGCAATTTGTAGATAAATTCAACTGTGTGCATTTGCTTACATAGATGTAAAGTTAATATAACTCTGCCTTTTGCAGGCCTGTGGGAAATAAGCATTTGATCGATAAATAGGTGTTATTTCAACTTCCTAAATGATGTAATGTACAAATTTTGATTTTGAATGACAAACGTATTGTGGAAAATCATGCTCCATTCAGGTACATTCAAGTCAGAACACTGTAATTTCTGAAGGAAAATATTAATTGTAAATAACTTATTTGGCTCTCATTAGGACAGAAATGGCAATGTCATCCCAATATGCTGGGAATAAAATTAGTTTAGAAATATTTATTTTCAGTGTGCTACAAAAATATTTCTAATGATGAGTTCTTAATCATACTGTGATTGTTGTAATCATTATTTGTCTGTCACAGACACAGGTTGGTATATCCTGGAAATAATGTTTGGACACATTAATGTACAGTTTCCTCAGTGTAGGCATCCTAATACTTTGGTCTGGATTTCGCAGATCTTGTTCCAGTCATCCTTCTAGTAGCAAACCACATACCCCCACCCCAATTTTCAGAGAAGACATAGCTGATCATAAATACGAGGTTAGAATCCGTTCTTTCAAGGCTTTTTCCAATCATTTTTCCAGTAACATTTAGTATGAGAACAGGCTCATTGAAATAAGTATTTAAACTTAAGCATTTCAGTAAATTAAGTAAGTGCTTATATGCTACCTACAAGGTTGGATTTGCCCTCTACATGGGACAGCAGATGTGCCAAGGAGGGCACAGGGAAATAACCAATGCCAATATGTTGCTTGTGATGGTAACAACAAAATTGGTGTTTCCAATGGGAGGAAAAAGGGGTAGACTGGGATTCCTCTGTTTAAATAGTAATTTTTCCAGGGCTGCCAGTGCATGTGAAAGAGAGCTTGTAGTTCACGGACCTGATGGAAAGAGCAGAATTTTCACAGGATGTGGGGTTTTGCTTCATTACTCTTTGTTTTGTACAATATTTTAAACTGATATTTTAAGGTGTGGCTCATGCATTGCTTTTAAAAATCTGCTCTAGCGTAGTTCGCACTTTGAAAATAAAGTAATTATTATTTATGTTTTTGTGTTACATTATTTTTTTCTGCAGGTTATTGCAAACAGTAGTGGGATGTATGGACAGAATGGTTCCATTAGCAGCTTTCCAGACATGCTGTAAATAGATTGTAAAAATAGGTCAGAGAAATTGCTGAATCCTGACTCTTCCACATCCCTACAAAGTATTTTTAAAATGTTTGTCTCGTAATCTGTATTATTTCAACATTATTTAGCTCACTGGAATTCTAAGACTCTGGTCTGTTCAAACTAGAATGTATAGTTTTAGTCTTGTTTAAAAACAGTCCTGTCACACAGCACACATTTGGGACACTTTCCAGCTGCAAAGCTCAGACCCAGCACTCTTGTAAAGCTCCTTTAAAAGCCCAAGACAAAAAGATGCAGGTGAATTCTCAAGCAGACATGGAATAAATTGGGACCAAAGCAGACCAGCTTAATGAAGTAAGAGAGAATGAGTCAGTGTTTATCAATTTAATCATCAGATAATGAATGTTCTGATTCACAGTCACAAGGAGATGAAGCACTGCAGAGTAATACGGCAAGAGAAGAGCAATAGGAGTACAGAGGCAAGAGTACTGAAGGGAGATGTGTGTTAAGAAGTGTGGAATCTAGTGGAATACCTAATAATCATGAAGCCAAGGATCATAGATTTAGTCATGTTGACAACTTTGAACTATGTATTTTAGTGAATTGCTTTGTAAGTCATGCTCAGAAAATAAGACAAAGTACACCCAATTTGGTGTTGCTGGGCCAGCCAGTTTAAAAATGGGGCCCTTCCACAAGAGAAGTGCTAATGCTAAATTTTTGACTTGGTGGGTGCAAAATCACAAGAAATTAATTTAAAGGGGATCAAGTCACCAAAGTCTGCTTGGACTTTCAGAGAGTTTGTCCTGTCTTGGGTAGGTGATGACATTTAAGGTTTCCTTATACATTCAGGTGGTGCCTCAGTTGGGGTTGTAGGCACTTGGTGGTGGTGCTTGAAAGGTATTCACCACTTGAAAATAACTTTTAGAGTGTGTCTTCCACTTTTCCTCTTTAACAAAACTCTGTTAAATTTTTGTTCTACGTAACGTTGCAGATATTTTTCTGCCTTCAGTGGCCCAACTGATGGGGGTAAGGGTGCGTGTGTTAGTAAGAAAGGGTTCTTACTAATACAGGAATGTGAGCTGAGGAGAACTAACTCCATAAGATGGGCAGCTAATTACGAGCCTTGCTGTACTGGGGATTGGACTACAGGAAAAGATGATGTACAATAGCTTGCTTTTGACACGGAATCAGAGAATTTTCATGGTTGGAAGATGTTATTGTGTTAATTAAGGAACAGAGATTGTGGCCTTATGTTAATAGAGTAGATACAATAGGTAGATTGTCTGGAACATATATAGAATGAATATTGGGGTTGTTTTGGTACCAGACATCTTGATGAGACACCTGCAAGGCTAAAATGCAATAATAGTGTAACCATGGTAATGCTGTTGAATTAGGATTGATGTAATGTTGAGAAGGAAGGTTGATGTAATATTAGGTGAATAAATTACCAAGCAAGAGACTAGCATTCTTGGGTTATATTATTGGGTGCTCTGGTGCATGATGGACAAATTCCTGGTTTCAGAGTGGTTGGCCAAACCTGTTTACCTGAGTGTTAAGGGGACTTGGCAGTCAAGACCTTTGTTTTTCTCTGGTTTTGTATGTGTGGGATGGGTCAGGGGGACTGAAGATCTGAGGCACTTTGATCCTTCCCCAAAGTTGTGTGGGAAATTCTCCTTTCAGAGCCACAATAGTAGTTGAAATAATTTATAGCAACGTATGTGTATTGCTCCAAGAAATTGATTGAGTCCTTTCCTGAATATAGATTCTACTGAGTTGCCTCTTGACAGTAGATTTCATCTCTGTGACATTATCAGAGTCTTCTCATAAGTCATAGGTGACTTCTTTCCCCACCNAGTACAGTAGTGCTGGCTACAGAAAACAAACTCAATCTAATTTCTATTAAGCTATAATTAATTTTTCTAATAAAACTGCTCTGCAATAACATAACACTTGGTATTTTATAGTTCTACCTACCTTTAGAAATGTAGTTTAATTAACAAAAACCTCATATTTCTTCTTATTTCCTGCTGCATTTTTCGTTGCCTCTTTGGCTCAGGGTACATCACCACAATTATTTACCTCTTTCTTTAATTAGCTCTGCATCATTAATCTATGCTGCTTCTCATCTTTCTTTAGATGGAGTAACAGCTTTCATTTCTGGGAGAGCAAAACAGTAATAGCTGTTCCCTTGACATCTTATGGCTAGTATCTTGTGATGTGTTAAGACCTCCGCGTGCTTCACTGCAAGTGGATTTAAAGTGAGTGTATTACAGCCTGAGGAGTTTCTTTAGCATCTAAAATACGTTCATGAACACTTAGTAACGCTGCAGCTATATTCATGCACGCTAAGTAATGGTGCACCGTCTCTTCACAGCTGCTTGAAGTTGGTCAAAGCTGCTTGGTCAAATTTTGGGCTTGTCCAAAGCTGAGCTACTGAAAGAATTGGAAAAGTGTGGTACGAAACGCTCAGCTTGGTTTAGCAGCTCTGCAGATGTCTGTTGCTGCAAGGAGTTCTAGTGATGACAAGGTGATGTCTGCCTGATGTGCCAGGTTTCACGCTGCCCTAGGTCTTCGCTGCATGAAGTTCAGACTGCGCTGAGCCCTGCCCTCTGCACCAGTGCACAGGAACTTGGTTTTTAATTGACTTCAGTTGGTATCTAAGGGGTCATCTCACGCACACTAGGCTGGAAACCCTAAACCAAAATGCTGCCTGTCTGTAGAGTCTGGAACTGCCTCTGAGTGCTGCCCGTATTCCCTCTCCTTTTGTCCAGAACTGCTCTTCCCTGCAGAGCTTTATCTTCACGCCTTTGTGCGAAACTGGGCTCTGTGACACAAATGTCATAGACTTTCTGCCTTCATGAGAAAATTGCGTTATCTAAATTGCTTTCTTTTGAGCTCAGCTCTCGTTCAGGGTCTAGGAAGGAATGTTATTTGTCTCTTAAGATATTTACTTGGTGACCTTTGTCCTTGTCTTATTCCATGTTAACTTAAAATGAGAAAACAGGAAAGTGATCGGTTTTCCTTTAAAATGATTTTTTTTCTATTTTTTTTTTTAAATTTATTATTCAGACAAGCCCTTTCCTGTAGGGTTTCTAGACATCCAGCGAAGCTCCCACCATGCTGGGTTATTTTAACATGTAACTGATACATGCAGTAATTAGGCAAATAAGGCTTCTTGGTTCGTGTTTTAGAGAGTGTGACAAACATCCCCTCTTTGAAGTGGGGTGCACGCTGCTGGGAAAGGGCTTGGTTGTAGCAACAAGAGAAAGTTAATGCTACATGAGAAATGGAGAACATGCTACCAACAGCTTTTCTCTTGTTTGGTCCTCTAAAATTTTTCACATTTTGCAGAAAAAAGAATATTTTGATTTCATTGATTTGTTCCGAGATTCTCAAAGTGATCTCAAGAGAAGTAAAATGCACAGTTCCCATTAATTTAAATTGGAATTACCAACACTTAAATACCTTAAATGGTTTGGGAAATCTCAGTTTTATTTTTTTATTATAGGACTTTGCAGGTTAATTGCACTGAATAGAGCAAGGAACCCAGAGTGTGGCGAGCAGGTAATTTGGGTTCATACCAGCTCTTTTATTTTAACAATCCTGGCTTGATTCAGGGTTCAGGAGCTTCTCTGTGGCCCATGAGGAGAGGCAGCACATGCAGTAAAAGGCTGCCCAGGAAGGCCAGTCGTGCTCATATGACTGGTGGTTTTAGCTGAGAGGGCAGCTCTTTGCGTTTTTTAGAGCATGGTGAGCAGGCACTGTATGTGGATGGTGCTCCAGAATGAGGACCAACATATATTCTTGAATCTCATTTATCTAACATAACAGATCCTGCTTATATCTGTATGTAAGAGAAACAATCAATTTTTGCTGTCCTGTTAATAATAGCCAGGACAGTCTGTCCAGCTGGTACATTGGACTCTGCAGCTCAAAAAATGCATTTGTGCCTGTTTCTTGCCTGTCATGCTTTCGGTTAGCTTTGCTCTTTTTTCACTTGCCTATTTCTAATATTGGGGAATAAATCTATAGAGACACTGATGCTGTACCTGTAGCTTGATGTAAAAGGGCAATGCAGTCATTATGTTAATAGCTAGCAACTTTAAAGACCCCAATTATATCTCAGGCTTACCGCATAATGTTTAGCAAGTCATGTGCCCTCCCTGTTTCTTACATATCCCTCTCAAAAGTCATTCGGGCTGCGTGTATACACAAAAGGAAAATTAAGTGGAACTGGAGCCCATGTCTTCATCCCCAGACCTGTGGGAGTATGTCTTTACAAGTTATAAACAGTACTGTCAGTATGGTACTTAGATGTGACAATAGTCAAATTATATTTCTGCGTTTTAAAATAGAAGTCTGAATTGAAGCATTTTTTAAATGGAAAATTCTTAATAAAGCATATATTAATGCCAGCTTTTGGCTTTAGCTTGTTTTTTTCAGGTGCTAGATAGTTCGAGCAACAGAGAACTAAAGAACAGCATTCTATTAGAACTACTTTTCTTCATGAATTCACTCAAAACAGTTTGTCTTATCCCAGCTGAATAAATTGTATGAGGGGAAAAAGTCATCATTGTGAAACCCTTGCTGGGCATTAGTAAAAAATTGTCTTGGAAGATTAGGAATATTTTAAATTGAGTTTTGTCTCAGGTGGTGCCCCAGGTAAGCCCATGTTGACAATACTCTTCATCTACAAATTACTAAGGGAAATGAATGGTGCCAAGCTGGTCTAATTAACCGATCAGAGTACATTACTGTATGGGCTAGAATCAAATTTTGCGTCATGGGTATGAAAGCAATACTCTGGCAAGTACGTGCATTAGGGCATGCAGCTTTCTTAGTATCATCTGTTGTATCCTTTTAAGCCATATTTCTGATAGTACGTTTCCTTCTTGAAAATTGGGAATTTGTTCTATTTTTATAGAAATGAGCTTATTGCAAATTAGTATAGTCTGCTGTGTACACCGCTTTCTGTGCCACACAGAGACGACAGGGCAATTATAAGACGCATCCATTGAAGGACTAATTTGCCAAATGTTCTTTTGTTTTCAGATAAAGTAAATAGTTTGAGTACTGAAGGGCATTTTAAGTACTCTTTTTGCTTAGTTTATTTAAATTTTCTTGTTTTTCCTACCACTTTAAAAACATTCCTCTGTCTACTGAGTTTTCCATTTTTATGTGCTTGAGCAGAGTTAAGTGACTCATTGCCTTAATGTCTTCCATGAATGTGAGCAATATGGGAGCTCATCCCTAGATGTAGCTATACAAGGACGATAATTTTGTGGGAGATCAGTTAGAGACTTCATTAACAGTTGCATGTGTTGCATGTGTGTGATCAGAAGTCTTTGATACTCAGGAGCTGGTCCCTGAACAACAGGCCTGAAAAAGCTTGGTTTCCTCTTGACTTCTCCCAAGTTCCCTGTACCCAGACCAGTTTAAAACCCAGAGGGCTGGTTGGGTGTACATTGCTAAGGTATAGGGAGGTGAAACATCCCTCCCTTTCTCCTAGAGCCTGCTTTATCTGTCTCCAGCTGCTGTTTTTCATGAAGCTGTTAGGAATGTAACACTCAAGACCTCTGCTGCTTCGTCATGTGTAATTATGGTTGGCCAGGTTCAAAAGCTGTTCCAGAGGACTGGCAGACACTGATCCCGTCAGCCTTGTTTCCGTAAGGAACCCAGACTAAAATTACCTTCCCATATATTACATGGTATTGTATCACATTACTTAATGTGTGTCTTCAGGAAATGATAAATGCCAGGTAGCTTTCATTACCTGCAGCACTAAGTGCACTCATTGTCCTCGTTACTGTGATAGGGCCATGAATTCCTAACATTTCCTGCCTTTTGGAAAGAGCTATATACCCTTCTGTGCTGTACAGCTCTGCTTTGTCAGAAAGCTCACTTCTCTTCCTTTTAAGTTCACTTTCCTCTTCTGTTTTCTCCTGCCAGGAGACCATTAATTCTGTTATAGCAGTATTACTTATTTGTCACCACCTCCCAGCTGGTTTCCAGAGGAGCAGATCTCTGTTTGCCGATGGAGGCAGGGAGAGCAGAGGGGAGTGGGAGTGCCGCAAAGGCTTTCTGCAGTTGACTTGCTATTCCCTTTTGCTACAGTGCAGAGGATTCTCCATGCTGGCTTCTTCACTCTGCCTGCTTTATCCCCTTCAGCAGCCAGCCGTACCGAAGCCCAGCCTGGATCAATCAGTGATCCCTCTTCTGCATTTGTTTTCTTACTTTAAACTTCTCACTGTTTTCACCTTCTTATGTCTCTACTGATAAGTGCTTTTGAACAGATGCCACACAGCACCTTATCAGATCTGTTCAGAAATGTGCACCTGGATGACTTTCCTGCATGAAAGGAAAAAAAATTGGCATCCTTATTTAGTCTTGAATCTATATAGCAAATAATAGATGCAATTGTTGGAATTAAAAGTTGGAATTAACCTGTTGTGATTCTTCTGAGCCTTATTACTCTTCTACTGAATGGCATACAGTACTGCTGCTCATAGGGAATTACAATCATCACAGTATTTCCTTATAATTACTCTTGCAGCAAATGTAACCCGGTGAAACTGTGAAATAGAGCCTACCATTCCTGAAAGGTTGAATGTCTAAAGGTGATGACAGGTAGGTCCCTCTCAGTGATAACAGATGTTTGGATTTGTAGTAACTAACCCATAGTTGCTTTTTGAGTTGTAGGGTTGATTGTTCTGGTGATTTCTCCCTGCCCTAATTCTATGTGCACTCTCCAATTTGTTTAATATGTAATTAAATATGTAATTTTTGATCTCAACCAAGTTCTCTTGCGAGACTTTGAACCTGAAGTAAGAGGAGAGAGACAGATACTAACAAGGAGTTTAGTCTTAATATCGTAACATAGAAAAGCAAATGAATAAATGTATTCTCCTGCTTTTGTTCCATTCTTATCCCTTGCTGTTTGCTGTATCAGTGATGGGGTTTTCTGACTTCTCACCACACCGCAGTCTTTAATTGTGTAGTATCAGCTTATCCTGGGTTTTACAGGTGTGTCTGAATCTTAGTGGTGTTAGCATCAGACTGACTCCAGCATCACTCCACCTACCAAGTTCTTTTAATATCACAATTTGAGAGCAGAGTGAATGAATCCCTTCATCTAAAATAGTTCACATTTTGACATTATTCATCTCTGGCAGATTGCTACCCACCGGTATAAAGGTGGCTGGATTGCTGTACGTAACAACAGCAGGCTGTGGTCTCAGCAGCCTGTTTTGCATGTAGGTCGTAGAAGGTGCTTATAGGCTTTGTGTACATTTAAATAAATTTCATTATCTTTCTTGTCACAGTTGATTCTTGGTCTGAAAATTACTTTAGCCTGCCTCACCTCTAAAGTTGTCCTTATCACAGTGTTCCTGAGGGGAACAGAGGTGAATCCAGTTTTCTATTTTTCATCTCTTTTGTATTTGTGGCTTGTGTGTTTAAAGAATGAATCATCAAGGAAAAGAAAATAGCTATTGGAGAGCTGTTTTTCTAAAAAAACCCACCCAGGTTTATTTATCAGGCAAAGGAAATGAACTAATATGGTCAGCAAACTGGAAAGTTGTTTCCCTTCTTTAGTCTTTGACTTCTGAGCGTGGAGTTTGGACTTTCTGGGGGCATTTTGCTGGCTTGACACGTGCTGATGTGGCCAGTTCTCCTCCTGGCATGGGGGAAGAGTAAACCTTGCTCACAGGACCAGGGGGTGTACTTTAGGCTTATTCTGTGTGGTTCTGGTCGTTTTTGATTATGCGAGGTTATTTATCCATTATCGTTCAAATATGACTTGTCTTGAAATAATCAGTCACTGTCCCTTCTCTGGAGATTTTCAGAACCCGTCTGGATGCAGACCTGAGTAACGTGCTGTGGGCAATCAGACTTCAGCAGGGAAGTTGGATTAGATGATCATTAGAGGTCCCTTCCAGCTCTGACAATTCTGTGACTCCGTGATGCCAGATAGAGAAGTATCAGTCCAGTCTTAAAACCTTTTCTACCATTTCATGGTTGTGTTCTGATCCTCCTGTGCTGGCAAAGACCTACACTTGTTCAGTCCATTCTCCCCTGGGGTGGTGGTTTTGCACATCTTCACAATACAACTGTTGTAATGCATACATTTTTTTTTTTCATTTGTTTTGTGCTGTAGGTGAATTATAGCACATAGCAGAATTTAACTACCACCTTAAAATGGATGCTGAAAACTGTTGCTGTTCCTTTTTAATGATTTAGTTTGGGAGGTATTTGAGAGAGTGTATTTTATAAAAGCCTCACCAGCCTAAGTTTCCCTTAGGCACAGAGCAGCAATGTGATGCATTGTGCTTTCTTATTGTGATAGTGGCAAGATATCAAAAGTAATCTTAACACTGAAGGAGGCATCAAATGAGAAGAAAAGCCTTAGAGCAGTAAGTTTGCGGTCTGCGTTACGAACTGATGTGTTGGCCGACTCCAAGTCTTTTGAGCAGTTGAGACCACATGTTGGAATTGTTCCTATGTTCATAAAGCTGGTAATAATTTCTGATTAAATGCAATAATGCAGGGTAAGAGTCACCCTTCATAACATGCGGTATGTCCTGAAGTCTGCGCAGAACTAAATTCTCCATAGATGACTCCCTGTATCGCTGAAACCAGGGTAAGTGCTGCAGTTTGCTTCGATGGATGACTACACTGGGTTGCAGTGGGAAGCTTGGCTTGACTGTCTGATTCTGGACTTAATAGAAGGAGAGATTAATTAGAAGGGATTTGGCCAGAGAGCAGAGGTGGTTTGAGGCCCGATCTGCAGGTATTAAAGTCTATAAAAAGGTATGTTTCAGCAGTATTTGACCTTTTTGAGTGAAACTTAGAAAAACTTTCGAAGTCTAGAAACTGTACCAGACATAAGGATTCTAATTGTGCTGACAGGCAGAATGGCCAAACCTCGTACCTAGAATGGCTTTTTGGCAATCTAGTGATCAAGTTCGTTCAGCTATATTATCAGCTTCTTTTTAAAATATTTTTTTGATCTCTCACTTGTTATTTTGTTTTGTGCTTTTTTCGAAAATCAAAAATGAGCTTTAAATGCAAAACCTTGGATGCTTTGGAAAACGAGCACGTGGCTCCTGTGTGAAGCCCAGTTTAAGGCAATAGGATTATTTGTTCATGTCCATTTGCATGGAACAGCATTCAAGACTGGGCATCAGTGTAGTCCATTAATCCATAAATAAGTGTTGCAGATAAGTTCTCAGGTACGATCAATGGTACCGTTCACCAGGGACAGCATTACTCAGTGACTCTGAACATTCAGATTAGGGGCTTTGGGCTGGGTACCAAGTTTAAAAAAAATAAAAAATAAGAGTTTTATCTTCCTCCCTGTATCAGTGATGTGTTTATGAGCACTGCCCTTGAAGGCAGAGAGCAGACTATCTGATTGCTTTTCAAGTTGAATGCCTCACCTGCTGTTTGTAAACGTGTTCTTCTCTCATTTACCCTGTTACTGAACAAACAGTCATTGATTTCTGTTGCACATGTTTTTTAAAGCAGCAGCATCCAAGATTGGACACAAATGTGGAGCCTGTCTGCTTAGTGAGGTACCAGCTTAAAATTGCAAATGACTGAAGAAACTGTAGCCGGTCCTTTTTATTGTTATTGATTCTGCTAATAAGGAAAATGAACACAGCTGAAGAAGACACACTGGTTATTAATGCACTCCTGTCCTGGAAAATGTGAATTTGGAAATTAAATGTGAATTGTATTTGAGTTGGATATAGGACAAAGTTTTAGAGCAGGTTAAGGCTGTATGAATGTGCGTATGCCTTTTCTTCTATTAGAACAGAATAAATAGTAAATCTACTGATGCCAGTGTTGTGACACAGGACAAAGTTTTTTGTTCTGGAATAGGATTTGTGTTTTCAAGAAGAAAAAGGCACAGCGGGTTCAGCAGATGCAGACTTTGTCTTATGTAGGGTTTGTGTATATCCTTAATGGTATATGTTTATATTTGTTTTGCTAGTTGTCTGTCATTTTTACAATGTGTCTTAGTTATACTGATTCAGTTCTCATGTGTGTACCTGGTCAGGTTTTCCTGTGCCTGCAACTTTGATTTTGTAATAGTACTGGGAGTCCTTTAGCTCATCCTGCCTGGTACATTAGGTACTGTGCAAACGTATCATGGAATATAGGCGTAGTTTCCATGTAATATTGTTGCTGACACACGAGACAAAGTGTGGGTA
Organism: Pedionomus torquatus; assembly: GCA_013398155.1. Taxonomy (NCBI): domain Eukaryota; kingdom Metazoa; phylum Chordata; class Aves; order Charadriiformes; family Pedionomidae; genus Pedionomus; species Pedionomus torquatus. The sequence continues at coordinate 421,555 of VZRU01012164.1, forward strand.
AAGGGGATTTAACCAGAAAACAGAAGACAGAGAAGAGCAGAGATTTAGGTTGCAATTTTCTAAGGAGGTCAATCTCCTTTTTATTATTTTCATTTTTTTAATATTTGAAAGTGTCCTTGGTAATTGAAATATGAGTACAAAGAAGAAATCTGCTTCAGGATGGGATTAACTCAAGTGCTGAAGTTTAGTTTAGTTTGTCTTCAGATTTCAGAAAATGAACTTCACTTAGCATTCTGATCTGTCCTCTAATGTAGGTGCCCAAAATTTCCCTGTGGCTCTCATTGACTATGTATGCTGTCTGGAATTGGCTAATGTAATTACTACCTAGAATCAAATGCAAGACTCCTGAGTTCATCTAGTAATGAGCCTTTTGCTTCCTTACGGGGGTTTAATTTAGAAATGACAAGACGCTGGCATTGAGACAGAGCGGTGTGACAATGTGTTTAATTCTAGCATTACAGGATGACTTGATTACACATTTCTGTAGTTAGTCTCCAAGTATTTGCTACTCTTTATGAGAATACTCATCTTCCTATCTTTCTGGGAGCAAAGTGGCTTCACTGGTATGTCTAAGGAGTACCTTACATTAAGTGTTCACCGTGTTAAAGTAAAAAGAATACTATAACATTTTCAATTATTTGCCTTGGGCTATAAGCCACATTAATTGCTTCACAATAGAGGTACTCACTCAGCGGTGCTGATGTGACAATATGTAATAAAGGCGTGTGGAGTTAAAAGCAGTTTTATCAAAGAGAACATACAATGGCATTTTACAATTTCGTTAAAAGGTGGACAGCATTCTTCCTTATACAAATAACAAGTTAGTGTTTGGTGAGAAATCGCCTCCAGAGGAAGAGTTGTACACTCCTAGGGCCAAAATTTTTTGCAGTCTTAAGTGTGTGGAAATCCACTGATGACCATAAACTGAGGCTGATTTACACTACCAAAGAATGAATTGCAGTTTTCCTCTTCTACTTTGGATGGTATTGCATATTATTATATATCTTCATTATACTCTATGTTGAGCATTCCAGAAGCTTTTGCTGCCAGTGCACTCACTAGACTGTTTACCCTTTGTATATGATTCTGACTTAATTAACGTCTTCCCTCTGGAATGCTCACCACAGAGTGTACTTCGAACAAGCCTGTGAACAGAGTGAATTGCCTTGAATGACCTTGCCCAGGTGCCATGATGCTTTTCAGGCCAGCAATTTTTAGAGAGAAATGCAAGGCACATCACCCTTGGCCCAGCCTTGGCCCATACTGTGGATAGAAGCCGACTAGACTGTGTCTTACTGGAGAGAGTCCAGTGAGTCTGTCCAGATTCACAAACTTTATGGAAACACTGTAATTCTGAGTACTTCAAAAGAGTATATTTATTCATAGCTGTATCCCTTGTAATTATGTCTGTTATGGAATTCTTCATGTTTTGGGCTGATTAGGAGCGAGAAGGGATAAGGAACCCCTGGTCTGGATCATAAGACAGAATACAGAAATATGAAATAAAACTTTATAGAAAACATGCAATTTTTATTATAAGGTTTTCTGAAACTTACTGATGAAACAAATGTCAAAACAAGCATCACTTTCCTAAGTCTTGCACAAAGAAGAGGGGGGGAAAAAAGAGAAAAGTCAGACTTGAACAGCAAGTCTGTTAAAGCAGCAGCCGGTGTGAATTTGGGCTGATCTTCCAGGTCTAGCACTGCTTGACCATCACAGATTGTTGCTGTTGCAATGTTAAATAACAACTGAGATTGTGTCTCTTGTTCCTTAGCAACTAAATGCTGAAGTTTGAGTTTTGTATATTCTTTAGAGATCATTTATAACTGCCAGTGTTCCTGTTACAGATACTGATTATGTCAGTGAAATTCAGTATGGACGCTCACAGGGGAACGAGTCAGCTAAGGAGTCTTCTGCATGCGTCTCCTGGGCTTGCCATTTAATTGAATCTAAAATCAATTTTCAATTAGTGGTGGTTTGGCACCTCATATTAGCTGTTCGAATTGTGAATAAAGGTAAAGGAAAAAGCATGCAAATCTATAATTACTTTTACCCTAATGAAATGAACATTAGAGCATTAGGAAGAGGTGTGCTGAGTACTTAAGGAAGAGGTTAGAAGTGTACTAACACTGTGCCATTAACACTGACATCTCCAGAGATGCTCACCTTTGCTGGGCCGGTGATCTACTTGGTATTACTGCATCTGTCAAGGCCATCACAGCTAGATAGGTATTATTTTGATTGCTCTTTGAGAAGCGGTGCATCCCTATAGAATGCCTCTGTGTCTTAGGTTCCCTCTCTTGAAATGGAAACAAAAACTCATGGCACTTAGGTCTTAAACCAGCCCTGCTGCTGGGAGAAAATTCACTAGAAGCCTCAAGCTGAATTTCTGTCAATGAGAGAGAATTGACAGGATTGGTTCAGACAAAAATTATTTAAAAACGGGCGAAGTGTAGGGCCCTACACCTGGGTTGGGGCCACCCCTGGTATCAGTACTGGCACTAAATAAACTTTAAAGGTCCCTTCCAACCCAAACTATGATGTGATTCTATATGGCACATATGTCTGAGTGCCCTGGAGAATATAACATCTGCTGGTGGAGTTTCCATTACTAGTTGTCTTAAAAGTTTCTAAAAATACCTTGTTTGTGGTTTTCCAGTTGGTGGAGGCTACCTGTCTTCTAGTGTAAGAGGTCTAGTCCCTTTCTTATCAGTGCAGCTACATCACCTCATAGTTGAGATCTGGTCAATAATTTGGCATTCAGTTCCATGCTGCAAGTCTATTCCAGAGTGACCATTATTTTGCAACCATTGCCTTTTAGGTTATTTGTTTTAAATTGTTGCAACATAAAATCAATACAACAGAACAAGGCTCAAATGGTAAACACTGAAAATGGGAATGCTTTTTTTTCTGCTAACCCTTCTGTGTGTGCTTTTGTTATTTTTAGCACAGGAGATTGTGTCTTTCCCCAATTTCCAACAAGTTCTACTTCTGTAAACAGCCTAGGGGATTTTCCTTCAAATGTCTCATCTGAAAGCCTGCCCAGGTCTTTCACAGGCTTTTGGGGTATCTTTAATGACTAACAGTGGAGAAGTAGTGGGAATGTTGTAAGGACAAACTGGGTAATCTTTGTATTTCATTACTTTTCTGTGTTACTTGGACTGTCCCATGGAAGGACAAGTGGGCAGCATTTAAAAAAACCAAACAACAAAAAAACAACCCCAACCCCACCACTATGCAATTCCCATTAGTAAATCACAAATTATGAAAGTAATTTAGTAATGGATATGTGGTATCTGAACTATGAATTAGTAAAATCTTTTCACTTCAAGCAGTATTTTCTGTCAGCTGTAGATTTTTCATTTTTTTAATATTAACCCCGAGGTCTTCAAAATTGGAGTAGCAAGAACAGACCCACCAATGTCTGAACACAGGATCTTGCTACTGAGCACCTACTTATATGCCTTTTCCTTGGGCGTATTGTGGATTTGAAAAACATAGGGATGGCATGGAGCGCTGGCTGATCATCTTCTTGCTGTGTGCATTTCTGAAACTGCTATTACAGTTCGTAATGGCAGACTGTTGGCTCTTGCTTAGGCGTGTTAATCCTCTTATGGGTGCCATGATTCCACTTGTAGCAGGACTGCTGCTGTGCTCTTGCTGAGGACTGGACTTGAAAGCTTGAATCCCATCCTGCAGCAAACACAGATCAAGTGCATTTGGGTAAGCAGAGGCTTAGCTCTTTGGTCTCCTGCCAATTCTAACACCACCCAATTTTTGTTTTGCTCCCCAGTGGGTGTAAGAGTAGCCCTGGAACTATGCTGATTTAGTCTGACTGCTCCAGGCCCCAGGACTGCTCAGGGAGCAAGGGTTGAACAAATCAGTGGAGATTCCCCAGATCATACCTGCTCTTCCTTGGTTGTTCTCTTCATACAGACTGGCACCATATCGATTCTTTGCTAGTGAGATGGTCTCCGAAGACTGGTTGGGTGCTGTTAGCATGCTGTGTCGTGCTGTTAGCATGCTGATGTGTCACTCTTCTCTCCTGTTCTTCCTAGTCCAAGTCAAATATAGGTGCTAATGGAAAAGTTGCAAAAAAGTTTGAATTCTCTGATGGATTTTCTTTGCTGTCTTAATGCTGTTATCATTGGCTGGCAAATACATACAGAAAGCTTCAGGTATCCTGTGGCTACAGATGGCCCTGATTTAGCATCCTGGTGTCAATCTCTTCCAGTTATGTCAAAGTTCAGTTCTAAGGCTGGATCTTAGTTTTCTGACTCAGCCCTATTTCTACCATTTACAGTAGTAATTACAGTGATTCATAGCAAAAAGACCATCTGTTGTGCTGCAGTTTAAATTGATTTCCTGCGAATGGTCTCATGTGTATATTGATTAGTATATTTTTATGTGGATTGCTTTATAAATTGATATTTTTTTTTTAATTTTCAAAGAAACTTTTAAGTATGTGTGTCAGTTTTAAGGACCAAATAGTGTTTCTTTTTATTACAGCTTCTTTTTAGGCCTCGTATTTAGGGCAGTTAAAAGATGAGATAGTTCCTTAAAAGACAGTGGTTTTTTACTACTGCATTGTTAAATAAGCTTGCTGGGGGAGAAGAGGGGAAAATGGGCGCCTGTTCATCTTTTATATTAGTTTTTTGTGTAGTTAGTGCCACATTTTTCTTTACTTTCTCTACCCCATAGGTGGTTTTGAATTAACTGTTGTGATGAAGTCCTGTTGGTACAGCCGAGAGGGTTGTTTGGTGGTGGCCCAATCCTATGGTGTTTGACAGAATCTGGATAAAGTCCTTAGTGAGTGAGCAACGCGTGTTACAGAGGTGGTGGTGGTAACAGGAGGCTCTTGTTGAAGCCACACATAAAACACAGGAGAATGCAGTATGTCTAGGGAAAGGCAGCTGCTGTGAAGGTGCAGCCTTCACCATATGGAAGATTTGGATCGACTTTTATAGGAAGATGCCTTACAAAGAAATCTCCTTGAAAGCACTGGTGGTATATAGACTTGTATTTCTTGTGTATTTTCTAGTGCATCTTGACTCTTCTGTGTTGCTCCCTGTTAACTCTTCTATGTCAGTGCCAGACAGGAACTACTTTGCAATAGTATGAATTATATAAGATAAAATACACAGTTGTTGCAGGGGGAAGCATAGAGATTCAGAGGTTTCTGATTCACAGTTTTCTGGTGAGTCTCACACTCTGTCGGCACAGGCTTTGTCTCATCTGCCTGCACCAAGGTAACACCAGAATTTCCTACATAATATTTTGGGGGATAATGGATGTGAATCTTCTTTCAGTGAATATGAAGATAAAGTAGGGAGTGGTCTGCTGCCTTGCACGTGGAGTATTTATTTAAATATGCAGAAAAATTTCCCAGAATACATTACCAGAGCATTGGGAGCTTTGTGTTACTGAAATTCTTTATCTCGCTATGTCACTTAATCCATATTGCAGAACTGTTTCTTTCCTTCCACGCTTTCATTGACAGAGCATTGTTATTCTCAGAACCTTCAGCTGCCTGTGAAATACTCCACAGAAGAATAATCAGTCTGGGAATTTTGTAACTAGGTATAATTTGCAACACTTTTTTCAGCTCTGTGCATTGATTATTTCTACTTAACATTTGAAGATAAATTAATGCTGTGACACAAGAATTGGCATCATAAATAGGAAGGTTGCCAAGGCTGTCTGTGGGTTCAGATAGAACTGGCCTGTGTGTGTGTGTGTGTGAATTCTGAAATTTGTGCAACATTGCAAAATACAGATCATAATCTGCAAATGCAGAATGGGCATCTTTATTACTCTTCTGGCAACTTTAGTGCATCAAAATTTATATTCGCCGGAGACAGGATGTCCTGGATCGTCTAATTCTACATTTGAACCTGACAGTCCTTTACAAGCAAGGACAGTTCAGCAGTGAATATTAAATTGTAAACATAAAGAAGAGTTCTTTCAAAGGGCAGAATACATTGGTAATGTCATGTGTTGTAACCTATAAACTGTACCTGTATAAATACTTGAAAGGCTGTCAGGCTTTTTAGATAACAACTTGATGTCTCCAGCAAATAAATTTTCTAAAATGTTGACCCTCTGTTTTCCTTGAGCCAGTTGACCTCTGGAGCAATCCTGAGGATCAGGAGTGCTCCATCAAGCTCTTATTTTCTGTGATAACAGGTGTTTGTCAAACTTCTCTTATTAGCTGTAACCTGGACATGGAGATACAGAGTGACGTATAGGAGGGGAGAGTAAAAGCACTGGAATGCTGTCAATCACCTTCGCAACTGTCTGAACAAGATCTGCCTTTTTAGTGCTTCCAGTTATCACTGTTACTAAGGAAAACTCATGGTTCTGTATAGAAAGCATCGTCTGGGGGGTTTTGGTAAAAGATGAATCTCCTTACAGTGTTCCACTTTCATGTACATTTCAGGGTTCACACATTTCAAGCTCTCCGAGCAGATTAAGGTTGCAATTATCAGCCATGACAGCTACACAGTGTTGGTGATACAGTGAATCACAGTGTCAATAACAAACTAACATCAGCTAATTGCTAACTTCAACTGATGTTAGATTGTGCCCAATCCTCATAGCTGCTAAGTGGTTTCTGGCCACTGTAGCTATGGTTAAGTTTGGTTCTTTACTATTTGTCCAAGATTTGTGTAACGGGTACAAAAGGACATCTAAAATGTCCTGTGGTGAAGTTTCAAAACCTGCATCTTTTGTGGAGGGTGAAAAAAGCACCTCTTTTGCTTTCAGTCTGCATCCCGTTAGTTCAGTGGATGCATCCTTCTTACCTACCTAGCAGTTGTTTTCCCTTTTGTAATTCTTCCAAAGTTTTTCTGCCTTCTTGGGCAGGCCTGATGTTAAGCAGTATCAAGATCTGCCTATTGCTTTTCTTAGGACTCCTTGGATACTGAGGAAAGAACAGGCATTTCCATCTTTCAGGTAAAATGCTATCAAGTAGGCCCTTGCACTTGGCCTCTGTGAGGGGTATAGAGAAAGGGTGCTTATCCAAAGGCTTAAGAAGACAAGAAAGAATTTTTGTTGCCAGCACTTTAACTTCTCACACAGGACCTGCACCGAGGATGTGAGATACGATGCGCCTTGGTCATCCAAGAGCTGACAGCTCTTTCATCAGTTAATACAGCTCAGAGTACCTCAAGGGATTCTCTACTGGCCTCTGTTCATTGGGAAGGCAAACCAGAGTGGTAAATGGTATCTGAATACAGTATTCCATGGGTTGGCTTCCTTCTGGTTTTTTCTGACCTTAGAGAGCTTGGCTCTGCAGCCTGGATTATGCTGTCTAAAAAGGGGGGTATTTTTGTATTGTTCTTACAGGAGGTTCAATGGATAATGATGATGTGGTGGTTTTTTCCTTGATTTTTGTACACAGTTAAAGGAGTATTTTCCAAGAAAGCCTCCCTCAATTATGCTTGTAACTCTCTTTAGCTTTAATTTGTAAATTACTTCTTGCAAGTCTGGGAGATGGAGAGTCTTGTTTCCTGGAGTGATTTGATTGGCAATTTAGAGATGATTTGTTGAACGGAAAGAGCGTATTTCATAAGATTAAATATGAAATTGCAGAACTGCTCAAGGGCATAATTGCCTTGCTTTCTCCTCGAAACATTATTGTGCTGGAAATGTATACACCAAACATGTTTTTGCAACACTGGTATTGAAAAAGAAACATGCTGATAAGTTTCTTGGAGCTGGAAGTCGAGTATCCGGTTGGTCCTTAAACCTGTTCTCTGCTGCAGCCCCCCCAAATTTTATGGTAAATAAACAAACCTTGAACCATAATCTCTGCAGCTTTTTAAATTATTGGTCTGTGTTGCACCCTTTCAGTTTTTATCTGGTTAATGTTAACCCCTTTTGGTGCAGCATCTTTGCTACCACTTACTGCTGAGGACCTTAACAGGCTTCATCTCGTGTTTCTGTAACAGCTTAAATATGGTGGTGGAGGACTGCAGCTGTCTCTGACCAGCCAGTCACATAAATAATTGCTTTTCCTCTTCTTAGAAACTTTCAGCATGCTTTATGTGCACAGATCAGGAGCTTGTCATTAGTTAACTCCTGCTTGTTTTATTAAGACCTTCTTCGAGGCTGTCCACTTTTTATTAAGACCACTTCGAGGCTGTTTTAAAGTCTGTTAGGAACAGTGCACATTCTGTCTTGCATAGATAAATATGAAATATTCATAGATAAATATGAAATACTCAATTGGATAACGAACATGTCTTTTATTCTGTATTCTTGACTGTTACAATGGTGAACAAGTTTGTATTTTAACTGAAAGAAAAGAGTAATAATGGGAAACTCATTTATTTCTAGCATGGCTAGTGTACGGAGCGTGGTGGAAGTGAATGAGTGTGAGGATGAAATGCTGCTGCTGTTAAGCCCTCCACTGCTTCAGTGTCTTTTGATACAGCCTACATTTTGCTGGGAATTAAACCAGCTTGTTAAACTTGTTAAACCAGCTTATTAAACCAATACAAACTCCTTGTATTGTGCATCAGAGATCTATGGAATTTGATGAGCAAGTTCACTTCCAGGTTTTTACTCTGCCTTTCAGGATCTCTGTGGACCTCTGTAGCGTGCACAATAAATGCAGCACTTTCTGTTGCGTGCTACAGACTTTTATTTTATTTATTGTGAGAGACCTGGTCTAGAAACGTGTCACATTCAGCCCTGTGATGGATCAGATGGCTGGGATCAGATGGATCAAAAACGCTGTGGTAATGGTTTGAAGGGGGGGGATGCCTGTTGCCTGCTGTTGCTGAATGTGACTGCAACAGTAACACTGGAATACTTATTCCAAAATGATCTTGTTTATTTTGTATGGCTTTGGAAGATAGCAAGGTTAGTATGCATTATTGTGCAGGCAGGAAGAAGTTTGCTGAGGGTGCTGTTAATAGTTGGCTTTGCTCTGATATTAGCAACCACTCTGCCAACCCAGACATAACCTGTGACAAAATGTGCTTGAGGCAGTTTCCCTGGGTTTCTGCAGCTCCAATTCTCAAGCGTATCTGGCTTTTCTTAAACCAGTGGGAGTTCAGTAGTCAAATACTTCTGGGAATTTCCCAATAATTTAGGGGTTTCTTGAAATTTGACCTTGAGGTCAAAGCAATATTTGTATGTCACCGAGTAGTATTTTTTTCCCTAGCGAGGTATATACCATTCGATTTGAAAAATCACCCAGTGGTAATATATGCTGTTTATGGTCTGGGGCTTTTTGAGCTAGATTGTGCTGAATCTCTGAACCTGTCAGGCTTCCAAGCAGGGGGATTTAAAGGTTTGCCAGATGTGGATGATGATGTCTTTCAGTTCCCAAGGGAAGAAATTTCACATAAAGAATTGTAACTTTTCCTGACTACTTTCACCTGAACCACTGGGAAAGGCAGAAAGCTTAATTAAAAGCTTGTTAAAGAAATGGACACGGAAATGAAGAAGAAATGAGCTGGGTTAATATCAGGGGCAGAAATGAGGCTGTGCTTGTTTTGGTGATGGGATGGGAGTTGCAGGAGGTGCTTTTCAGTGTTAGGGTTTGATGCCATCAGCCATGGCATTTGATCCACTGAAACCCTGGTCTCCAAAGCCATGTCATTGTCAAAGAAATTTTTCCATCTTAAGATAATACTACTCTTGTCTGCTGAGCGCATCAATTCACATAGTTTCATGTCAGCCTTCTTTCTCCTGCAAGAGCTCCCAGTGGTGAGCACTGCGGACAGTGTGATGAACCCTGCAGCGGGTGTCGCTAATCCTTTCAGCCCCTGCTCGCTGGGGGGATGCGGGGCTTGAAGTTCATTTTTCGCCTAATTTGGGAGGCAAAATATTGTTTAATGGTGGCACACCCCCACACACCCTGCCTTGAAACATCTGTGAAGGAGTAGAAAAATAATCTCATTTTCTTTCTGTCTTTGTGAGCATTGCCAAAAGCTGCTTCCCCACCCTGCCCACGTGTTACCTCTGCTGGGTGGCTTTCGGTGATCTGGGTGCTGTTGCCCCAGACTGTGGTGGGATGTTCCATTTGAAGAGGCCTTTCAGGCACTGCCAAAAGGTTTCTTGTGAATGTTTTGCGATATGAATGTTTATGTATAAAGTGATTATGTCTCCTATTCACACCGAGAACAAGAGATGGAGTGGGTGCGTTTATTAAAAATAAATCTCATGGCAGAAGAGAAATCCGGGTATTTAAAAATGGCTGATTATATTTCTTAAAAGCAAAGAAAGCCAGAAAGATTAAGTTGGAAATGGAGCAGATGGCTAAGTCCAAGGCCCCACTTCAAGTATAGATTAAAATTGAGTATTTGGATTGCTTAGTATTCTTTGTATGCTGCTATCATCATAAAATCTTAGACCATCCTGGTCAATTGTATTTCTCAGATAACATAAATAAAATTGGTCTCATTATAGATATTTTCTGATGTCTTGTTTGGGTGAATGTACCACCTGACCACCATAGCTGGGAAGAAAAAAAAAGTTCAGATTTTCAAATTCTTGCTTTGATCAACCAGAGGATACTGGAGGACACCCGGGGAAGGAGGGGTTTTTGTTGTGTGGGTCCCATGTGCTGCTGGAATTTAGAGCTAGACCTTAATTCTAGGTTATTGCATCTCAGTGTTTAAAAAGAAAAACATAAAAAGTTGTGATGGGATTCACGTAGACACTGTTTTTTCATGGTGTTTTGGTAGGTTCCTGTTCACCCCAACTGGTGTCTCTGTAATTCTTAATGTATAAAAGCTCTCAGTCTAGGTGAGAGAAGTTTGTTCCTTCGGTAGGCAGTGTGGGAATTGCTGTTTTCTGTGCTGTTGAACCGTTTATGGATATTTGCTGTAGACAACCTGTTAACTAATGGTATTGTTTATACCTGAAGCTTGCTCAAAACTAACAGAGCGGTGCCTAAGAGACTCTGATAAGAATACATTTCTCACATAGGGGCTGTATAGATAAAAGTCCTGATTCACCACTGAGACCCATTCTCTTTGCTACTGCAACGAGACTGAAATGGAAGAATACAATGGGGAATCTGGTGTGCTGTCTTGAATCTTTTAAAAGCCTCCTCATTCCCACTACTAAAGTTTCTCTCTATTGAATTGTTTTTCCTTGCTAAAATGTTGAGCTCTGCGAACATTTCTGAAGGAGAAAATATAAAGTATTTTGTCCAGCACGGGTAACTTAGATCATTTCTGGAGATGAACTCACAGGTTCTGAGACAACACATCAGAAATAAAGTGTGTGTGAGGATTCTTGTGGAGATGAATATAATGAGATAGTAGAGAGGTGTTGCAGGTAGTTGGAAATAAAGCTCTGAGGGCTTAGCTGGCTTGGCACTTAGGGAGAAGGCAATGTCATCTTCTTGCCTTCAGCACTGGATTTCTCATTGTGTATGGGATGATTTCAGTAAGTGCCGACAAAGAGCTATTAAATCTTAGCTCACTCAAGGGTTTGGCTGTTTTGTAGGGACTTCAAAAGAGATTGGAAAATGAGGTATGAACAGAAAACTTTTTATGTGTTATGGGATTTCATTTTGGGCCAGAAGCCACAAATCTCACTGCACTTATTACTGAAGTCCCTGTGGATCTGATAAGTAATTGATTTAAGGGGACTGTTCGTAGAGCAAAGGGGAATGGAACAGCAAAGAGTTCAGCGGCAGGTTTGCACAAACCCATGAGCAGTGACACCTTTAGTGCTGTATTGATCAGTACTGGTGAAAGGGAGAGATTTGTGGGGGGTCAGGAATTACATCATGAAGGGCATAAAGGGCATAAAAGCCTCCTTGGGTTTAGCCCTGTAAGATACAGAAGAAAAAGAAGTAGTTGGGTTTGAGGAATGACCAGTACCTGGGGAAATGCGGACCTTGGCATTGTACTCAGAAGAGAGCACATTTTGTTATATTACATGGTAGAGGGGAGGAAGGAGGATTGAGGGGTTTGAAAGAGCGGCTGTGAAGCTACTTAAATGAGTGGAAAGAAGCTGTTGAAAGCTAAACCATTGCAGTTTTTTGCCTGGTGTTCTAGGAGTATTTGTCTGCTGCTGACTCCCATACTGTAGTCAAAGGAGCCTGTGGGGCAGCAGCTAGCTGTTCGACTCCCAACACACTGCGTGCCAAAAATAAATCATTAAAAATCTGACTTTAAATGATGTTGTTAGCTTAGATGTTGGTGTTATCCATAGCATGATTCTCTTCTCTGTGGATGAATAACTTATAAGCTGAGACAAGCAAGCGGTCTTGGTATCTGGAAGCTAAAGAGGTTCTTCTGTTAGGAGGCCAAGCATTAACATTACACACTTGGCCATCCTCTCTGTGTTGCTAGTGGACATGCAAGTTGTCCGACTGCGCTGTGCTTTGATAGAAGAACGGTCCAGAAGAATAAGCTCCAATATGCAACTTCTGTTTAGTTTAGGTTTATTATAGGTAATTGTAGCTATTTGTTCTCTAATGGAATCTGAAAGTTCTTACAGTAAGTAATCTTAGGTGATTAGAAGTCTTGTCTGGCTGATTGCCCAGAAGCCCTGGAATACCTATGGACCTTGCTAGACAGGTGGAGGAGTCATGCAGTGCAATTTCTTTCATGACATCTTTGTAGTTTGATTGGATTTTCCTTCTTCCCCTGGGTAAAATCAGAAATTATGGATAAAACTCAGAATGGGATGGAATAACCAAAGCTTGAGGTGTGAAAAACTCATTTTAAGTTTAATTTAAGGTAACTGCTCAAAGACTCTGCAGTGTTGACTAAAAATTTAAAGTAGAGACAACTTCTTACTCAGATATTTTTTTTTTTTTACAATTATATGTTATCTAGGTCTGAGAATTCTGAAAAAAAAATACTGTGCATCTAGAGAGAGCATGAACTGAATCAGAAAAAGGAAACTATAATAGTAAAAGTTCAGTGCTACAGAAAAAAATTGTAATAGCAATGGTGTACTGGGAGTCAGTATCCTTCCCTCAGTCCAGGACAGTGTGGAATAAATCCTTCTCCTCCACTGCAGGAGCACTGGGATCTGTGTATTAATTCCCTTCTTCTCCTTGGATGAACTTGACAAGAAAATTGGAGAGAACTGCAGCTAATCAATAGGGGCCCTCTTGGTGCTTAGAAACCTTCTTGTAGTTTCAGCTGAATGTTCTCTGTCCCTGCACTTCTCCGTCGCACACTGTCTCTCTCCCCATTTGTGCCTTGTGTACTGCAACCCACAGGGCAAGAACTCTTCCCCATCCCTTTCTAGTTTGTATGGTCCTCTAGTTTTTCCTTCAGAGCAAAAAATCTAGCAGATGTTATGTGATGCTTGTTAGGGTGTTTGCTCTGTGTGTTTTGCCAATTCAAGCCCAGGTTGTGTCTCTGCATTTTGGTTTATAACCTTCTTGGGTCCGGGTCTGGCACTGCTGTCTTACGGTGCCTGACACACTTTGCCATCAGTCTGGCTCAGGCTTTAGGTGCTACATAAGAAGTAGGAGTAATAATGGTAATATGAAGGGAATCTTCTTATCAGTTTTGAAGTTATCCCGAGCATTCAATAAAAAAGTGGCATAAAGTTTCTAGTTTATGAACTTTATCTGAACTGAACAGCTAGGGATAGATAATCCAAAAAAAAAAAAAGCACGTACTGTAACATCAGAATGTTTTTGATCCTGAAACTGGGACTGTGCAATTAATCTGGTTTCCCAGAAGCTAGCAGATACTTCCAAATGTGAAATTATTCCACTTCTGCAGAAATGAAAGGATTCAAAAGATCAGCCTCAGCAGTTTCTGCTGGGACTGTGCCCAGGGTATGTCATTTATTTGGTAATTTTTTTTCAATTAGATTATTTTTTCTTTTTCAAAAGAGACGATGTCTGACTATTTAATCTAATCTAGTTCATTTCTTGTTTTCATCCTGCTGAGCCTCTCGTTGTAAATCCAATAGTGCTAGCGTAGCACAGACCTTGGTGGACCTCCTGGAAAGTTTTGCACTGCTTTTCCAGTGGTAAAGCTTAGTGGGTCCAGGGTCTTTGGGTTTGTTGTAAAATACAGAATATTTCCATGTTGGGAAAGATTTGGGTGGAAATTATACTGTCAAAATTATAGATACCATTTTTAAAACTGAGGAGCGTTTTAGAAGAGAATTTCTTGAAGAAGGTCACCTTCGTCTGTCCTTCTCTAGCCATTTCATCTGTCATCAGGTGGTTGGTGTGGAGTTTTTTTGTGGGAAGTCTATGCTTCCAGGTTTGCTGCAGCCACATGGCTTGGTATTCACCTGCTTTAGGGATCCTCATACAGCAACAGCGAATGTGTCTTAAAGCCTCTGTAGTACTGGTGTAGCTGGATGGGCACTGGCAAAAATAGATTGTTGCTTACTATCTGCTTTCTGACCTTTAATGAAGATCATTAGACCTGCAGCACGCTGTGCTCCTTTTCTGCTGTACATTCTATCAAACAAGTAAACTGAGGATAAATCCGCAGCCTATGGAAAAAAGTTGAAAGATTCCCATTAGCTTCTGTGAGAAGTGGATGGGTTATTTGAGAGAAGCTGAAACAGCAAATGAAAACAAGGCTGACCTCCGGATCAGAGCGTAACTTAAATGTTCTGTGCAACTTTATCACCATCTGCTTTGAGTTCTGTTCATGCGGCAGAAGGTCACGTACAGAAACTTACAGAAGACTTCAGAAGTGCCCTCCGTCCCCTAAAGGAACGCGTGAGGCATGGTAAAGGCAAGGTGGTTGGATTGCCAACTGGATGCTGGTGTAACTGGGGGAGTAACTTCTCGAGAAAATGTTAGGTTTACTCTTGGAGCTGCTGAAGAGGGGTTTGTTTGTTTGTTTGTTTTTTCCTGCTCATCGTACTTAGATATCTGTGTTCTTTTTCTTGTGGTTATTTTAGAAACAAATTATTCCCAGTTCTGATTAGACGAACAGTGAAACATGCAATAAATGTATACTGAAATTAGACAGAAATCCTCTTACCAGTTTGGGAATTACCAGTGCAATAAGCAGTAATGTTATTTGTTTACTGCTCTCTAATTTTCAAATAAAATGTTAATACATGAAGATCACTGTGTTTAATAATAAACCATAAGCAATCACATATGTTTGGCCTGATGCTTTCAGACCACATTAAAAATTACAGTTAAACTTTGCAGTGAGCTGTAAGCTGGGAAAAGGCTTTCACTGATGAGGGAAACGCAGACTCCTCTTGAGTGGGTTATTTGTTGTGTGATACAAATCGTAGGTACCACGGGTGCTTTACTTGATTCCTCAGCATCCTGCTGACGTGCATGTTTGGGGTGCTGAAAATAAAAATTTATAAAAACTACTAGTGCAACTGAGTGGCCAGAGTAGATACATCAACGGTCTGAACGCCAGCTTCAGCCGCCTTTTCGTTGTTGTTGTTGTAGGAAGAGGTGACTTTAGTGGATTCATAATTGCTGCTCTAATGAAAATGGCAATCGCTGATGATGTATTGCAGTGGCCCTGCAGAGTCAGTCTGAAACCCAGCCTCTGATACTGTATCAGTGGCAGAAATCTGTGTTTTTCCTTAGCTGGGAGTTGTTCAGTGCTACAATATGGGGATTGATAACTCTCCTAGCCTTACAGAGGAAGGCATCATGCCATGTAGAATATGTATGAAGACAGGGAAATAAGTAGCAGGAAATATTTTCCTTTCTGATGGTCATGGAAAGGATACGATAAACTTAATTTTTTGTGTTTTTTGAAGAATTTATATTGCCACATCTAGGTGTAAAATTAAGGACAAAAAACCAAATAAAATAACATTGTGCTAGTCTTAAAACTGAGAGATTAATTCAGATATCTGTCTTTTTTTTTGGGGAGGGAACAGGTGCAAAGTGTTCCTTTTGTGCCAGTCCTTCCCCTTTTGGTTCTCTTCCTGTCATTTTTCTGAGCAGGTTTCACATAAATAGAAGATGAGTGGAGTTGCCTGCTCTGCTCCAGATGGGAGGATACAGAGCTGGTATAATTTTAATGTGAAAGATACATTAGCTTTCATTTAAATTATGTAAATTTGTGTGTTCTTCACTGAATAAGTGAAGATAAACTGGGAGGCATAGATCATAATTGTATATGGAAGTTGTGAGCCCTTGGAATTAATACAAGCACAAGCTTTTCAATTTTGAACAGCTTAATATTGTAGACAAATCACTGACCTGATCATGCAAACAATTACCCGTGTGCTTGGTTTTACGTACTCGGTTAGTCCTGTTGCAGGCAGAAGGTTAATTGAAATTTGGAATAAGTGTACAATCGATAGATCAGATTGGAATGAATTTTTATGCTTGCAAACAATATCCCCATTACTGTATGTATTTGAATTCAGGTAATTTAGGCTCTATTTTATGAAGTTGTTCCGATTATTGTGGAAGTTTGTCTCTCTTCAGGTTATAGTGCTGTTAGAGTGCAGGCAGACAAAAAGAGAACAAACTAGAAGATGAATCAAAGCTTTATCAAGACATCGAAACTCTGGAGTGACTTCTTTCTTCTGCTGCTGAGTCCAAAGAGAGCCGAGTGGGTGGGCTTGACAATCGTGTAGCGCTTCCTAACCATAGAATGCAGACTGCAACTTTACAGAGGGCAGCGAAAACTTTTTTGAAGGAGTAAAATCAGTGCAGGGCTGTAATATGCTTGAATTAGTATGAGACATGAGCTGTGAAGGGACCTTAGGCTGTGTTTTGAATAGTGAGTCAGTTATGAGGGCTTGGAGGGAGCTGTGCGCAGGCGTGTGTATTCATGTCCCTCATTAGAGAAATAAAATGTTCTCCTTTATTTTTAGCTCGCTTGTGTTTATTTTTTCAGAACAATACTATTCCCTAAAGAAAACTAATTTTATAGAATAAAAATGTGGCTAGGTCTATATGTCAGCAGCAGTAACTCCTTTTTGTTTCTCAGCTGGCTGGGTCAGCAATAATAAACATTGTATATTTCCATGGCCCAAAAATGCTAGAAAATCAAGTGATTAATGTAAATGAAAGGGAATCTGTGGTGTTTTCTTTTAACCAATTGTCTCACATTTGCATAAAAGACTGCCTTCATTAGCTGTGGTGAACTCGAGAACAACTACAGCTTTACCAACTGAGAAGGTCTTAACTTCCCTCCTTTACTGACACGTAAGAGGGAAAAATTAAAAGTCAGTACTGAGTTAATCACCTTTTAGATATCAATGTATTCTCTATATAGGTATGTATCTGCATGTACCAAATACCATCAGAACCAGTGATAACAATGCAGAGATTTTCATTTATGATAGGATCTTTCTTGAAATGAGAACAGGGTTACTAGTGCCTGTACGTTCGGAAGCAGATGTGATGCAGCCCTTCTATAAAAAAGGCATTATATTGCCTTCCATTGAAATATGTATTAGGAAAACTCTATTTTGGATTTAAGAACAAATTTTTGGAATCAAGAAATCACTCAAAAATTGGGAAGTTCCTCCTATATAGTGTTTTTTCAACACACAGCATTTTGAGCATGCAGTATCTGCATGCAGATTAAAATGAAAGACTTATTAAACAATTACAGTATGTCAAAGACCAATATAATTGCATTTACTTTGTTAAAATTTACTTGTTTAATTAGAAATTGTCTCCCGAAGATGTCTGGAAACTTTTATATCTGTAGTCACTTTGTTATTAATAGTTTTTTAAACAGTTATAGCGTACGATTAGCAAACATCCGAAAACATTATGCATATTTTATATGGCATATATAGTCATCCATTTATAATTTATAACATATGTTGCTTAAACATTTATTAAACATTGATAGCTGGTTTCATGTTACTATTACTCTGGATTATAAATACAATAAAATCACTCAAACATTCCCACAACCTTTCTATCAGCATTCATTTATTGTTAATATTTTTGCAGTCTGTGGTAGTGTAAAAATGGCCATAATGTATCATAAATAATTTATGAAGTCATCTCCGCCTGCTCATTTGTCATTTAGAGCGTACATCACGAACTGCTGCTGAACCTCTATGTAAACCGTGCTAATCTGCACAAATCGGAGAATCCACTGGACTTCGAGGAAATACTGGGGGGTTTTAAGCAAACTTGTGGGTAACTGAGTCAGTTCCTGAGCTGCAGTGACCTGGGCTCACCTCTCTTAGCATGCCAGCTCGTTGGGCAAACACACCTCGTCCTTCTCTTGCCCTTGTCCTCAAGGGCTTTGTGTCATGTTTAAATCCTTACCGCTTCACGACTGCAGCTTTTCTCCAGCCGTCTTTCTGTACAGCACTGCTCTTTGGTTTCCTGCTCTAGCGCTGGTACCATCACACTGGTCTCCTCCAAGACAAATTAGGGAGGAAACCGAGGTGGAGGGGAGGAACTTCTGAAGGTCTTCTGGTCTAAGCTGGGCTGCTCTGGGAAAAATGCAGCGGGACAGCAATCTGGTGGAGATGCGGCCTGGTACCTGGGTGAGCAGAGTACTCTTGGGAGAGCCAGAAGAGGAAGATGCTGCTGTTCTCTTCCTACCGCTGCTTACACGAAAAGCCTCTTTCACATGAAATGTGAAGCAGTTCCTGAAGCAGGAGGTAGAGTTTAGGAACCCACCCTTGTGAGGTGGATGGACGGTGACTCTTGCCTCCATCTTACAGTGTAAATCAGAATCACATGTGCTTTTCTAGCCTGGCACATGCGAGATTAATGATCTTCTTTACTTCTCAAATTCCTTCAAATCTCTCCTTTAGATAGCTCAGTCTAGATTGATTTGTGGCCTTTGCCCGTGTCCATACATCTTGATTCTGACAGACAGTTTTTATGAGCTCTGCTTTAATGTGCCTTTGCAAGTTTAAGTTGTTTTGCTGCACTTGTGATTTTATGCCTGCAGAGAAGAGAGTGCTTCTCAGGCCTGTGCAGGGAATTGGTAAATGCTGTAGGATATGCCTTAGTTAACCACGGCACCTTGGCATCGGGTTGTTTCATTACTGCTAGGTCACCTGCTGGCATATCTTTGGAAAATGGTGAATGGGTATTTTTGCAAATATGGATGGATGCTCCTCCCTTTGGGCTATTTTAACTGTGCCCCTGAAGCAGTACTAGCCACTTTGTGATGGTATTTCAAAGTATTATGCTGGAATTCCTCAATACACACGTTATTATTTTACTAGTATTTCTGTTGGTGCATTGACTACTTTTTGAATATAACCCTAGGATTGTGTCCAATTTAATCTCTTCCATTCTGTGTGATCCTAACCCGGCTAAACTTTACTGCCTGAGAAGGAATTTGCAGCCTTTACATGTAAGTTAATAGAGCTGGAATTTAATAATTGTATACATAATGATATATCACTGTGCAAGTGTATTAAGTAGTCTATTTTTGGTACTACAATAATAACTGGAATTAGTAAGGGCCCCAAGTGGTGTTTGAGATTCAGAGGGAATGACTTTGGTGCTGTGGATTCTCCCTAGCTAAATGTAAGTTAATTGTTCCATTGTTTGCATCCAGCTTCCAATCTGTAATTTGCCATTCTGAAGGATTTTTTTAATAAAGGAAGAAAAGTTGAAATCCTGTTAAAGGCATGCTAAAACCGGGCAAGATCCTAGACAAGTTCTGCAAGTAGGGTTTCCTGTGTTTTATTGTTTTTGTGTACGGAATCTACAAAGACATTGATTCCTGGGATGGCTATACCCGTACTGTGCCGCAGAACAGCCTACACCGTTTCTCCAGTGTTCTGCTGGAGATAGCACTGAGGACTATGGTGGTGATGTTTGGGTTGTTCTGTAAGCATTACCTTTTTTCTCTGGTGCTTGACTGTGGATGCGAAGAACTGCATGCAGCTGCACTGGCTGGTGCTACCAGACTCCGTTTCTTTGTTGTTACTCCATGTAACTTGATTGCAAATGAAAGTGATGCTGTTATTGCACTGGCCTTAAGCACAGAAGTCAGTGTATGTGACTTGCGTTTGCACACATGAATTATACATAAATCTGTTCCAGGATTAAGGAGATTTGGTTTTTAGAAGTCTTGAAGAGAAGAACCATAAAGACTTTTAAAATTCAGTTTCTACTAAGTTCCTTTACAGAATCTTAAGGCTGAGGCAAATGACGAAAAATCCATAAAAACAAAACTTCAGAACCAGAGAGTGGCACGATGCAAACATCCCGAGGCAGTGTTCACTCTGAAGTAGTCTCGTTTAAAGTATTTGGAGTTTTCCCAGTGGATTCAGATGTAGTTTGTGCCATCTTTCACCAATTTGATAGAGTTTTAGGTTCTTTCACTATACCCTTTCTAGGAGAAAATCGTTGCCAATGAAGTTTTAATGATAACTTTCAAACTATTTTTCTCGTATGAAAGAAGATAAATCAAAAGATGACCCGCCAAAGCTTGTGCAGATCTGATAAAAATTGCTCACAGTAAAGAGCAGACTATTTTAAAAAGTTTTAATAGGAACCTAGAAACCTTAGATTTAAAAGCTCTTCAGACATGGTCTGGCTGCTTGCTTTAGGTGACCCAGCTTGAGTAGGGGTGTTGGACAAAGCGACATATAGAGATCTCTTAAACATCAAAAATTCTGTGATATTTTATTAATCAGACCAGTTTTATTGTTGCCTTATTTAACGAAGTATTTGCTTAATTGGATACACTGAAAAATCAAGGTCTGTTGTAGAATCAAGACTCTTCCATCTTAAGTAAAAGCAATTGAAAGTACAGAATTGTGCTGTGGAGGTAAATAAATAGAATATGGGTGACATCTATTTAAAATCCTGGAGAAGAAAAAGGCTCTGCTCACCTCATGCTGTGTTTGTGGAAGCAGATATTTCTGAACCTGTAAAAATGAACTCCCCAAACACACGGGATACTCTGGGGAAGAGAAGGGGGAGCAGTGCCTGTGTGATTGATTGCGTTTGCTTTGTGGATCGTGTCCTAGGAAATTAATGAGAGCGTGGAACAATCAAGAAGTTTGGATGTTGCTTTACAGTTGCTGTTGCTGTTCCTGTCACCATTTTAGCGAATTAGAAACTTAAATCCAAACTGAAGTTTGTTATCAAATAGCATCTCCTGGAAATTGGAGAACCAAAACCCAGAAACTCTGTCTGGCAGGTCTGTGTGTTGGTCTTCAACCAACTTCTTTTCCAGTTTGCTCTTCAATTTCAAAGATGTTTTAGTACTTTTCCAGGGAGGAGATAGCATTTGGCTGCATTTCTTCAGTTAGGGAGGAAAGTACTGACTCATGAAAAGGGTCTTTTTATTTATTTTTCTATTTATTTATTTATTTAGGTAGCAGATGTGGGTAGTAATGTGCACAATGTGAAGCTCTATAAAGCAGCAGCCCTTGAGCCCAAGCCCTCTTCGTGATGGTAGCAGTGCTCCACTTAAGCTAATAGAGCCTGCTGCAATTAAACCAGCAGCAGCCCACTTTATGAAAACCCCGGGACTGGAGGCTGAGCGGCGGTTTTGTGGGATGAAAACTGGCAGTTTTTGAAAAGGATGGTGTTTGTCTATCTGTCCTTATCATTCTGGAGCATTTAGAGCAGCTTCAGGGTGCTTCAGGTTGACTTCTTGGCCTGCGCTGGCTGCCTCACTGTACATATTTAGCCTGTTTTCTCAAGCTCTGTTGGTACAGTAGTCTCCTGCTATGTACATGTTTTTCTAAAGCAATAGTGAATTATGATTTAAAAGCAAAAGAAAAGCACAACAATTCCAGGAGGGGGATGACAGGTGTGTTTTCTTTGTGTGAGTTGTTAAATTAAGTACTCTTGCTCTTCAGAGTTTTTCCCACGTGTTGAGTGCATCTCTAACAAGGCTTCACAGCTTTTGGGAAATTTAACAGCTTTTCACATACTAAAACTGTAAACTAATTTACTTGTGTTTTGCCTCATTCAGCAAAGCGCTTTGGCATGAGCTGAAAATGTGAGCGTGTGCTTTTGGTGCTGGGGACAGAGCAACCATCACCGTAGTGAAAATCAAATGTTTCCTCAATGATTTATGGAGTCAGCGACAAAGCTTAAGGACAGATAATACAATACGAGTCGGTGTCCCCATATGCCTCATCCTTATTTTTAATAAAAGTTCTGACCAAGAGATTTAAAATTAAAATGTAGCATTATCTAAGATTTGATCACGGCTACTTTGTAGTATGGGTTGAGGCTGCTGTTGGACTTGCAATAACAGGACAGTGGTGGATCAGAGTACTTTTGTGCTGTTGGAGCATGAAGCAATCCCCACAACCTTAACGGGTGTTTGTCAATCCCCATAAGTGAGTTATCCACCAAACTTTCTGCAATTTCTTTCCAAAGCTGAAAGAAACAATTTAAACTGCCAGCTAACGTTGCTGGAGAAGTCAAAATTATGGTCTCCTCTAAATGAGGATATTTTTCTTGTTAAAATGCTAACAGTAAACTGGAAGCTTAGAAAACTGTGTATTGTTCTGTATCATTCTGTTCTGTTAATTAGTTGGGTTTTAAATAATATGATTTCTTTGTGAGAGTATATAAGGACTTTGTAAACAGTTCTGTAATTATAGATTCGCTTTGTTATTTGTTGATAATACACATTTTCTATTATAACTATTCTGTAGATTAAAGAGACAAAGAAACTTATTTTACATATATAAGCAATCAGTGGTTTATTTAAGCAATAGTGAAATGTGATGTGTAATAGAGAATACTTTGTGTTAGAACAGTGAGTTTTCTTTATAATGGTTAGAGAAAGTTCATGTAGCCCAGCCTTCTAATTTGCTGAAAATCCTTAAGTACTCAATAATAATTGCTCATGTTGGTACAAATTTAGAATTTAAAAAAGGATATAAGTGCCAGTTTACTGAGATTTTCGCCCCGGCAATACTGAAGTGGCCCTGGTTGGTGTAGCCCTTTTCCCAAAAGCCCCAGGCTCTGCCTCTGTGACAGGGCTGAACTAAGGACTTGAGGAGCTACTGCTGTGAGAGGGGAGATTCACTGTAGGGAAAGCCAGAAGAGTCCTTGTTGAAGGAATACAGACCATGTTCATGTAAAAGGCATGAGCTGTGCACTTCAAGAATGTTTTGTCTGTTGTTGTGGGGTTTTAATTTGGGTTTTTTAGCTGGGTTAATTGATGTATATAGGATTAAATCTCAGTTCTTGGCCACAAGTATCCTGCTTACTGGGAGGAGATGAATTCTGGGTTATGGGATAGAACCCCACACATACAAAAGACTCTATTAATCCAAAAGTTGAAGTTAGAGGTCTCTTGTCTTTGTCCTCCATCTGGTTTTGCCTGTTTTGCTGCAGAAGCAGATAAAAACCAGAAAAAGCTCTTAAAAATGTAGTCACCTCATGAAACCCCATAGTACTCCTGAACTAACTTCCATTTCTAATGTGCTGATAATTATACGGGTGATCGGCCTGAGCTGGTGAGTTGTGAAAGGTGATGGATCCATAGCACGGAGGCTGCTAAACCAGGAGAGGTGCAATGCTCCGTCTCCAGTTATGGGATAGCAGGAGGTGAATTAGGTCTGATGGGCGACGTGGATGTTTTGCATCAGAATAAATTTATCTTAATGGCTATGGTAGATGGAAAGCAAGATGCTAACTTATCCTGTTAAAATGGGGAAGATGAATGCCAGAAAACTGGGCAGAAAACATGAGGAGTGGGCAGAATGTATCAAAGATGCTGTTGTAAGAACACAGACCTCCTGGGTGGTAAGACCGTGACGCACTGGAGAACTGGGTAGGGCTGAGCAGAAGAAGCTCTCGACCATCACTGGAGCACTGAGACATGGCAGTGACCTGTCAGTGTCAGTGGTGTGTCACTGTCCTGCTGGGTGTACCAGACACTAATTTCTTTAGATTAGAGCTGGCTGTTGGAAAGTTTCCAAATGCTGGATTTCTGTATTCACTTTTAAGCCACTTCTAAGCACATTTTTTTGTTAATCATATTTGGCTGGCACATTGGTCACTCACTTCACTACAAAAGGTTGTGGGGGGAACTAGGCTGCACTGATGTGATGTTAAATCCCTTCATCCGTGGGAGCTCCTGATGGTTTTGACTTTGTGACTGCGGCCTTGAACATCTGTTCTCTCCACCTTTGCAAAGCCAGTGCTCAGAGGGATCTACTGGCTCTGTTTTGGGTTCTGGAATTGTTCCTTACTCCTACTTGCTTTTCCTCAAATACAGACATCTGTATGCACGGCAGAGTGCTTTAAATAATCACTGAGTTGTAAATGTTTATTTGTTTTCTTCTGTCATTTTTGGTCAGGTTATCTGTGATAATTTTGTTAATTGCCACTTGCAGGGAAGGATCCCACTTACTCTTTTCTCTATACTTATTACGCACATTAAAAAAAAAAAGTCATTTAGCTTTTGTAGTCATTTGTATGAAACACTGCTGTTGCTTTGTAGGAGGGTTAGCTCTAACTGCTTGACAGGAGAGTGTGTGTTTATGTAATGTGTAGTATTCACGACTATAAATACCTCTAAACATCAGAGTTGAGTTGCTGCTAATGCGGTGCTTTGTCGGGATTCAGCAGGCGGCTCTGCAGCTTGTAGGTTGGATGCGAGCGACAGCGCGTCCCAGCCACCTGGAACTGGCAGCTTCGGGGACCTTGGCTGCTGCGAGTGGGTGGCGCGGTGGCGTGTGCCTCTGGAGGCTGCAGTTCCCTGCTGGGTGCTCCCGGGTTTTTCACTAGTGCAAGGGAGGCAGGTTGGCAAAAGCTGGAGGGAAGGGGAACTTGGGCCCAGTGCCTCCTCTCTTCTCTTTCCCCAGCAGTACTGGCTAGAGCAGTGGAGATGGTAAGCAATGCATATAC
Organism: Pedionomus torquatus; assembly: GCA_013398155.1. Classification (NCBI taxonomy): domain Eukaryota; kingdom Metazoa; phylum Chordata; class Aves; order Charadriiformes; family Pedionomidae; genus Pedionomus; species Pedionomus torquatus. The sequence goes on from VZRU01012164.1 coordinate 446,279, forward strand.
AATTAACCTACTGCCTCTGTATCTGGAGGGAGCTTAAAGTTGACAGCAACAAGAAAAAGTGCAATTGTAAGCTTATTTACTACATTTGTTAACCATCTGGGATATAAAGCCTCTAAAGTGAAGGAGCTGTCAGATTTCATTCTAGTTAACCCCGTGGAAGCAAAAGACTTGATTTTAATTTCTTTCATCTTACATTCAGTTTAGTGATAACCTTGGACAAAAAGCAGTTCTGATGGATTTTTTTTTTATTTATTCTCTTGATATATCTACATTGTCACAGGAGCTGATCACTGACAGAGGTCACCAGTGGTTGGCAGGGCTCCTGCTGGAGGACAGGGGGAGGAGGTCATCAAAAGGTGAGAAACTCTTCCTTGGCTCAAGCTGTCAGGTGCTGTGAAAGGTGATGGATCCATAGCATGAGGCTGCTAAACCAGGAGAGATTCAACACTCTCCTTCACCAGTTAGGGGACAACAGGAGGCAAATTAGGTCTAGGAGGTGACATGGTTGTTTTGCATCAGAATAAATTTGTTTTAGCGGCTATGGAAGATGAAAAGTGAAGTGGTAATTTGAGCTCTTGAAATGGAAAAAACTTCATTGCCACAGAACTGGGCAAACACTCCAGGAGGGGAAGATGCTGTAGCATGCCCTGCAGAGTGTTGAGAGCTCTCCTTGAGTTTGCACAGAGAGAGAACAGCCAGGATTCATCTTCAGAGTTTCCTGAATAAAAACGCAAGAAAAAAATACAATGCAAGAAGAACTGGCACAAATTGTGACAGTTTAAGGTACTAGAACTCAGTAACAATGAATAATGCAATGGGGATGGGAAGCTTTGTTATACAGCACTGAAAAAAAACTTGCTTTACTTTTGGTTTGTAACTGTGGAAACAGGGCTGAGTTCTTGTTTGGCCATTCTTTGGTTGCTATTTAACAGTTTGAGCTGTGCTAACCACCTGGAGGACTGGTGTTGCTTTTTTCCTCTGCCCCAAATACTAGTGAGAAGTAAGGAAATCATGGAAGAGAAATGACTTGAAGAGGGAACAGCATCCTATGGCAGGGAGCCACATTTTGCACTGGAGCAGCACTGGTTCCAATGGAGTGAACACAATTTAGAGGAGGAAGTGAGGAGAAAGATGCTCCAGTACAGAGCAGAGGGGGAAAAAAGCCACTATCAAGGACTGGACAGAGAACGTGTCCATGCAGCAGCTGTAGGAATTTCCTGCAAAGCAGGCCCATTACCTTAGTGGGAATTTCATTTATGAGGTACACAGCCTTGAGATCCAGCTGTTAGGCATGGAATTACCTCTCAGGAATTTGTATGAGTTAGAAAGAGGTGTGGTTGCCCCCAGGAAAAAAGGAATAGTGGAAGCTGTAGCCCCTTGCAGCGTGGGAGTTAAGTGTTCTGCACTGCTGAGGAACAGGTTGCTTTGGTGCCAAAATATGGATTTAGTTGCTTAAAATTAAGTCTGCCTCTGTCCCAGTTTCCCCATCTGTAAAATGTATTACAGCAATTTTAGCTAATCCTATTAAATTGTAGTACTAGTGTTTCACTATTAATATATCTACAAGGACATGCATCATGGTAACTTTACCCCATGGTGACTAAAATGTCTGCAGTAGCACTGTATGAAATAATCAGAGCCTCTGGGACTCTGAAGCCCTCCTTTTTTTAATTGGTTGACTAGAAAGAAATTATGCCAGTTTTCTCCAAGTGAAGATCTGGTCTACCCTCTCCATGAGGGAGGAAAAGCAACCTATTTTTCAGACTAAGATTTTTCTACTTCCTCTCAACCCTGCCGTTTAGAGTAACGAGCAAGCAGGATTTGGTGAACAAGCTTTGTCTTTCCTGTGCACGTTAAACTTGTGATACTTTTTTTATTGTTTCATCTTAACATAGTTCAAGGAAGGACTCAAGTGCCTTCAAAATGCAACGACTGCTTCTAATGAAAAGACTTCCTGCTAGGCAAGGAAAAAGCTTCAGAGGTGGTTATAGCTCCATTTCTTCAGCATTTTGTTCCATTTAGTGTTTTATTAAACCTCTCACCTAATCTTTGGTGTGTGTATGATAAAAGGAAGTTTGTAGTGCAGCCACCTCTGATAGATGATATAATCTTTTAGCAGGCAGGATGTAAAATAGGTCCCATAACGCATCAGGATTTCCTCAGAAATCTCTGGCAAGGCTAATTATTTTTTTCCTAGCCACTGAGCAATCACTGATTGTCCCACAGTTACTAAGTGCTTCTGACCTTCAATATTTCTTCTACACTTTATAGAGTTCATTCCTAGAGTCCCTCAAGGACACAGCACCTGGGTTACTGCTTCAAAACAGAGCTGCCCATGAAGGACGCAATTTCTGAGTGATGCAGTTTCTGCTTGCTCAGTACATCCACCAAAGAAAGTAGCATAACATGTCACATTGCTATAAGAACAAATAAAAAGCCTGTGCTCTTTGGATTCTGTTATGTTAATAGAAATCATTAATACCCTGTTGATTGCAGTGACAATGCAGTAATTACAATATATATAAAATGTCACCATTGGAAGGATTATAGAGGAGGGTTATGGTACAAGTTGGAAAGTAGGTGCTTACAGCATGCTGCTGGAATAAATCACGGGACAATCTCCAGTGTGACCTGGGAAACTGGGTCCCAAATCCTGGTTGAACATCCCAGGCATGATAGTGTAGCTGCAGCAGGAGACCACAGCCTACCTGCTTTGTAATATTTCTGACCTGAACTTGGGAAGCTGATGATCTGTCAGTGGTCCATGGTTCAGAAAAGCTGGGGAACCTTATGCAGGGGGTGTTCAGCAGACAGCGAGAGCCTGGAGTTCAGTGTCTGGTTCTGTTGGCTGAGTATGGGCCAGCTGTCTTGCCCCTCTCTGCCTCTTATGCACAGCCACTCTCATTGTACTCTGTTTAGAAGATAAGGTTTAATTATGGTAAGGGCTTTCAAGTGCTTACCAACATGCGGTAGTATTTTGGATGTCTAGATTTTTTTCTATATATCTTGAATATATTCAGTTTTTCTGACTGCTTATGGATACTTGATAATGCTGAGGGTTAGTCTTAAGGCCTTCAGAAACATTTAAAATCAGAAATTGCTTGCAAAAATGTGAGGCTTAACCTTCTTGAAGTATTCATTGTTTAATAAAATTAATTTGCATTTAGATGTCTTTACTGTAATTACTTTAAATTATGTACAAGGGCTGAAATCTTAATGTGATAGGCAGCTGCTGAGAGCTTAAGATTCTGGTCATATGTAATTTAGAAATGAATATTCTACCTCTTATTTTTAATAAGATAAATGGTACCTGTTGTAGCGTTTTATTTGAAATCGGTTTCACCAGAGGCGAGTTCAAAACCATTCATTTCACTGCTCTGAATGAGGAGTTCCTGCCACTTGAAGCATGCTCGCTCTGTTTAATGTTCTTCTCCTTCAAACCCTGATTACAACTGTCTTCACCCTTCTCTCTCAGCATCTCCAGAAGACAGGCAATGGCCTAGAGCAAACCAGTTGGGGTTCCCAGCCCCACATATGGGTCTGGGATCCTCAGGGTTCCTTGTGAAGGGGAAGCCAAGACTTGAAAAAGCACGTTCCTTGCTGTTGAAAGCACATTCTCTTTTGAAACACTCTTGTCAAGTATCTGACGGTACCATTTAAATAAATAATCACCAGAGCCACATTTCCATTCAGTTGACAGCCCATTTCTTATCTCAGTAACTTTTATGGTTCCCCAACCAGAGCTCAATATACCACATATACAAAATAATTAACGTGAAGTGAAGTATTTGGTTGCTTTTCTCTGAGGGGCACATGGATATTTCCTTGCAGGGAGTTTGGCCTAACCCAGGAACTTTCCATGTTGTTGCTGTAACTGAAACTGCAACGATGCAATTGGATATTAGATCAATGGGATGCTCTGTCTTGTTGTTTAGGTAGATCAGGAACACCCAAACTAAAAGGAAAAAAAAAAAAGCCAAAAAAAACAAAAGAAAAATACGTGCCAAGTCATTGTGTGTTGTTTTACTCTTTTGTTGGACTAAACGTGGAGGAGGCCTGAACTGAGTTTACTGCCACTGAACACGAGCGTGAGACGCCACTGAAGAACTGTAGGGGGGATACAAAATCATCAGCAACCTACAGCACTTAGCAAAATACAGCCCTCTTCTGTAAGGGAAGTCTATCAGCACTTTCTTATCTCACACAAATAATACACGCTTTTTAGAAAACATATTTCTGGTGCAGTGTAGAAAAATCTTATAGATGGGAAGCTGCAGCACAGAGAGTAAATGACCTTCTGAGAGTTGTACAGGAAACTAGAGCACAACTGGGATTAATACCTAGGTCTCATAACTTGTAGCAGTTTTCTAGAAACTAATGGATTGTCTTTCTGTTGTGCTAATAATAATAATCAATATTCTACATGACACCAAAAAATCCCTGGTGCTCCTGAAAGCTATTCTAAAGGCACGTCTGGAACGTCTGTTGAAATGATACTATGACTTCTATATAATAAATGCCCAAAATGGATTTCCTGTCTAGCTGCAGAGCTGGTTGTTTTGTGTAATGAGGCGATTCCATGTATTTCTGGAATACCTCTTATCTGTAACTTGGAGTTTTTTGCCTAACTGGGGGAGGAGAGTAACGCTGATGAATCTCCTCCAGCCATTCCTTACTACTTTTAAGGCCTTTATATTGCTGGAATAGCATAGTAAAGCCCCTGTGTAATGAAAACCTGAGTCACTCAAACTGTGATATTGCTTCCACTGAAGGTAATACTTAAAAGTGCAGATATACTCAGTAGGGCATGATCCTTGTAGCTAATGAGATCTCTCCTTTTGGAGACATTTCTACAAGTCCTCTGTAGAGACTTCTTGACAAGCTTTTAAACTAGAGAGACACTGTGGTCTACCCCTTTTTCTCTGAAAAAAACCCAACTTGCTTTCATTATTATTTGTTGTGTGATTTCTTTAAAGTAATTCTTGGACTGAAACTCCATGTTCTGCCTTTTTTTTTTTTTTTTTTTTTTTTTTTTGTGGTACCAATTTGACTACAGTGACCTGAATATTTGTCCTCTTATTTTTGTGAGTGCTTGAGTCCCATTGCATTAGAAATGAGGTAGAGTGAATGAAGGCTTACTTCTCCTCCTGTCCCCTCTCTCTTGTGCAGTTTGTATGCAGTAGTGGCTTGCAGCTGGATACTCCAGCGGTAGCTGCATTTCAGAGGTTCTTACACTACCCGTTTATAGCTGAATAGCCAGCATTTTGCTGTAGCCCCAGGAAAGTGTGTGTGTTGAGAGGTTGGTGCTGGTCTCTTCTCGCAGGTAATTAGTGGTGGAACAAGAGGGAATGGCTTCAAGCTCCAACAAGGTAGATTGAGACTGAAGATTAAGTAAGAATTTTTCACAGAAAGAGTGGTCGGGCATTGGAATAAGCTGCCCAGGGAGGTGGTTGAGTCACCGTCCCTGGACGTGTTTAAGAGTCGTTGAGATGTGGTGTTGGGGGATGTGGTGTAGGGGAGAACTTTGTAGAGTAGGGTAGATTTTTGGACTTGATCCCAAGGATCTTTTCCAACCTAGATGATTCTATGATATCAACATTGCATGTGCTAGAAAAGTGTGTGCATCCTGTATGTTGTTTCTGCATAACAGAGTTTGTTTGTGTTTACATCTGTTATATTGTGATTCCATTTCTTTTTCTAAGCATTTGCTTGATAGGATGGTTAGGCATGTGGGACCTCTTCCTGCTTGCAGGGCTATTGAAGGTTGGACTAGATCATTGCAATGTATTGTAGCATAGAATTATTGTAATCAAAAGAGCAATGACAAATAAACCAAATGATGATCTGGCCCTAAAAAGGGATCCCATCTGTTGGGGTGCTCTGGTTGATAAGCAGGAGCGATGTGTTTGTTTTCCCACTTTGTAGAGTCAGAGCAAAGCAGGCTCCACAGGGATGCTGAAATTGCTTGCAGCAATATTTTCTGTAACATGAATCCAAATAAGTGAACAGGCAAAGCTTTCCATAAGGGTAATCAGCTCAGGGGAAGGATCCCTTTACTCAGACACCTTAGGTATTTTTTTACAGCAGGGGAATTTCTGGGGAAAGTCAAAGAAGCCAGTGGTACAGTCTCCAGCCCTGCTATTCCCTCATTTAAAATCCATGTAGTCAGGCTATAGCCTGCTGCGCAAACGGCTTCTCCGTGGCCTGATGTGGATGCTCTGATTGCTGGACCTAGGCTTTGTTACAGGAGTAACTGAGAAATTGAGAATAAATGAGAATAGTTTCCTGTCTGTACACTCGATCAAACTGCTCTGTCTTTGGTCTGGAGCACAAGGTTATGGTCACTAAGAACGAACTGCAGGGGTTCTCTGGAAGCTCGTAAGAACGAGTAAATAGTCTCTCTGTACAGTATCAGCACCTACTGGTGTCAAACCCCAATTCTTCATATCTTTCAGGGGAAAAGGGCAACTGGCTCTCCTGAACCTCTGCTGATTTTTGGGCTCCTTTGGTTAAGAGGAAGGTGTCAGCAGGAAATTGTATTTCCTCAGTTGCATGCTGGGTGTTGTATCCTCCTTCTGTCTTCTTACAGCTGCTACAGCTGGATAACTCTGGTTTGTTGCTTCCTTCATTGGGTAACTTGGACAGATAGCCCTAAATAAGTGTCGCTGAGCAAAGATGACAATAACGCATAGCACTTCTCCAGCATGTTTTTATCTTCAAAATGCTTTACAAGCAATAATTAAAAGTAGCAAGGGAATGGAGAGAAATGTCAGAAATGTTCGATGAGTCCCATGCAAAGTGCCAGCGCGGTGGCTGCGTCGTGGCTGAGTGTGTAACCGTGTCGACAGGTGTCAGCCAAGTGCCACCGAACGAGCTGGCCAGAGCAGAGCTGCACAGTTTTTCACCCCTCTTGCAAGGCAGAGGAGGACTATTTCAAATGAAGAAAATGTCAGCCTTCTGGATATTAATTGAGCTTGATGACTGGGCTTCCATGACACAAAATGAAGAGAGATGTAGAAAATCTGGGTCTGGGTACTGCCGTGCTGGGGCAGGGAGTGTGTGAGTGCAGGTTGAGCTAGGCTGGGCTCTCACCCTTCCCTCAAGGTGTACACAGTTTTGTGTTGACAGTTAGCACACTGAGGATAAATCGCTTCAGAGGTTACTGATTCGCTTGCCCCAACACCGGTACCTAGGTCTGAGAGTCATGACTTGCTGGTTGCCAGGAATCAAGCCGCCGTAGTTATCAATGCGTTGGTTTGATCGTGGCATCTCCTTGGGCTTCCCCATGTGGGAAGACAGGAGGAGGTCTCTGTTACATCAGCCTAGTCTCAGGCTGTAACAGAGATGAGGATATTATCTGTGCAATGAGATAGGGGAAATAATGGGATTGAACTCTGTGTATGTTTTATAGACTTCATGTCATGAAGTTTGATTCAGGCAGCTTGAAAGGCCAGTGCATGTCTCAGCGTGATAATTTTGACATGCACCGCATCTCTGGGGAGAGAGCGCATCTGTTAGCTGCTGCTTTCATGTTGACCCTGTCACAATCAATAAGAATATCTCATTGCATAGAAATTATTTGTAAAAAGGATAAGGATATCTATTTCTTGTAAAGTATTAGAATAATCCCCTTCTGTATTAGATCAATCACTATATCACAACGTATGTAAAGAATATCTAACTACAAAATACTGCTGTCTGTGATGATTCAAAGCTATCTGAAATTCTACCTGAAGATATAATTATGAATCTGATACAAATTTAGGTTTCTAATACCCTTCCTGCCAACATTTAAAGAAAACAAGCAGCCAGACCAAACAAAACCAACCCAAACCAAAAACCCCCCACCAACAAAACCCCAACCAACCAAGAAAGAAAAAAAACAAGGGAAAAATCAACAAACAAAACCCCCTCCCACCAAACAACAAAACCACAAACCTTCCCCCTGCAACAAACCAGCAAAACAAACTCAGACAAAACCACCACAAGAAAAGCCCAATCCCTGAGTAGTTTTAAGTGTTGTTAGGTGAGTGTTTGGGTCTTTTTTTTTTTTAAATAGTTTAATCGTGTGTAAAACAATTTAACACCTTTTCCCACACAGTTCTTAGAACGTAGATGAAAAGTGCCTGTTAAAATATACATATAGGTTGTAAGAGGAAGATTAGAAGGTAATGGAAGGAAAACTGAGACTTTTGCGTGCGGCTATAAATTGTTCTATAGAAGTATGTAATTTTGAGCTGTAATAGCATATTCCTTTGCAGTCTTTAGATATTCAACTCCCCAGTTAAGATTTTCTATCAAATCCTCTTCTTTCTATACAAAAAATCTAAAGAAAGACCTTTTCTTCTCTGTATTTCAATTTGCAGAATAAACACTCACACCCCCAAGCCATGGATTCTGTGCCTTGCTCCAGCTATCAGGGACCAGTCCCTTCCTAGAGCACTTGGTGAGTAATTCCCTCAATGTATCTTGGTAATGGACCATTATTCTGAGACCTTCAGCACTGGGAAAGAAATACATCCTTGTGCAGTGGGCTAACTCAAGATCGATGTGTCTCTTAAATTCTGAAAATAGGTCTCGAGTGGGCTATCCTTCTGCCCGGCAGGGAATTTCAATTCCCAAAGCACAAACCCCTCCTGTTTGATCCAGGGGTGTTACTGGAAAGCAAACCTCCATCCTACTTGTGGCTCCTGTGTTGCATTTATCACTGTTTGGGCCAACAGAGCTTATCCAAGGCCCTGATTAAAGTCTCAACTCGGCTGCTGTCTTGCAATCAATCTGTGATCATATTCCTCCAGATTCCATATATGTTGGGGATCACAGAGCTCATAAGTAACTCCCCAAATAGTTTATGTAGGCTGGCTTTGGATTTCACACTAACTTGGATAGTCCTTGGAGAACCATTGGGGGCGACAGAAAAAAAAGGAACAACAGCAAAAATCACGAAACCAAACTCAAAAAAATCTGTCACGGTATTCTCCCATCCTCTCTCGCGGGAGAGCTTGTCATCTGCATTCAAATTCATCTGTAAACAAAATGATGTAGTTTGTTCCGGGCTGGAGCACATGCACATGTTCATGCGGGAGCTGGACGACTGGAGGACCTGAGCACTGGAGGGAAGTAGAGAGCAGCTGTATGGACACGCCAAGATATTTTTGCAGGTGTAACTGAGTCTTTAGTTCAGTTTATGGCCGACAACTGCAGCATCTTAGAATTATCCACACCTACCTGTTTATGCATGCAGTACCACTGCCGCTTTTCAAAGTCCAGGAATCTCATAGTCATTAAAGAAAATCAGACAGCAGAACATTCAGCTCTATTTATGTCACATTCATTAATGGTGGCAAACTAAAAGTATGTATTTAGATCAAGATTCAGTGTTATAGAGCTTGTCTGTCTCTCTCCTTAAACACTGCTGTGGTTAAAAACATGTTAGATGAAAATCTGACAGTTTGTGGCTGTTTGGTAGCTGTATTGTTCCTACAGTGACTAAACTCCATTCTTGAAAACCATTTCTTTTCAAATTACCCCATAATGACCTCCTGTTGAGGTAATAACATATTTGGACATCACAGTATTTTGAAATATCTCCCTGAATTGTAGCATAGCACCTCTTAAATATTGCAAGAGGAGTATTAGCACAGGCTGAGGCTACCACTTTCTGTTAATGCTTGAACAACCTGAGAAGTTGCTGCTGAATCAGGACTCGGGGAGGTGAGGGTTAGATTTGCCTCTATCGATGTGTTGCAGTCTCTTAAAACTCTGCAATTAATTTCCATTGATACTTTATAGCTACAGGTATCTATCTTCCTGAACTGAAACAGTAGCAACAAATTCTATTGCCTTTACTTAGAAGTTGTTCTGCCTCTTGCCTAAGTCAATTTTTGTTTTGTACCTTTCTCTATGCATTCAAAGTAATAATTTCAATTTAGAATTCCTCTCAAAGTAGTACAAGCATAACCTTTATGAAACAGTCCCATCAAACATAGATTGATTATTCCTGTTCCCTACTGTTTGCTGAATCTGCAACCCTTTGCTGGCCCAGGGTTATTGGGACACCGATACTGTCAATGTGCAGCTGTGGTGGGTGCAGCTTTGCAGTGTGTCTTCCATTCCACCATCCATTTTCCTGCCCAGCCTCCAGTCAAAAAAAGCTATATTAAGTTGGTCAATTAAAGATCTCACTACTGTGCTGGAAAGGCTTGCCTCTGCCAGACCATCCTGTCTGAGGGCTCTGGAGACCATCAGTGCCTTTGTTCTGCAGATCTTTGCCAGGAACATAAGTAATATTGGCAGGAGGCTCCTCAGATAGTCTCTCTCCATGAGATAGACTGGCGTAATGGCTCTCTGTTTTAAGATCAGACAGGGTTCAGTAAGCATTTTCCCCAACTTTCGTTTGTGGCATAAACAATTTATGGGTAGCACATTTGCAAATGAACTACACGTTTTGATCAGCTCTCCCTTGCTTGGTATCACATCACATGGGTTTTGCAGTGGATGCAAGAGACACATCAGCTGCTCGAATGGCATACTACAATTATCTTACACAGGCCCGCTAACAAGCGTTAACATTCTGTCTTCTGGCTATGCAGTGCTCTAGGCTCTGTGGAGCCAATATATCTCAATATTATAGCTCTGTATGATGGCTCTGAGGCTCTGTTGTACAACACAATTCAGTTCCCTGTCAAAGTGCCTGGAAAGAACGGGGAGAGCAGAAGCAGAAAACTTGGCATCATTGTCAAGCTGAGAAAATACAGAGACTGAGACTTTTCATCGATTGTCTCATTTAGTTTATGCTGCGTTTTCTTTTATGTTTTCAATTGATACGGTACTTTTGTTTTATTAAAATGTTTAGCCTGTACTATGCTATTCAAAATCTGGAAGTTAGGCTCTGTGGCTCATGTTCAGCAGCATGATACTCCTCCTGACTGAAGAAGCATTACACCTGTAACTCTGTTATGGCAGCCAAAGCTTGTGCAAAATGCCTTTCAAAATATACTTCCAGAAAGCTGTAGAATGTCTGAACTTTATGCACTTTTTGGAACATAGGTAGTGTGAAAACTGAAAATAACAAGTCATCACATATCACAGTGGAAAGGTTGGAGGCAAGCAATCATAGGCAACATAAATTTGTTTAAAGACCTGAATGATTTCTTATGCAAAGTGCTTCGTGGTAGCTTGGCCGTACACAGTGTATGGGGGGCCTGCTCATGCTGTTCTGGCACAATGTAATAAAAGACTTGGATTATTTTTGCATTGAGTATGGGAATAATAATAATACAACTCTAGAATGTATTTTGCAAATATTAAATTATTCCTTTCAGGAAGGAAAGTATTACTGCCTCAAGAAATTGTTAGGCTAAATAATTTTTCCAAAGCCAATTCTAAAAACCAAGGGTCAGACCAGATTTATTTTTGTAACACAAAAAAGCAGATGATGTTTAGAGTTGCAGCGGAGTTCCTGGCCCTAATCTCCTGTGCTGTCTAGACAGCTTTGGGCTTGGTGGTACCTTCATCCACAGGACACACATCTTCAGGAAAGGTCATAAAGCCTGTGTCAGCTCAGTTGGTGGGGGGAATGGAACTGCTGGTCAAAGCAGAATATGCTGCAGTGCTGTTTCATGGCCAGCCGACTGAGCTGAGCAAAAAACCCTAATGGAGACAAAGCACTGGGGCAGGCTTCGCCGTGCCAAAGAGAGATGGGCTCGGCCCCGTTCCTGTGATCCAGCTCCTGCAGCTGCGTTGTGGTGCAGATTGCAGAACTGCTTCTCCAGCAGGTTTTACAGCACAAGATCTGGTGGGAGTTACCCGCAGGGATTTGACTTTTTTGGCAGCAAAGATTCAGGGAGGCTTTTCTGTCTCTTGGGGGAGGCTCAGCAGTAGCAGTGGGTATAAATTAGTAGGTTATGAGAGTCTGTTACAAAGCTGTCCAATGTTAATCTCATTGGATGTATCTGTATTTAGAATTAATTGTGTTTCTGCTGATACAGGCTCACATAGGAACTATGTTTGTGTACCTACTCATTTGCATGTTAATGGGGTTCTCCAGGGTTTTTCCTTGATCTTTAACAATAGGAAAGCCTGGCTAATTGAAATTTATTTGAAAAGGGTTTATTTGCCTCTTGGGCTAGGGACAACAGTCTAGAACAGCTGAGGAAGGCTGCAATACTCACGTTAGCAAGTTAGATTTTAATACCTAAGCATACCCACGCTGGCAGGATAAATTAACAAAGGAGGTGAATGGTTTATGCTGATTCTTCTCATGCTGACTACTCTAAACTGGTTTTGGTCCAGTCTGTTCATGTAGCTTCAGAGCAGCTGAGGTAGGAATGCTTGATTTTTAATGGAACAAAGGACTTGCTTTCCACGTGACATAGATGTACGCTGCTAAAAGCTGAATCTGACCTAAGGACAGCCCACAAAGATCTCTCCCAGCTACCACCACTAACACTCATAAAAAAAATGGGAACTGAACATCTGGTGTGGTCCCCATAGCCAAGAGGTCAGGTCACTTGACAGTGGCCCAGAGGGTATGGAGTTTGAGTCCCACCAACATCTTTGGTGGTTGGACTAAATGACCTTTAAAGGTCCATTCCAACCCAAACCATTCTATCATCTGATCTGTGCTTAAATACTACACGTTGAATCCTGACTTTGTTTATTTTGCCATCTTTGATTCTCTAAACCCCTTATTCCAATGTTACTGGTACAACACATTTCTATCCCAGATCTTCATGGAGTCTTTCACACAGTCCTTCGTTCTCAACATGACTCCTGGTCAGAAATGCTGGAGAGCGTTGGTGAAGCATGACAGTTGCTGTAGAAGATCAGCCTACTCTGAGAATTACCTCTAGGCTGGGAATGTTGTGATGGCTCAATTTATCAGCTGGCCCCTTTGCCAGCACCATCAGTCAAACTGGAGCTGGAGGTCAGGATTTCAGTCTGGAAATAACATTTTTTGGGTGAATGATGATGATTATTTGTTGAGGGGAAGGGTTGTGTATTTTTACTGCTTATCCTCTGTGGCCTGTGTTTTCAGCAAGCTGCATGAGAGCTGTTCTGATGTGCACCTTCTGGGGTTCTTTGTTTTTAACCCCAATATTGTGGTTCCTTTCTGTCTAGTTAGTCACCAAAAAATACTTCAAGGCCTGATTAACACTTCACTCATCTCTGTATTTTAGAACCTGCCTATGATTTGGTGGTCTCAGTCCATCTCTTTGCAAGTGTTTAATTGCTGGGTCATATATTGAGGTTTTTGGTTATGAAGAGTTCATTATATGGCAGATAGCACATTTCCTAGTACAGAACAGAGTATAATCACAGCTGAAGCACAGCTGTCAAAATAAAATGAGCACTAAATGCAGCTATTGCTTTAATTGTGTTCATATACTTGTTAATTCTGAAGATGTCACATCCAAAGTGGTTCTTCCCTCTAATAGCATGGTAAGCAATGGGCCACCATGCTTCTGTAACCAGAGTCCAACTGGATTTTATCTTCCTGTCCTGAGACAGAGCTGATTTTAAAGGGAGCATGGAATTCCCTCTGCTCTCCCACGGCAGGCAGAAGTAAATGTGACAAGGCTGTCATCCTGTCAATGATCTGGAAGTATGACTGGATGCCAAGTGGTCTAAGGGTGCAGAGGACTGGCCCAGTGGCAGTTTGCTGTGTGGAACGGGTGAGGTGTGTTTCAGGTGGGCTCAAGCAGCTCTTGCATTCAGAACTGATAAGGCATTAAGCACTAAGCCCTCACAGATGTGAACACGCCATGAAACTAGTTCTGTTCATACTATGTGGGCAGCTTTTCTGAGCATTAACTTATTAGCCTCTTGTTTTTGAGTACTTTGACAATTCATGGGAGGATTGGACCTTGACAGCCTTCCATCTTTTGGATTCCTTCCTACCCCCTGAGACCGTTATTCATTGACGTTGTTTCTACAGGAGAGGTAAAGACCTCAAGGCTCTACCGTAGTGCACAACCTGTGCCTCGTACTGAGCTAAGCGAGTTGCAACTCAGTTGCTTTTCTGATAGAAGAGCCCGGTTTTCTAAAATACCCTGTGTAAAAAGGCACGAGGATTGCAAGCCTTAGTAAGAACTCACAGCTCTTTTTGGAATTAATAAGACCTCTCAGGTAGTAAGAATCTGAGCAATGTAGGTCCTAGGATAGGAAGCAACTGGATCATCCGCTGGCATAGCTCTTTGATGTAAGATGTGCAGAAATTGGTGTCATCAACCAAATTGCAAAACTGATTCTCAGGCTCTTGTGCATCACAGGACAAACCATGCAGTGCACAGAGGTTGGTTAAGTGTTTTCCTTGCAGTAGGATGGGCTCTAATTACCAAAAAAATGCTCTGCTATTGTTTCTTCTGCACACGTGATAGAACAGAATGACAAATAAGCAGATGAGAAAGCAAATTCCCACTGATAAAGAATGGTGACTGGATTTATTGGACTTTAATAAGCTTATTGGCACTTGCCTCTGAAGGCATCTCTTTTTAACCAAAGTACATAATGGTTCTAAAAAGAACAAAATGTGGGTTCTGAGATTGTCCAGACTGACTGCAGACTTCAACTTCAGGCCAGCCACAGTGCTTCATTCTCGACAAGTATTTCTTTCATTTTGGTGATATATCACTGCAAATGTCCCATCAATCTTTGTAAAACATGTTGGAGGAAGCTCAGTGTTGCTGTAATTGACAGCAGCAATGGGAAAGTAAGGCAGAAGGCAGAAGCAGAAGTCTGAAGTGTTCTTCAGGTGTAAAAAAACTGTACTGGGTAAGCAAAGACGACTCTAGCAAGGAAATCTAAAATAATGTTCTGAGGTGGATTTTTTTTGTTGTTGTTTGCTTGTCTCCGCATCTCTTCGGTGGGTGTTTTCGCAGTTGACTAGAAATGATGTTAAAGTAGGCAGCAGATGTGCGTCCTGAAATATCCTGAGATACTCTTAAATCAATCTTGGTTTTCAAAGTCTTTCGGAAAGTTGAGAGAAAAAAATAGAATATTAATAACCAAATCAGTTGGTAAACTCTGCAAGCACTTTAGAAGTATCCTTCAGAAAAAGGATGCGGTAAACTTTAAATTGGTCCTAAGGGAGCTTCTCGGGACCATCATCAAATAGAGCATTTAAATGAAAGTGTCTCAGGAATATATTTTTTTCACCAGCTGGAGCTTGGAAGCTTGAAACTCTTCAGAATGAACCAGTCTTGCTGGATGGAACCATACCATATACTGCCGCTTCTTACCTTTGCTTTTATTATGTCTGGGTTTTAAGCTGATGGCCTTGATGTGCTGGAGCTTAAACCCAATAGCTCCTGAAGGCTCTTCCTAAGAGAGCTTTAACGTTGAGGTGGGGAGTTACCACACATTACCCTGGAGTGTCCAGTTTGCCCTGTGTTTCCCATCCACGGCTGCAGTGTTTGACTCCCACCTTGCCCCTTACAGCCAGGCTACGTTTACTTGTCTTCTTCCTTATCGGGTTTTCATTCAAGCTTTTTTGTTTTCTTGCACGTTGCCCTTTCCAGCTTTAGAATTCTACCACAAAGTTTCAGGGCTTTCTTGGAACTCTTCAAATTCTTCCTGGAGATCTGTTGCTATGATGTTTTATAAAGCCTTGCACTTAGGGAGCCACTAGACTGTATCGTACCGTATCCATCATGCTGCCTAAGGATTTGCCTGCCCTGCGTGGGGGAGTGTGGTGTAGAGATTTGCAAGCCTCTGTTAATGCAAGTAGCTGTGCATGTTCACACAAAGGGTAGCATCACGCAGAGAAATGAATTTAAATCCAGCCACCATCAGACTGCTGTGTCTTAGCTAGCAGGTCCTGGCGTTCTGCTGTACACTGGTATTTCTGGGAGTAGTGGCTCTACTACAGGATCTAGATCTATGGCTGTTTGTTTCTTTTTATGATTTCTTGACTTACATGGAAAGCTTTTGCTTTGTTCAGTGGATAACAGAAAATTTGATCCTGCTTAATGCCTGGAGGGTTGGGGGTGGCTGTGAAAAGCCAAACCAGTGAGGGGGCTCTTTGGCTGCCCTGTCAAGCCTGGCTCGGGTCCTGGATGTTGGAAGCTGCTTGAAGTGGAATGGCAGTGAGATCCCATGCAGGCAAAAGGTTTAGCTTCAGCATTTAGTTAATCATATGCTTTAAGATATTTATTCCTATTAAAAAAAGAGGAAGAATATAACAAGATTAATAATGCAGAGAAAATATTTCCCTTTACCACTGAGTTTTAATTAAGTATTGGGGAAATAACCATGGACTAAACTGATTCTGGAGTAATGGATCTGGAAGCTGAAATTAGGCTATTTTTTCTTGTCTCAGTATATTAGGAATAAATGGAAGATTGAAAGCAACAGGTCCTTCATGTAAGCATTTCAAAAACCTCATAAGGGAATTTTCAGAAACATATTCTGCTACAAATTTTATCTTAAGTGTTTGTGCATCTATTCCAACAGTTGATTTTTAATGTATGTTAGAGTTCATCTATTAAGCAATGGTTAATATGCATATTTGCACATGGCAGACAGTGAAATAGAAAGCTTGACAGGCTTGCTGTGACTGATTAAATTCTTTTTCCACTTCCATTAGGGTTCTCAATCTCACCTTGAAAATCTCATCCTGCACCTTTCATGTGATTTTTAAATGGCATTTATACTGTGCATATGAAACACAGTAACTTCTGTAACCTCTGTATTTAGTAATAAAACTGAGAAAATACTTGCAGGTAGTTCCTAGGAAATGGTAATGAAATTCTCAACAGAAGTGTCTAACGCTGTCAGAGATTGGTGGTGGTGGGTCTGCTCACTTTTCTGTGTACACGTGAGAAGCCAACTGCAGTATTTCAGCAGGATTGTAAAATGGAAAAGACACCTTTTTTCCTACACCATTTCATGCCTGGATCAGACCGCCTGAATTCAAAGAAGCTGTTACTCACCCAAGTTTATCTGTGACACCACTCAAAATCAAAGGGAAATCAAAATATGAGACAAATGACAGGAAGCTATGGGACAACCAGAAAGCACTGAATCTCTGGGGAAGCACAGGAAAGAGGATGTCAGCAGCTTTACACATGCACGGTGACAAACCCTCATCCTTTGTCGTCGGTGAAGCTCCACTGATTTCATAGAATCTGGCCAGATAGCTGGAAAAGACTGGCAGAGTGGCTGTGGCAGGCAGTTTGCACATAAAAAAGAGTCCGTGTCCTCAGCCTCCCAGTTTCTCTCTCCCTAAAGGCACCCACTCAAATTTTTGTTTTAATTAGAACCTATTTTGATTGCATGAGAGCCACTGCAGCTTCAGCTCTTGCAGGCTCCTGGATGCAGAGGAGTGAGGCTTGTTCCATTTCTCAGTAAAGGCGAGGAGCCGATGGCTGCTTTCAGATATGTTTAGTTTTGTGTTGTTTTCTTTTAATACAGAAATCCCCTCTGTTGGCTCCAAATGACCTACAAAGGTAGTTGTAGTGTGCTTGTCATCACAATATCTAAGTAGTCGATGATGTTGGGATTTGGCTGTGTTCTTACTGGAACAGAAGCTGAGAATCCAGAGGGAAGAACTAGAAATTCATTATCTTCTCATTTTGCAGCTGTATCTTGCAGATAGAAAATTTACCTTTCCCACCATCATCTGAAGACCTGCAGGAGGTTTTTTTTTAAACTGAAACACTGAATCTGATGGTTTGGGGCTTAACTTTTGTGTATTTATCTGGTTTTGACAAGACTTCTGTTACTGATTTAAAGGTCAGTTGTTCCTCCCCTCTCCCCTGGCAGCGTGCTTGAATGGAGTGTAAACCTCTGCTGGCTGGAAAATTTGAAATGGGAGAAAATGCGGATGTTACATTCATTTCCAGTAGTTTTTAACTCCTGTTTAGGGAGACAGGCAAACAAAACTGTGTGCAAAATGTGCCTAAAACTACACTTCTGTCATTTCCCTGCACAGTGCCCTTAAGAGGAATTATTAAACATGATTTGCACAAGGCAGGCATTTGTTTTTTAAATCAGGATCGGAAGATACGCTGGTCTTAAGAGATTTATATGCTATTGCCTCTTTATAATTGTTTCTGTAAATGGATGTGAGAGTTGAATCACTTAGCATCATTTGCTATGCTGGAAAATAGCAAGAAATTCTAAACTGAGCTTATTTTCATAGCTAGGCAAGTGATTCCTGAGAACACCTTGGTGTTGGTGTTTATTGCTGCACACGTACTGCTGCCTTTTCCATGTGAAAGACAAAAAATATACAAACAGTAGCTCATGCTGTCAAAACTCTAGGGTGTCAAAATGTCTTTGAAAATGTACATTCTCTGTATCTGAGTAAGATTCCTATTCACAAAGGCTGTCCGGGTCCTCAGCTCTAAGTAATTTTGCCAGCTGAGTTGATTTCACTGGTGCCAATTTACCTGGCACCAGCCGCGAAAATCAGGATCCTGGATGTTTGTGCTTTAAAGACAAGAATTTCTTGCTGAATTATTCTGTAGTCAAAAGTGTATAAATATGTATCTCCATTGTCATGGAAGTCTGCAACTCTTAGCTCAACAGTTTTACTGCCTTCTCTTGCCCATTTTTCTCTATCTGTGGGATGCCGTTAGTGATACATGTCTACAAGCTTATATGCATACATATGTACGCGTTTGTTATAACCAGAAACTACTGGGGAAAAAAAAAAAAAGAGCTACTGAAAATTAATGCTTCCACCACTAAGTAAAGCAATGCCACTCCACTCTACATCAGTTAGAAGTTTGTCCAGAAACAGACTTGTGGATTCAATTTTCTGCATTCAGGAGGAGTTTGAATTAAGGCCAACTGAGACCTCATTAAATGTGTATCCTAGTTCAAAGTATTTGTTCCCATTAGAGCATTTCATGAAATCATAGAATGGTTTGGATTGGAAGGGACCTTAAAATCATCGAGTTCCAACCCCCCTGCCATGGGGGGGGCCTCCCTCTAGACCAGGTTGCTCCAAGCCCTCTTCACCCTGGTCTTGAACCCCTTCAGGGATGGGGCAGCCACAACTTTTCTGGGCAATTTTCCCCAATTTAATCTTCCTGAGGAGCAGCTCTTGGGAAATTCTGCAAATAAAGGTGCAGATTAGAAGTGACCTGGCAATGCCAGGTTTCCCTCTTTGCCAGTTTAGAGCAGCAGTGATCTGTGTCAGTTCTACCCCTTCTGAAGCTTTCTGGCTCTTGCAGTGCCAGTGCCTGTTTGATTGTGTGCGTTTGCCATGTTTCGTGATCTGGCCAAACCCACAGGCTGGTGTCCCTGAGGAGCTCGGACCTGTAAGTGGAACTTGTCTTTCAGTCAGACATTCAATTAGTAAGTTTTGCTTCTTACCTAAATATTTAAAAAGGAAATTAAAGATGCAGTTTTACTTCCAGCACAGAGTTAAATCTTGTGGTAGGGACACCTTCTGCTGTCAATGCCATTATTTGTGCATGTAAAGATAAATAGAAATTTTGAATAATTAACATTAGGATTTATTCACATTTCTCTCTGTGAAAGAGAATTCATTTGTGAGATACAGAGCAAAATACATTATTCATAATTTTATGTTAGAAATAAGAAAATTAATATGAGGATATTGGGCATGGACTGTAAAATCTCATTAGCGGCAGTGTTCTGAGCCAGTCTAAAAGGAGAAATACATTTAACCAGATCAATACATGGTGGTGCCACAAAGTAAGCTGTGTCTTCCTGATCATTTTTATGAGACTTCAAGATGCCAGTTACATTTTCTCTTGAAATTAATATTTAGTGAACAAAGCTCCAGACTAAGTCCTTCTGTGAAAAGTGGTTTGCAAACTTAAGGTACTGAAGAAGCAGGAGTTTTCCTATATTATTTTTTGCTCTGCTGTTGTTCCAGACTTGACTGATTGAGAATGCTGTGGCTTAAAGTAACGGCCAGCTCATCACCCTTATGTTGCATGCAGCTCTGAGCCTGGGCAGGTTTTTCTGAATAAACTTCTTGGAGAAATTTTATGTCTGAGAGTCCCAGGGAAAGCAGCTTTTACACAGGTAATGTAATGGTGGAAACATTGAGGTTGCTTTTCATGCATTCTGCAGGTAATTCCCTGGCAGAAAGATAATAGAAACATTAAGATGCAGCATTAAAATACTCTCGTAATCTCAAAATAATTAACTCTGGTACTTTGGCCGTTTGATACAGAGCAAAAGGTCTGTTTGAAGATTACAGTGACACTAATTGCTTTTTTTTTTGTAATTGTATGTATTGATATTCCAGCAGAGTCAAAAGACAGTAACCTGTCGATGACCTGTGTTTCTGGCAGACTCCCAGGGTGCAGTCTCAGGCCCATGGAATTCTGCAGTCAAGAGCCTCTTTACTTCCCCGGGCCCAGAATGAACACAGGTTGGCAATTGCACTCTCTCCTTTGGCAGAAACCTGTTGCTGGAGAGCTAATTGCTGGATAAAATCACAAGACTCTAAACTAATAAAAAGCAGTGGTAGTCCCAGGTAATAACAAGGAGAACAGAAGGAATAAAGTTGATATTAAAAGTGTGGTTTAAGTGAACAATAATAGATATTCACAGCCCAGGCTAAGGTAACTCTTCACCCTTTACTTCTCTGGCTTTTCACAGCAGTGTAAAACGGTAAGTTTTCAACACGTACTTTTAATACTGCTTATTAATATTAATACTTTAATACATCAGCATTTTCACTGATGTTCATGTTTCTTAAATTCCCCTGCAAAGTGTGGAGTGATGGTGTCATCTAGAACATCTGTAGTTCAGCAGGAACTGCTCCATTGCTGTCTGAACTTGTTTTGACCTCTCTGAGTGCAGTATTGCATAAGGCATAAAACTTCCAACTACCTAATGAAATACTAAAAATACATATTTATTTGTTTTTAGCAGTATCTTGCTCCAGAACTTTGTTTTCCAAGGTCAGGCACTCCCTCAGTTTTGCAAAGCCCTAAGAGAATGGTCGCAAGTTCAGACAGCACCACTAAAAGCATATTAAAAGCTTCATTTTAATAAAAACTGCCCTCAGAAGTTGTATTAATCCTTATTCTTATTTGAAGCACTACTGTGAGACTACTCAAGATCAGATAAGTGTTATTTTATAATTTTTTTGCAGTAAATCCTTAGCTTTCTCTTAGGTCATTCTGTATTGCAGGGCTTACTCGAAGTTGGCTGTTTGTTGTGTGGTGCCCGGGGCAGCAGTGATGTGTTTCTGACAAACTCTCAGAGATACTGTTATAAAAAAAATCTCAGTCTCACCAAAACCTAGTATTTAAAGACTACTTCTACGTCATATTCTACAATTTTGACCCTTTTTCCACTTACTTAGCATCCTTTTCTCTTCTTTTGTACATCTGTAACTTCTTGTAAAAAGTTTCCTATAATGGCCATCAACATCAGCAAGAGATACTACAGGTGAACATGATCGTGTACGTTGAAAAATAATATAGCTTTTCAAGAATGGAAGGAAAAATTCACTAATCTCATTAGGTTAAAGACTGAGGAGGAACCTTCTCAATTCGGTAGATGTACTTTCATTCCAATTTAATGCATTCTCTATATAGCACAGCAGGTACGTTATCTATTTTGTTGTAGTGCAGTATTTAGCTTAAAGGTTTTGGAGAACCAATTTTGAGATCTGGAAGTGTTTAAATAGAAGTAGTTGAAATGATAACAGGAGATGCCTCAGATGTGGTTTAGGTTAGATGTACTCTTGTTTAACCTCTTCTCGAGGTCTACAGAACAGTAGATTTCATCCAAAAATGTTGTACAGGTCAGGTTGCTTTGGAATTGTAGATGTGGGATGAAGGATTTCCACTGTTAGGTAAAAGGATTGTTTACAGACCAACAGCAGCATCACAGAAGGGAAAACCTGAACGTATTTAAACATGTTCAGAAAAGCATAGGATATGCTTGGTCATCAGAAAAGGATCCAAGAGGGTTAGGTGATTTTATGTGACGTGGATATGTCATCAAAGAGGGGAAATAGACCACTGCATGTTCCTCAGCGTGGCTGCATAAAGAACACCTGGTTGCTCAGTGTCTTATCCCAGCAGCCTTGATAGAAACGAGATACTAACGTATGTATACATGCATATAGAGCCAGCTGGAAATTCAGTCCTGAAATTTCCACATTAAATTCAGGAAAACGCACGCAGTCTCTTTTACAGGACATTCTGGGTAATCTGAACTGTTTTGTACCTATAAATTTTTAACACATTTTCTTTCCTTCTCTCTGAGAGAAACAGAAATGCCAGAAACAAGAGTACTGTATGCACTAAAAATGAAATTGAAAAGGTTGGGAGGGTCAAAAGAATTTTCTCTGTCTAGAGAAATCTGTAGCTCGGGGGGAATCCACAGGTAGCTGGTTAAGGCTGCTCTGCGCTTCTGGGCAGTCCTGAGAGTATGATCCATTATTACTACGATCTAAATCTAAGCTTTATATTTAAAGCCTTTTCTTTGGAAGATGTAGGCGTCAGTCTCATTATTCAATCATTCTTATTTTTAAACAGAGTGAAGTATTTCATGGTTTGATTTATTTTTTTTTCCTTTCACTGATTTGCTATTTGTAGCCTCTTAAAATCTGCATGTAATTGACAGTGAAATACAAGGCTGTCTAAAGCAAAATAATAATTTAGATAAGCTGTGTCCTCAAAACATTTTTTTTCCTCTCTTCTATTAAGAAAGCATTTATTTGACTATTGCCATGTTCCTGCCTGACACATCCCTTTCAGCAGCTTGTTCAGAAGCGCTGTAGACACAACACAGTAAAAGCAGAACAGCTATTTTGCCATTTTTCATCATTGACAACATAGCTAAACCTTCCATGAAAGCTCTTTCTCTGGAAGAACAGGTGCCTGACAGAGAAACTGCTCCCAACTGAAATGAACGGAATTGCTTCTCAGATCTGTGGACTTTTATTAGGACAAAAATTCAATTTCCCAATATTTGCTGAGGGATCCTTCGTAGCCCTTCCACTGCTCAGTGGCCATAAAGCAGCCTGTAGTGTACGGGTAAAAGCAACGCTTATGATTGACAACTACCCATAAGCCTTCCTTTTCATTTAGGATGCAGGATGCTGGAATATGATTCCTGTATGTACTGTTGCTTAAGAGCTGTTCTTTCAAAATGAAGGTCTTATGTGACCGTAAAGTAGAAGAATTTCTTTTGAGCCTGTAGCATCCCATGTACATTTTATGAGCCAAGGGAGATAAACAGGAGAAAGGTGCCTAAGTCACATTCTGCTCTTCGAATGTGGAAGAGTTTTCCCTGCCTTTAAGGAACACAAGCACGTGTAGGGTCTGAGAGTGGAGTCAGACACAAAGGAGAAGCTCTAGGCGTACACAGCAAGCCTGCGGTCTGTACCAGAGGCGTAGCAACTACCAGTGTTTACAGGAGATTCAGCATAATTTCAAAGGTTAGAAACTTATTTTTTTCCCAGAATTTGCTAGTACATCGGGCAGGTCCTTGGGCTCATGATCCTAATGCATGAGCTGTGGCAGAGGAGGGGAAAGGGCTGTACTGGCACCAAGCTGGTGGAAGAAGTTCCTGCGCTGTCATTCATAGTCTGGGGTCTCCTTAGCATTAAGTGTGCTCAGCATCTTTCAAGAGCAGACCCTTTTAGTGTCACCAGAGTTTATAGGTCTTGCCCAATTGAATTATATAAATAGCTGGAAGTTACAGCCCTGTAAAATGCTGAATATCCTTCTCAGGTTGCTGAAGGCACTCTGCCCGTTGACCTCCAGCTGAACTAAATAAAAGCTGATGTCAAAGAGAGTTAAATGCACTCAGAACATTTCCTTCTATTTGGGAAAATTTCAAGCAATAAGACATGCTGTTATATTGGATGTCTAGTTTGTATTCTCTTCTTATGCCCATTTCTATTTGGATGTGAATATATGTATATGGATCTTACACGTACATATAAAATACAAGGGAAAGTATGAGCACCAGAAAAATTAATAAATGTGGAAAGATCCTAGTTGGCAAAAAGCGACTGTTTTCATAGAGAAATCACTCATTGCACTTTATATAGTCAACTCTGAGAAAGCTTCACCAATGTGTAGATCATTGATGTTCCTCATGAGTTGCAGATCTATAGTCTAAACATGCTTGTCTTGAAACAGCAAGATTTTTACGCTCAGAGGCGTTGCTTGGCTCTGACTGTACTTCTGTGCCATGTATGTATAGACTTCCACCCAGGCAGTATGACAACAGCCTTCCAAGTGCTGCTGGATCCGGAGCCCACTATTGTAGACTGGCTTTGCGTGGCTGATGACTTCTCCCTGTGAGTGCTGCCCTGCCTGGATGCATCCTTGAGTATGCGTGTGTGCCAGTTGGTATGGGCTGGTATGTACTGATGGGGAGTGATTGTAGCGGGTAACAGCTCTAATAGGTAACGTGTACAAACCTACAGAGATCAGCTTGGACAAGATACGCACTTGTCAGGGTTGATAAGATTAAGTTCTCAAGAGGTGACCTCAAGCTATGGTTGCCACCCGCAAGTTAAAAGCAAGCAGACCTGGATTAATGAAGCTCACCGTGCACCTGCTTCTCTGTCACTTCTGTTCTAACACCCAGACAGGTTTGTTTTCTGAACCAAGTCATCCTGAGGTGTAGCCATACAGACGCTCTGTATGGCCTGATGTGTTAAGGTGGAAAATTACTGCAGAAATCTTTTGAGAACAGCTTGTCACAAAACATTCAGTGTAAGTCTCCCAACTACTGCCCTTGGTGTCACTCAACTGGAGGGGACTAGCTCTCTGCAGGAAAGCATGTCCTGACTGAGGACTGGTTTAGGGCTTTTGGTTGACTCATAAAGGTTTTGAATCACATTCAAAACTACCATCCTCTCTGCCAGTGCTGCCTCTAGGCACCAGTATTAGCACTGGGCTAGGGTGTTCCTCTGTGCACCAGGGATGCCTAAGGCAGCTCAGTTGCCCGGAGAGATCCCCTAACCCCAGTTCGTGCTCCTTCTGGTGTGGTTGGTTGTCCACAGAGCGTTGGTCTGACACAACTCCTTTCCCGCAGCCCAGGCACTTCTTTCATTTCAAACACTGAATTCTCTTCCTTTTATTCAGCTTCAGGATTTCCCTGCGTATTTCTGTTTCTGTGTCGTAGTAATTTATTGTGGTTTCTTTGTTTATGCCAATTCAAAAGTCACAATTGCTTTTATTATATCTTATTAACTCTAATCCCTTAGCTTCACTTGGCTTTTCTAATTGTCCTGGTTCTTTAGATTACCTACTGGTTTAGTAATTTTTGCTTGCAGTATGTGATTTTCTTTTATTATAATTTTATTTATTGGCTCAGTCCCATGCAATTATCACTCTACCCACATTACAAAGGGTACATTTTGCAGTTCGTAATTCCAGAATACGTCACCACCACCAAAAGCTTGTGAAGCAGTAAGAACATTGAAATGTGCTTTTGCTTGGAAAAAAACTAATCTGCCTCTCACTAGGTAGCCCACAACACAATTACGGCTGGGACGGTGCTGGGGCGTTAGACAGACACTCCCAGTGGTGTCTTCAATGTCTGCAACTAAAAATGCAAATCAAAAGGCACAAAAATAACCAATGTCGATGAAGACTAGAAAGAAATCCTTCAGCCTGGTAGGACAGCACCCAGTATTTGTGTCTCATGTGCACGTGGATCTCTAGAGGTATCAAGGGTCCTCTTGAGTTTGCTAGTTAAGTATGCTTTATTGTTATATCTGAATTCTGGAGGTATTTTAATATTGCCATATTTGAATTCTGCTTAGCTGGAAATACATTCATAAAGTCCAGGAAGCCTTAGGGTGAGGAAGAAAAATTAAAACAAAAAGAAAAAAAAAGCCAGGAAGGGGAAAAAAAGACCAACTAAAAAAAAAAGTGAACACATTCCAATTAGTATGTTAAAGGAACTCCTAATTTCCTTAAATTGTTCTACTTAATGTCTTTTACTGATAATCCACCCAGTGAAAATACATGGATTTTAGATGTTTTGCAAGTGTTGCTTCAGATAATTTTTTATCAGCAGAAAGTGCTTGAGGAAATACATTGTAAAGTCTTCCTTCGTTCATTGATAACTTAAGACGTTTAAGAGAGTGCAAAATAAGATTGTTTGATAAAATTGTTCCTCTTTCTCCACATAAAGCTTTTAAAGGAATTGATTAATTTGAAGAAAAAAAGTTCCATCCTGCAAGATGTAAGTTTTGTAGAATAACCCCTAAGTACAACTTAAATTGATATATCTAGGGATCTGAGGAAATCTGCACTATCTACCGTGTTTTCAGTTAGGAAGAGAAGTTTATGGACACGCACTCTTAAAATCTCTAAGGAATGTTAAAATCAATAAATTTTTATGCTGAAATAAAGTGAATATATGGTTCTTGCATGTGTAGTAAAGTGACTTTTTATATGCTGTTAATTATCAGTTTCTGAAGGTAGGTGAGGAATGTTTTAGATGCTTGGTTGCTGTGGCCCACAGTGCTGGCCTGTGATTTATCTCTGATTGTCCTGGAAAAGAAAAATCTCCTTAAGATTAAATGTTAAATTTCCCTGTAAACTCTGTGAAGAAACTGTTCCATCCTACACTTCTCCTGTGTCCCTTTGCATTCTGCAGTGCCCTCCCAAGGTGTGACATAAATATTGCTTAGGAGCTTCCCTTCCCAGCCATAATTCATTTAAAATGTTTCACTTTGAGCCCATAGGAAAACAAACAAGCAGCGAAAGAAAGTGGTGTTTCAAAGGTGATTAACAATTAGGAAAGGTGTATTTTACATAGTCCAGAGATTTTCTTCTGTGGCTCCATGCATGCCATCTTTGCATCTGCAATGAGCTGCTGCCCTTTTTCTTCTGCTCAAAATTACATCTCGAGTCCAACCATGCAAAATCAATATATTTCAGTCGATCACATTTAAAGCTTTACTTGATAGCTCATGTTCTTCCTCTAATATACTGGGTTATCGCCTTCCAAATTTGATAGAGGCAAGGCTTTGGGATGAGATAAGAAATATTAATGCGATGTGCAGTTTAAACAAATCAATGTCGCAATCTGTGCTGAGCGCCAGCGGAGTAAACAGTTGACTCTCATTTGCCATGCAGCAGTCCCAGTACTTAGCTTGGCCACAGTTCCTGCAATTTGTTTTCATTTATGTTGAAGCACTGAAGTCTTTTGCGCTGCCATTAGCAGTTTGGAAGTGTTAAGAAGGAAAGTGAGATGGATTCAAATCCATATAGGTACAAAATCAAACTAATCTTCTTTTGCAGCTGAAAGTGAAATTTTGAGAAGCTCAGAATTCTTCAAAGTCGTTTCTCCAAATTCATTGTAGAAATCATCAAAGCACTGTTTTTCTGCTTTATCTTAGCCTGAAAAGGAGAAGTTACTTTTCCTGACAAGGCAGTGTATTTTATATTCCAAATACAATCTGGCGCTTGCTCAAACTGAAGTCTCATTTATTCCTCAGAGCTATATATGAGAGAAGAATACATTGTCTGCAAAATGACTACATAAACTAGCGTCTGTGGGAGAGTAGAATGTAGCAACCAAACCTATCATTTGTTATTTACCACACAAATACAACTAAATATTATTCATTTAAGATTAACAGATTTGGGGAGTGGGGGGGGGAGCAGGAAAGCCCACACAATTCTCTGTCCTGTTTTGCTTTCTGTGCATGTTGTCAAGCTTGGTAAATTTTTTAGCAGCTGTCAAAGTAAATTTATTACAGGAGAGGTCTAAGTTCTTGTGTAATCCAGAAGGGAAAAGCCCTGCTGACTCGGGTTTGCTTCATCTTTTGTCTCTACGACACTTTAAAAGCCTCATGTAGTTAAGATTCAGGAAGAGCACTAGTTGAACAAAATTTTCCATCTGCTGAAGAAGAGTGCTTGTGTGTAAAATATGCATACGTTGAGCTTTAAAAATACTTTCCTAATAGCTCACGTGTGTTTTAAGCATGTAACCTGCTCTAAGAATGTAAGTGTTAAACCAATGAGGTGGAATTTGAGAGCTGAAAGGAGCACATGGCAACCTGAGCCATTCTGAAAGAAGGCATGTTTGGTGATGTTTGGCAGAGGGAACTTCATCTTGGGCAAGGGAGGGAAGGGCTGGACCCATGAATACAGGATCTACGGTTGTGGATTATGTGAAAGCTGTGTCCCAACCACGATGTGTCAGCAAGGCAGGGAGACCACTTGAAGAACCACATATAATACGACACAAAATGAATAAAACTAGGGGAAAAAAATAGCGTCATACAATGTGTTTAAATTTATTAAATGCCCTAAATATACTGAAACTTTTGGGTGGAAAAAAAGCAAGGTAAACTTCGTTCATGGATCTGTTTGCTCCGAGGAGGCCAGGACTGTAGATCTCCTCTCCTTCTCCCTCCTGCTCCAGCAAAGCTGCGCTGCCGCCTCCTGACACGCAACCATCTGCTCCCAGTCTGGGAAGCCAACTCTTTACCGCTCCGCAAGGCTGGGGCACTGGCAAAGTGCTCCCTCTGCACTCTAAAGAAATTAAAGTTAAGCAAGTACCTCTGCACTTGTGTGGGAACAGTCAGGACTATGGATCACAGCACATAACAGGTGAAGAAAATTAGAGATTTATTTTCAAGTTCATTTCTACAGAAAATTGCCTATGCTCCTTACAGCCTTTGCTGGGAGGAGCCTGTCCGTGCCTATCAAAAAAAGCCTAGAGTTCACTTCAGTTAAAACAAATACATTTGAAAAACAACGATGAAACAAGCAAGTGACCTTCCCCCCCCCAAAAAAAAAAAACAACCCAAAACACTACACAAGGTAATGTTTCTTTAGAAGGATGTTTCTTTGGATGGTGCTTTGGCGGGATGTCTCTTTGGGGTTGTATCTGCAGATTCCCCTGTGCTGATGGGCCCCTGAGCACAGTGTGTGCTCGGTGGCCTCCTCTTCAGTGGAGAGGCCCAAGTCCTGGAAATCTGCTGGCCTTAAGCGAAATCTTTTACTGCAATGTCTTTTTTTAGCATTACTTACTTTTTTTTTTTTTTTTGGATCAACTTTAGCCTTTCATAGCTTGGAACAGAAGAACTTCCCCCTTATCCCCTCCCCCTAAATTTGTATCTGTCTGTGATCATCATGCCTGGGTGACATGAGGTTTGTCAATTTATTTTTACAGCAGGTTTAGTTTAACTGAAAGAAGGTCAGTACAATCAATCTGCATTAAATTGATTTATTTTTTTTTTCTCAGCAGGAGGGAAAAATGAACAGGGGGAGGGGAGATTAATTCAGCATGAAAGGTTGCATAATTTGCTACTCAGGTCTGCTAATGAGAGTATCGTTGTTATCATTTTCTTCTATTTACTGCATCAATTCTCTATGAAGAGCAGATTAATATGGCTTCAGGTTAGGTTTCAGTAATAATTGTTATTACATTTTAGGGAAAATTATTTGCATATATCTGTATTTCTTTATTCTTTGCTTGTATTTTCCCAATTTGCCTTGTCTTGCATAACTAATATTACTGGTCTGAAAGACTGACCTATATTTGCTGAAAATATATTACCTTGAGACATTTTTTAGAATATTTTCTGTGTTTGCAAAGTATTAAATTTTGCAGGGGGTGTAAGAATACAAAACTGCCCCTCTTTGCAGAGTCTCTAAAAAAATCTGAAGTCCTTAAGAAAAGTATTGTAATATAGTTCTTTAATGGTCTCAATGGACTGTACTGTAATTTCCAAAATTTAGCTGCAGTAAGGTAGGAATTTGTTAGACTTCAGCAGTGACCCAACTCTGTTCCTCCTGAAGTCAGTGGAACGCAGCAGTTGGTTTCAGCAGGAGCAGAGCGAGGCCAACAGCAGGTAATTATGAAAATCATATCCGAGAGGGAGTAGATCTGGGGTAAATACTGAAAAGCACTTCAGTGACTCGGCACCACAAGTCCTATTGATTTTCATGACGGGTGAATTTCTTGTCTGGAATTCTGCATGTCTTTAGCACAAAGTGTGAAACTGCATTCTGTTGCTTCTTAGGATTAGGTTGCCTTTTAGATGAGTCTGTGAAACTCTTCTGAGAATAACTAGATTCTTCCCTGTTCATTTTTAGTGTGTGACCCATCCTAAGGTCGGTCGTGGTTGCAGACTTCCCAGTGATTCAGCAATCCATACTCATCCACACTCTGTTCAGCAACACTTACCATGTGAGTAAGTGCTGCCCAGTACGAGTAGGGGATAATTAGTGCTGCTACTTTGTACAACACACTAATCGGGAAGCAGAAGGTAAAGTGGTATGTAAAAGGTGATAAAAATAAATTTGTGCATCAGCTGGAACTACAGCCTCAAATCTTCTAATCTTCCAGGCTGAAACCTACAATTTCTTCTCATCAAAATTCCCGGCAAAGTCACTGGGCTTATTTCAGCTCTTGAGCAACTCCACTGGCTTTTTCATTACAGATGCTCGTATGCAAATGATGCCTGAGCTACTAGTTCTGGTTGGCATGAAGACCCTGTACACGGCCTGAGGGTTTTATTGGGGTTAGAATAAGGATCCGTAACATTCACATCTGTACTTAAATCTTTTTACAAAGGAGAGAGAATGGGAAGGAGCAGATGTGAATGAGAATCAGCCCCATTCTGATCTCGGTATGGGAAGTTTGGGGATTTTGTTCACGTAACTCCTAGTGTAAAATTTATTGTCTGTTTCAGTTTTGCAGCATCTGACTTAAAGTTCCTGTAGTTTTCTCTGTGACCTTGTTATCTCCAGGATTTCTATATTAAATTTGCAGAACTACTGCTGCTAAGTTTCTCTAAATATTACTCATTTTAGCCGTTTCCGGAGCCACATTTGGTTCCACTTTTGCATCATCAGCAAATTTCATTCCTCTACTTCACGATCTCTCTTCCAGTTACTAATGTAGAAAGCGTCCACGTGTCGAGGGGGTCTTGGTCGTGATCCCTGTGGTGTGGATCTGTCCACTCCGTGAATCTCAGGTACCTTTTTTATATCAAACTAAGAGACTTTGAGGTGGAAGTTGTCTGAAATTTTTCTTTTAAGATGCTCAGTTCCTTAGTTCCTTCTTAAATAAGATATGTGTGTTTGTAATACTTTTTTGCCACAGGCAGAGGTCCTGTGGACACCAGTTCAGTTGCATAATATTCTCGTGAAGTAAATAAAATATTATCTTCACATATAGGAAAAGCAGAGGGGAAGCAGCCAAGACTTTCTAGGATGATGCTGGAAATCTGTGTGCAACTAGGATTTGAACTGTGCTGCTTGAATTTGCATTCAGATCGCATTGCCTCCTTAATTGTAACACCAGCTAATCATAGGTATCCAGTATATCAGCCCAGCAGGACTAAATTCAAGAGGGAACAGTAAACTACTGTAGCTTTCCAGAAGTATCTACTTTTAATATATTAAATTCATGGAAGGCTTTTGAGATGCATTTGTTTTCACAAATAGGAGTTGTATAATGTTAACTTACAGTAATGACAGTCATAATTAACTTACTTTCGTTAATTAAATCGTGCAAGTATGCTTCAGGTAGGCAGCTATGGAGCTTTTTTTAGGGATGCCAAGTGAAACATCCCTTGACAACTCTTAGGAAAACCTCAGAGGGAGCATAAGGTGCTGCTTAGGGACTGGGTACAGCCTGTGAAGGGTTGAGTTGTAGTTTTTTTCTTGGGTGAAGTGATATAAACTGGGATAACTGTTTGAAGTAAGTGAATTTCAGTGGCATTAAACTGCTCTAAAAAAAAAAAAAAAAAAGCATGTTTCGTGTTTGAAGTTTGTTTGTGAGATTTCCTGAGTGAATTTCTAGCTCCCTGCAGCCAATGGGAAAACTTCCTCTGCCTTCAACTGCCGCATCATTTCACCTCATAGCTGTTGAACTGAGAGCATCCAGAATGTTTTCAGTCATCACTAAAACATTGTTATAGTGCCGCTGAGATCAATTTACTGACCGTCTTCAGGGAATTGTATTTTGTCAATCTGTGATATTATTTAGTGCCATAAACCAATCCTTATTATAGATTCCACTCTGTTCTCTATCTAAAAAAAATATCTTACTACTGCTTTTTCAGCACACTTAAACCTCTATATCCTATTAAGTCTTTGATCACTTGGATAGTGGAATACCTTTTTGACAGCATTTTTCCTTCAAGGCCATATTCTTTCTCTGTGTGTGCTGTCACATGTGTTCAGGAAAACTTTTGTTGCTTGTTTAGTAGAAAGAAGATACTGGCTTTTTTTTTTAAGACCTTAAATGTACTTCTATTTACTTGATAATATGTATTCAACTTCATGTTTTATTGTTCAGCTTTCTGCTTCATTTTGATATATAACAGAAAGCAGATATCTTCCCTGATAAAGAAGGGTCCTCAGGAGGAGAAGGGATGAGGATTTTGAGAGTGAAGGACCTACCAGCTATCCAGGCAGCTTAACAAGCTTATTTTTAACATGACCATAAACTTTGTATCCAATGCTGAAAGAAGGGAGCAATGCACTGAACAGAAATTAAGGTAATAAAGCCTCAAGAGATACACAAGGAGAAGCAGCAATATGCAGAAAAGCAGACAGTGGAAACTCCCAGCAAGTTCTTCACTACATATACCAATGTAGGGCCGGGTTGGTAGAGAAAGTTACTCTGCTGCTCTTTACTTTTTCTTTCTTTATTTTTGGATGAGCTGTTTCTATGCTAAAACATTGTCAATGTTCTTTTTAACTTTGTGATTTGCAAATACACAAAAGTCCTTATTAAAGGACCATGGCTGACTTCCCAACCTGGTAACTGGTCACACAAAGTCACACGCTGCATAATAAATGATATTTGAAGCATCGTGACACATGTGAAAGAAAACCAGCTTTTTTTTTCCCCCTTTTTTGAATCACCACTGCGATTTTACTTGAGTCCTAAGGTGACCACATCAGCTCAAGTTCTGTGATGCCACGATATGTTAAATGAAGAAGAGGGAAAATTGGAGTTTTGATTGACAATGCTTTCTTTTTTCATAGTTTTTCCTAGAAAATAAGTCTTTAGCAGCTATTACCTTCAGCTAATGAAGAAAAAACATATAGGAATCATACTCCAGCCACAAAAAGTCTATAGGATGAATTAAAGAACTTAAAGAAACTGTTTCATTCTGTGATATTTTAGGATTCTTTACCTATTCCCACTGCAGTAGTGGTTTGGGTTTTTTCTTCTGCTGTACCATTTGTACAAACAATTTGTAAGGAAGGAAATGGCAAAATTCATCAAATAAATTATTCACAAAGGAATTTTCAGTCAGCTCAAGTATTTCCTTTAAACAAAACTAAAAGCTGTCAACTCCTATGTCTTGTTATATGAATTGAAACAGTGTTTTCTTTAGAAGAGCTCTTTATGACAAAACAGACAAAAGGAAAACAATGGATGTGACAGAACTGCAGAGGTTTGGCAGCTGGTTTGGGGTATTCACTTTTAGAAAAACAGAGCAATATGCAAAAGTACACCGTTAGAGGATTCAAATTCTACTGTCCTTTTCATGACTTTTGAGAATATACACTCACATCAAATTTTCAGACGTGACTAGATGAGCTAGAAATGTGTTTCTTTGAGAGGTGAGCTCCTTCAATAGCTCTACTGCATTTGAAAATGATGTTCCAAATGGCTCCCAAGCCCTGCAATGGGAAGAAATAACCAACGTGTCTTTCCGGTGAGGGTTTTCTGTATCTATAATTCCATAATCTGTAGAAAAAAAAAGAATATTGTTCACTTAAGGCTTGATCCAAACTCCTTTGAAGTCAATGAGATTTTTTGCATGGGCTTCAACAGACTTCAGATCAAATAATTATTGTAGTTAAAAACTCTTTACAAAATGTGTTTGCCTTTCAAAATTACGTACTTCTAAAAACTATTTTGAACGATTTACAGTATGTTCTATTTTTACCAATATTCCCAAACTTGTTTGTATGGTGACTGCCTGTCTGAGGCTACTTTGAAACTTGGAAGTAAAGTTAAATATTCTTGCTTTCCCTGTAAACATCTAATAGATGATGGTTGCTTGTAAAAGGTCTGTTTAATTAAGCCTTTAATTAATTTATGTTTTTCCTTCCAACTAGCCTATCTTGCTTCTTGACTTATTTAGAGCTTTTAGGACACACTCATGAGCCATGCTTGGACTTGTCCAAAAGGAATTGTTGTCTGAAAATTAAAATATGGGGGGGAAATGTATTTGCTGCTGTTAGGTGTTTTTTTCTAAGGAAGTAAATTTATTAATTAATCACTAAACAGCATTGTCATTTTTTTCCAATGTATTAGCAGTTTTAAAAGAAGAATTTTAGTATTTTTTAGTATAAGGGAATAAGCTGGGGGAATGAAATTTCTCTACCTTACTGCTATAGTAGAAAAGTGCTCCTCTAAACAGCTTTGAGTAAGACTGAGTGGATGATAGAGAGAGCTGAGCTAAACATACTGATATTGGCTTTATCTTTCCCTATCAGGTTTCCATATCAGATTCCAATACCAAACATTTTTCTACGAAGTCGAAGCACAGTGCAGGTGAAGTTCCCTATGGTGTTTTTATTCAAAGAGTTTTAAGGTAAAAAGGGTTTTTTTCAGAAAAGAAACTTAATGAAAACTTTAAAAACAACCATCTAGAAAATCTAAGCAGGAAGATGCTTTAATATAAATGAGACATTAAGAAGTAAATGCTCATTTTAATGACTTGTAAGATGACAATATAATAAAGGGAGAGTATTTTTATGATCTTTTCGTTCTTCAAATGTGTAATACATTTGATTATGGAATGAAGACTCCTTGGTTATGGAATTTTAATTAGTCTGTTACCTTGAAAATAATCAGCTATCCTAACAGTCCTCGAAATGGTAGAGCTTGGTTCCCATCCTTGAGAATACTGGGCATCACACCTGCTACGGGGACACACGTTTGCGTTCTCTCATCTGCTATCACACTAATGGATGGGCTTCTCTGGTTGAAACTTGTTTGCTAACAGCATGTGGGGAGATAAAGCCTTTCAGTTGAGGGGAAATGTCAGTTTTTATTAATCCTGCTGAGTTCCACCGTGGCAGACGCTGAGACTAAACCAAGAGCAAGATTATGAGTAGTGAACAGTAGAAACAGCCAATGGCATGTTTGCATTGCTTCGTTTTGGTGGCTGGTTCAAGCTTCATCATTCTGGTTATCTACAGACTTTTTGCTTTTTCCTCTTTTCTGGTGTCTGCATTCCTCATTCCTGTTGGCAAATCATCAACAGATGTCTCTCTACAGCCTGTTACTATCTGCATTTACATATATCTTTATTAAATAGCCGGTCACTTCAAGGGGTCTTGTCAAACAGAATTCCAAATAATCTATTTCTGCCTTTATGGAAAAAAAGGTCAACTATCAACTTTGGCGTTTTAAGCCATCTTACGCAATACTTTTGCTGTGCAGGCTTTTTAATCTTTTATTTCTTTAATCTTTACTGTAGTATATCTGAGTGTTCCTGGTAACCTTATCTTCCATCGTGATGGGCCCATGGGAATATATCACTGAGAGAAAAATTAGCCGCGTCAGTAAGTTAAGACAACTCTTCTCTGATACAATTCTATCGAGATGCAAGTGACAGTGAAAGAGTAATGTGCGTACAGAAAAAACGGATGGGATATGCTTTTTCTTTTGCAGTTGGACCCCTCACTTTTTTTCTTGGATTTGCATACGCATATTAGCTTATAATTAACCTGGCACACTGATCTGAAATAAATTGTAGGTACAATGAGTCGTCTAATGTTGTTTTCTCTACGGATCAGCAATTAACTGTTACGGAGTATATTCCAGACGTCTAAACCTGAATAAAAAGCCCCTTTTTCTTCTAAGGGGGTGTTAGGATGGTAGTTCCTGAAGTAGTTGTTGCTGGCTCCTTTTTGCCTGGAAAAGTCAGATCAGGATCATGCTTTCTTTGTCCTGAACCCAGCAAGGTTTCTTTGTTTGTCCTGCCAACCATTCCCCATCGTGGAAGGGAGTTTATCACGGGTGTCTCAGGACTCCAGCTAAGGAAGAACCCTTCTCTGAAAGTATGTTTGCCGGGTTGCTTGTGTGGCAGCTCCATCACCTGCCAAACTCAGAGGAAACGGTAGACTTTCAGAATGTGACGTCCTGTGCTCAGTCTACTTCCAGAGGAGCTTTACTTGAGAAGATCATTGAGTTGATTAAAAATTAGGTCAACAAATTCCATTAATTTTGGGTTAGGTTTTTTTTTTTTTTTTTTTGTTTTGCTTTGTTCTTAATCCCACAGTTCTAGACACTGATTCTTTAGAGGCCTGAAACTGTCAGTCATTCTTTAAATGTCTTTGTGAAGACCTGGCCCAGCAGGTGAGATGGGGACAGAACGTGGCCTGGTCCTATAACTCATGTAATATCAAATACTCCAGACATTTCAGTTGCAGGATTATGGATTAGGGCCAGGACACTTCCATAGTGGTTGAACAGCTTTGCAATACTTAGGAAGTTTAAGATGAGACCTTTTTAAAGCAGATTAGGAATTGTTACTTATGGAAATGAGCTTATTAATAGGGAATATGTTTGGTCAATTGGGTGATAGATCTTGGAGGAGGAGAAGGCAATTGGATGATAGAGTTTGGTGCTGCTGTATGGAAAGAAGTTACACTGCGTTTAAGAAAGATGTTACTGATTTGACAGGAACATGACAGCAGTTCAGGGCTCTGGCCCCGGCCCCTGCCCTGGATCGAAGCCACTGGGAGCAGAGCTTAAAAAACATCGAAAGGAGAATTGACTGCCCGGGTGCAGAGTGGGCATCAAGGCAGAGGTGAGGGAAAGGGTTAATAGCAGGTCAGGAAGCGTGTTAGGAGGTAAGCAAACACCAAATGAGCCACTCCTGAGCTATTGCCTGTGCAACTAATTTGTTTTTCCAGGGGCAGAGTGGAGGGTGTTTGTAGCCAGTGTAAAGCTCTGTCTCTTGTCAGGATGAGGCATGGACTGTGCTTTGCTCTGCTATCTCTAGTGATAGAACAATGCTTTAAAATCACTGGCAGGCTTTTTAAATGTGCAATGGTGAGCTAGATAAAGCTCCAAAAGAGGATGGTATCTGTTAGGTATGTAGTAAGAAAGGGATAGAATAATAGGAAGTAATGAGTCCTGGCAGGCATCCTTCTCTGTTTGCAAGAGCCAAATCAAGACTGGCACCGATGGAGTCAGTGCATGACAGAAAGGAGCTGTGGGGGTTTTGTGAATGAGGAAGTATTTCCCATCAAATGTACTTTTTACTTGGTAAAACTCAGGAGCACGATGCCGTTAGTTTGCTGTCCTCTCTAGCTTTGCGATTCCTCAGTAGCTCTTCTGCCTTCAGTTCACCTGAGCGATTGAACCTAGTTTTGACACAGCAAAGTCCTCAATCACAGCCTCTGTATGCAATTTCTAGCTACAAATTAGCGGTATTTCATATATTCTCTTTGAGACTTTGGGGTTTTTTTGCTTATCAGCTTTGGATCTTTCTGTTCTGAAAAGGCTTCTTTTGGTTTTTGCGGTTGGACGTATCTGTACATCCAGGGACACTACAGAATTTTAAAGCGTGGCTGAAAGAAAAGTATGAAGTTTGCATCTTCTCTTTTTTAAAAGGAAGGAAGGGATTGTCAAAAAGATGTGGAGATTCTGTTTTGACGAGATCCCAAATAGCTTTATGAGGACAGAGACATCTCTGCAGCAATATGATTAATTAAAAAAGAAAAAAATAATCTCAGAAAATACAGCTTTGGAAATTAGTTTTATCCCACCTCTGGTTACTTTTGCTTCAGTGTCAGGAGAAGAGATGGTATTTCATTATGTTGTCTCTCCTACTTACAGTTGGTTTATTTTATGTTTTTTCTTTCTGCTTTCTACCCTCCTATTTTCCCCTACCTTAGACCTTTAGAATGTAGTATTCTTTTTCTGTCAGAAAAATTCTTTTTTGATAGCAGAAGCTGACATTCATGTAGCTCTACTGCACCGTTTGTGGCATATAACACAGCTCCTGGCTTTCCTTTTCACTTGTTTAACTTGTACATGGCTGGGAATAACTGTCTTTGAGACTCCGTAAATACCGAAAGTTATTTTGACTGAAGTATCATTATCCTTTACAGGGAATTCATATTTTCATAGTTACTTTGCTCCTTGTGCTTTGGGGAGCGAA
Organism: Pedionomus torquatus; assembly: GCA_013398155.1. NCBI lineage: Eukaryota > Metazoa > Chordata > Aves > Charadriiformes > Pedionomidae > Pedionomus > Pedionomus torquatus. Next base: position 484,368 of record VZRU01012164.1, read on the forward strand.
GCACTAAACCCCAGTAAAGGTGATTGCTAGGTAGGACGAAAACATGAATTTCCATGCTTCGAAATCAAGCTTTATCATACACATTAATGCTATATTATCCACTTGAAACAGAAAGATGTATATCTGCCACCCTAACCTCACTTATCCTAAGAAACAAAAGTGAGCAGGATTCCTTGAGAGTAGTAAAGAAAACAGTTCTTTGTTTCATTCTAGGGGCACACTGGTGTCACGCCTCATGAAAGGATGCTAGTTGTGAAAACGTTGATAGTATTCTGAATTCCTAGCTGAAACTGCTCATTCAAACACATTTCTAGAATGCAAATACGTTCAACTGAATATTCAAATTGTTCCTTCATCTGAGCCATTGTCTTCTTTTCTCTTTTGTTCTTTTTTGACTTACTCTCATACATCATCCCTAGTTAAGGGCATAAAACTGTTCTACAAAAAGTATATAGAAACATCATTAGTAAAAGGTTTAATTTTATGGACTTCTCTGTAGGTTGCATCCCCTCAGCTGATCACAAAAGTGTTCCCAGATGCACGGTGTAACTGCTGTATCTAAATCCCCTGCTAATGGTTCTTATGGTTCTCTGTAGCACCCATCACCAGTACGCCCAAGTCCCGAAGCCAGGCTTCCTGAGAGCACCACGTTGAGTTTGATGGCTGCTACGATCCCGATGGGAGGCATTTAGTGGCTTTTGTGCTATACCTACTTCACTACATAAAAATGTTTAATTATATAGAAACACTGCATTTGGTTGTTCTGATCTTAATGGTGCACATCTGTGGAGGCAGATGATACCTGGGAAAATCAAGCTGGTGCATAAAGGGGCCAACTTGCCTCCCGTCTCTGATCCTACAGAGCTTGCTGTTCTTGCTGTCAGGAACTTTCAGCTTATCTGAAAACTCAGGGTTAGAAGAAATATTATTTACACAGTTGTTTGGGGTCTTTTTTGGTTTTGTTTTTTTCCCCCTGTTAATAGCCATAACACTGAGCTTTAGACCAGTTCATCTTATGCACATAAATGGCATTAAAAGAAAAGCAGAGTGAAATGTGTCATCTGTAGAGGTAAAAGAAAGCCTGGTTGAAGCGTATGATGGACACTGTGAGTACAGTGCAATGGAAAAGGAAGCCTGTGGGTGTGGAATGGTCCTTTTATGCATTTTTTGCACAGGTTTTAGGGTTTTTTTTATGGGATCTAAATAGGTTTTTTATGAGGTTTTCTTTTCCTTTATGGATGACTCGGACACACTGAAGTGCTCAATTCTGATCACTTTGTTATTAGCAAATGCAGGTATCTCAAAAAAAAAAAAAAAAAAAAAAAAGATCACATATGTTACTATTCATGGGGTCTAGAGGCCTTAGATATTTTTCCAAAGCACAGAGGTTTCATGGTACCAAACTACCCAATGCTGGTGCTACGAATACTCACTTGTCTCTTCACAGTTAGTCCAGATTAGAGAAGGACTCTTTGTGCCTTGAAAGCTTTGTAAGAATCTTCGTTTTCTTTAAATTTGAAATGGATCTTTAGCCTGTTACAGGTGCTGGATTGAGAACTTCTAGAGCCAAGAGCTCTACTCCCTATTGAGAAATATGTACATATATATATATCTATATATCTGTGTTTATAGGCAGCACATCCTAAATCCTGCTTTATGTTTCTGTGGTTTTTTCTTTGTATTACTTGGTTGCTCACTGAATAGCTGTTACCAGTGTCTGTGGGGATTGTGTGTGCTGAGAGTTAGCAATCTGCAATCAATATTTATTCAGGATTATTTGCAGGAATTACTGTTCTCTACTGTTTTCAAGATGTTTATACCTCTGTGATCTTCCAGTCTATTAGAGAACTCAGGAGGAAAAAAAAAAGGTTGAAATGAAATAGAGATCTACTGACTGAAGAATTCTCTAATTTTTCAATTTGCTCTGTTGTTGCTTTTTGCTGTTTATCAGCTGCCTTACAGGTCCTGCTCCTGATGCCTTTCAGGTCCTGTCATTGCTAAGGGGCAACTAAATAATCCACGAAGATCAGTCAGAAGACAGCTTCTGTTGGTTTTTTAATTGCTCATATAGATGCCTCACAATATTAGTTTACAGGCAGTGTTTACAGTTTTTGTTTGCTCTTTTCAAATCAACAGAGTTCTGTGTGGAAATGTAATCTGAAGCAGAAGTGCTGGCGCTAATGGAAGTTTTTCTAAACCACCTTTTACTTTTGCAGTTGGACGTACTGGTGCTAAGCAATATAAATCCCTGCTGCTTGTGTGAGCAAGTGGAGAATTTTCATTTTCTAGAACTTGCACAAAGAAAATGGCTGAACTACCTGCAAAAGCAAATGAAAATCAATGTTCCAACCTTTGCTCTGATCTAAAGGGATTTTTTTCAATGGTTTATACATTTTTATCTGGTTTTGAGGCTTTGAAGGAAGCGATATTTTAAAAGATGAAAAATTATTCTGGCATAATCACATATGTTTGGGTTGCTTTATAAAATGAAGTATGTGGCTATTCACATTGCAAATGAATCTTGCTTTAAATAGCTTAAAAGGAAGCTTTTGTCACCCTAGAAGCTTTCTGCGTTGTCTTGAATGAGAAGGGGGATGTTGCTTTTATACTGTTAGGCCTTCTACTAGCAGGGGAAAAAAATCTGTAAGTAATATGCAGTGTCATAAATAAGACACTCCAGGTTTTGTGCGATCACTTCTTTTTTCCTCCAAATGTAAGCAGTACTTTACCAAATAATTCTGTCAAGGGTTATCCGTGTTTATCATCTGGCTCTTCATACAGTTGCCAAGTGGAACTGAAGTCCCAGACACTTGCCATGAGCCTTAAACAGTATTTGTGCTTGTAGATACCACCCTTAAAGGAGCCCAAATTGTCACTAGCTTGGTTAAGGTCTAGTTTGGAGTGTGTGGGAGCCCCGGGCTACCTGCATATCCCTGTACACCGCTACCCCCTGCTAGAACTTGTTGTTGTCACCGTTCCCCATCAGCGGTACAGACCAGCTTCGGTTTTCTTGGGACAGCTGGACAACAGCCAAGATCTCAGAAGTCTCAAATATTAGAAGAGTTTCACAGGTCCCAGCTGGCAAATGGCACAGCTCTGGTTTCACTGACACCTGAAAGATGCTTGATGGAGCTGTCAGACGTGAATGAGCTGGTTTGTCTCTCCCTTCCTTTCTAAAAATTTCTGATGAACTGATGCATGCTCACCTTGTTCAATCCTGTTTTTCAGTTTCCTTATGAATACTATGGGAGAAAAGGAAGAGAGATTTTTTTCTTTCCCTTTTCTTTCCATAACAGCAATTCTTTGACTTTAGGAAGTGAAGCTCAAACTTATTTTATGCGTTCCTTTCATCATCTATGTAGCAGCAGTCATTTAAATACGCTAGATTTACATCTCATGTAAATGCATAAAAATAGGAGACTAAATCTAAAGCTAGAGATAGAAAATCTATTTCTTACAAATCAAACTATATATATTTTTTTTCAAAAGGCTTAAACACAAAGCAATAGTGACATTCTTATCTTAGTAATTTAACAAGTTATCTTTTCCCCACCCTCTCCGTCGCAGTGAGCTCCTCTCAGGATGTGATTAGCTCAGAGGCAGAGTGCTGGCATTGGGAGTGTGGGCACCAGACCTCTCCTGCAGCCAGAGGAGTGTCATTAGAAGCAATTCAAAGTTTACAGATTGCTACAAACAAGGAGAGAAATGGGAATGAACCATTTAAAACTTCTTTGCTTAAGGCCTGGTCTAAGCCCCAAAGTGTGGCTGGGGGGGAAGGACTGTGCTGAAGAACCCGCTCACGGTAAGAACCTGCTCCTGGTGGTGCCAAGTACAAGGCGCTGTGTTCGGTGGCGTTGGGCCCAGGCCCTGAATCTCATGGTCAAGGATCTGCAGTTTGACTGTTCATATCAAGAGGATAATTCCATCTCATTAACGTTATTTTCTTGAGCTGGAATTACTGATACATACAGTATCAGGTGCAGCTGGGTTTACGGCTGCAGTGCCTGGGCAGGGATAACACAGAGCATCCAGGTAGATGTCACCTGGTATGAATTGTGATACAGCAGTAACCCAAGCTGCTTATGCTTATTCTTTTCATAGACATATAATGTCCACCTAATAGTTTTGGGGAAACTTACAAAGATGGGAAAAAGGTGGTTTAAACCTTGTATAGTTCATGTTGTATTTAAGAAAATTATGGCAATATTAAAGCTTGAATTGGTGCAAGCAGTAGTTCTAGAAACAAAAAGCAACAATGATAGAAATTCAAATTTGGATCAACTACCAACAACCCAACTCCCAGGTGTAACTGATCGTTAGTTCTTCAAACAGTGGCTTTTCTGCCTAAGGAGTTACATGGGGCAGACACGTTTTCTGTCTCCAGCCAGAAACAGATATTTTTGGTTTCATCTTTAATTGAGAAAGACAGCATCCTTTCTGCCGTGAAGTCTCCTCAGTATTCAAAACTGGTGCACTAATTTCTGGCAAGCTTCCTGTCGGGTTATGGATGGAGGGCTAAACCTCAGCTGCATAAAACTGTTTCAGAACTTTCTGTGGCCAACTCTATTTGTAATCCAGGAATGGGGAAATACCAACAGGCAGTGTGGATGTGTAGGAAAAAAAAAAATCAGAGATCTAAAATCATCTTTGCTTGTTATTTATGCTTTTCTTTTGGCTATCTTGTTTTCTGTTCTGTGGTCAAGGTAGTCTTTGTGGATGAAATAACAGATTTCTCTCTAGATCAAATACTTACATTTATACTGTCCATAAAATGAAGGAGACTTAAGTTTTGAATGCACAGAAAACTGTTCTAATTACGAAGATGCTGAAGTCCTGGTGTGGAACTTGTTTCTCTAGAAATCAAAATAAAAGCTTATTGGAAGGAACAGCTTGTTCTTGCTGAGAGAGAAATCGGTTCTTGGTTTTGGCCTAATTTGGCCTATTGGCAGATGAGAGAGAGGCAGGATAACGGCGTGAGGCAGGGCAAGTATGTTGTTCATATATGATGTATTGCAAACAACTAGGCTTTGGAAGATTTCCTTCTCACTTGTAAAACTTATGTCTATTTATTTTGGCCCTCTCTTAGGTTATCAACTTTAGAGAGTATTGACTAAGGTGGTATGTACAAAGCGAGATCAGGTAGCTTAATTTTCTGGTGTCTGTGGTTAAGAGTTAAAAGCGTATTTTTCAGCCCCCTGAGAAGTCACTTTGTAATGTAATATTGAAGGAACATAAGATCAGCAGGTATTTGTGCAACTTATTTTGGTAAAGAAATGGAACAGAGAATGCAAACTGTCTGTAGAGCACATCCCACTGGGTTTAAAACACAGAATTGAGAGAGACAGAAAGCAGGGACCGGGTGGAAGCCTGATGGATGAGAATACGGGAACTATTTGGGGATTGAGGTAACAAAGTCGTTCGCACTCACCTACCGCTCCACGGATGGTGCTAACACCATGCAGATTTTACAATGTCAGTAAGATTTGTAACAGCTTTTCTCATCCAAAACAAGCTTTTGTTAGCAACAAGCCTCAATCTCCTCATCTTTCTCAAACCGTGGTCCCATTCCTTTATTGGGGAATACGGAATTACATCTTCCATGCCGTGCTTGAGAATTGCTGCCTTTTGAGTTAACTCTGCCTCTGACCTGGCAAGGTCCATGTTTGTGGTCAAGATGGAAAATAAAATGCAAAATGAGAGGGGTTGAGCACCTGAGTAGGAAATACAAATGCTGAAGGACTCTGTCCTCCTCTGTAAAGAGTTCTTCCTACAGCTCTTCCAAAGATTTCTTCGTTGTAGAAATGGGTTTCAAGACAAAAGCGAGGAAGACTCCGGTTGTATGGAACAGATGGTCCTTTGTGATTCAGGTTCTGATTGAGGTGACCCTTGAAGCAGAAGACCGTGTCCCCTGGTGAAATCTGGCAGGTCAGGCAGGAGGAGGAGAGTTTCTCTGGCATTTGATGCTACAAAAATAATTTGTGTCATTTAGAATAACCTTGTGATGTACCTTCAGAATTGCCGAGGGACCTATTTCACACTTCATATGAAACGTTGCATGTTAACAGCACTGCACGGCAGACCTAAATAGATTAATTTTTCTCAGAGAACCATGCTTGTGGCATGGGAATGAGGAAGAGAGCTTCAGAACACAGTTTGTACAAAAGCTCGTATCTCGAATTTTCTTCCTGTAAATGTCTGTGGAGCTGGGAAGGGTCGTTTGTGATGTGAAACGTGGCTCTGCTGAGTGTCCGAAATTCTGCCCATCGCATAAAGCTTCTGCGACTTGTGACTTTTATCTAGACGCTGCACACTTGCTTGGGGATAAAAAAGCAAATATCTTCCTTTAGTGCAGACCGTGTCCCTTTTGTATTAGATTCCATCATAAATGGAAAACTTTGGACTTGCTTTAGATGAGCAGCCTTGCAAGGAATAGAAACCATCCAAAAGAGACGGAATGACTGTTCTGATATTAGTACAATAATTTGTGTTTACATGTAATGCTGTTATAAAGTGCCCACTCTGTTTCATTGCAAGGTTCATTTGATTATTGTTTAAACCTTAGTATGTAGGTTTATATATATTTTCTGTCCCAATTTTCAGAGAAACAGATGGTATATATCTGACAATCGATCTGTCCTGAAGTGGCAGAGTAAACCACTTTTATTATAGCAAAAATTATTTAGAAAACTCCTGAGCTCACCCCTTTGTGTACAAAATTGACTTTCGGTGCAAAGCAAGTTTTATCGCTGCTTAAACTAGTATTGATCAAACTATCAAAAATTGTGTTACGGTTTCAGTGGTTGTTCTGAAAGTACCTAGAAGAATAAGGTTTTCTGTCTAAATTCTGAAATCAATCCTGATGCTGTGAAATATCATTTTTTTCAAAAACTAATTGTAAACTTGGTTACTCTCCTGACCTTTTATAAGATAAAAGGATAATTTGAAATAGTGGCCTTTTTAAAATTTCCTCTTCTGAAAAGAATTAATTTAAATGTTAAAAGCTTTTTTGCACATCTTCAGGCCAGTCTTAATTTTGGAATTAAAGATACTGCTTAAAACTCCAGCTCTTAAGGAAACCCATAAAAGTAAATTAAAGGTTTAAATTTAGAGCTTTTAGTTAAATGCTGTGTGTAAAATCTAGATGTAGACACACTTCAGGGTACTGTATATTTTGGAAATTTAATATAACAAAAAAATAGGAATATAACCATCTCAAATATGTCATAGCTTAAAAAACCACAATAACTTTGATCTACCTTCAGGCCACAGCAAAACAAACAATGTATTTCCCTTTTAGGAAATAGTGTTAAAAAAAATGAGTTTTTATTTTTTGTGTTACTCTTAATGACTTTCTATCTGCATGTGTAGACAATCCTACCCCCCCATTTTAATTTCAATTCCTCAAATTAATTCATTTGCTAGGAAATCTGAACTGCAGTGGTGTTTGGGGCTATAATTTTTTATTTTTCACTGATACTGAAAACTGCACTTTGGCCTCTTGCTTTCTTAAGGCAAGAGCCAGAACCTCTTCCAGACTGAGGTGTGCTGCCAAAAAAAAAGAAGCTATTGCACACCAGCTTCATTAGCATTCTCCATCCTTCCTGGCTTGCCAGGCTTTTAAGTCTATCACATGCATAAATGTAGTAGTAGAAATACTTTGGCAGTAAAAAAAAAAAACAAACCAAAACCCCAAACAGGACCAATTTGTGATCTCAATTGACCACTCGGTCCTGATAGACACGGGAGCTGGTTAGAGAATGACCCTGGGGCTGTGAGTGGAAGCTTTTAATCTTAACCAGACCCCAAATCTGAACACATTATCCATGTCAGTGAATGCTTTTTGCAAGAAGATACATTGCTCTTAGTGGAACCATCATTCTCAGTTCATCATCAGTTAGGCTTGCGATCTAGCATGAAAGAAGTAAATGAGGAAAATATATAATATATTGATCTGTATCCTGTCTGGAAAACCTAGAAGTGGCTTAAAGGTAAAATGTATTCTAGTGCAATGGACATGATTAAGTCATGACACGTGAGAAAATAAAGCTCAGGATTTTTGGAGTGAGAAGTCTCACTGCTGAGAAGTATATATGGTTTTAGGAGAGATTTGGAGAGCTTTTGGGCTTGAATCTCTGAGGAAAGCTCCAGCAAGGCTGATTTCCAACGGAAAAAATGGTCAAGGCAGAAGAGAGGTATTAATTACAGTTAAAATCTCTGGAGAACTTTCTCCAAATCTCAATATTAGCAAGGTAAGAAAAAGAAGTGAACTGAAAATATCCTGATTTACACTACTTTAGCTTGTAAGGTTGATTTATTATATTAATATTATCGGGTAACTTGAAGAAAGCAGTGATTTAAACACGCTCAGAGTGTTGCTGTCAGGATTTGTTCCGAATGACTCCTGGATATTGGCACTGTCGTCTTTAAGCAATGGGTTCCCAGACCCGCTGGTGGCGCGGTGACAGGAGAGGTCTGACCTGCTGCACCTTCTTCTTTGGTAACCTTTAAAGGACTGGAAAATGTTTCTAGGTGAATTATGATTTTCTACACAGAATTTTGATAATACTTTAGTAGATTCTTCATGATCGTAGCTGTTTCTCTTGGTATTTACTGCAAATATGCAAGTCTGTGTAAACAAAGAAGTACCCATGTAAGTGAGTTGATATTTAAGGATTTTTCTATACAGTTTCTTTTCTGGTTTTCTGCAATTGTTGCTCCTCTGTCTTGGCAGGCGGGGTGGAAAGCAGCAGAAACACGTTGCCATTAGCTTGTGTCTTAATTATGGAATTCAAATGTGAATCTTCCCCAAAACTGAGGGAGACTGAAATTCCAGTTGCTGTTTTCTAAAGGAACTGGTGTGGTGGTGGGAAGCACCTGTCCTGCTTTTGGGTGGCCACATGCCAGCACCACTTGTGCTACCATTGCTTCAAAAACTGGGGACCCTCTCCAATGAACCCTTGCTGTGCTGTGCTTTCCTCAGGAGAAGGCAGAGTCACAGTAGGAAACCCTGAGCTTTTCCACCTATTTTCAAAAAAATGCTTCTTAGGATCGGTAAAATTTTATGATGCAAGAACTGTACGTAATTACTGTACAAATATTGGCATAAATTAACTAGTGCGCTTTTAGCACTTGATTAATGGAGTGAATAAGCTACTGGGATGCATTAATGTTCACAGATGTAGACCTTAAAACAGGAAATGAAAAATATATATTACCCGAATAAAATTAGGGAGAGAATTCACCTTAGAGAATTGTGTGAAAGCTGTGGGGAGCCTGTGTGAGAATTCCCTTTTATCCCTCAAAGGGAATGCAGACACCCAGCTTCTCACATGGAAAGGGCTAAGTAGGGAATGATGCCAAATAGCGCCAGATGGAGATCTGCCCCAGAATTTTAGTTCAAGGAACAAGTAACCATGCTCGTTGTTAAGGGGAAATGTCCGTGGTTAATGTACCGGGCATGACTTCCACCCTCCTGTAAAACTTGATGCAGAAGTCGTGCCAAAGGAACCCCTGGTAGATCACAGTGCGTGTCATTATACACAGGGGGGTTGTTCCACTAAATTGACGTCCAAATGACCCGAAAAGCAGCACTCTCTTGTCTGTCTGTCTGTCTTTTCCCATGTAGGTCTGTCAGCTCCAGCTTTAGTCAGGGAAATACGCAAACGTTTGTCGAGGGGAACAAATGTGCTCTCTGTTTATTTTCCATTCTAAATTGAATTTGCTGAAGATTTAACAGAGCAAAGCAGCACCTGCTAGTCTAATATTACATTAATATCAGTCATGCTGAGTAGGGGCCCGACTTAATGACTAGGTTGCTGTTTGCCCGTGCTCAGTAATTGAGATGCGATAGTTTTACTCTGTGCTCTGCTACGGGAGCACTATGTTTTGTTAATCACTACCTCATTATGTTTGGATTGTTATTCAATAAGCTGTTTGATATAGGGTGTGACTGACAAATGGAAGAAGAAGGTTAGCCTGGTAATACGTTTGCTCCTGACTTTCAGCTTCTGCAAAATTAACACAACGAGCAGATCCTAACCTCTGCTCGGAGAGGATGCTCGGAGAGGATGCCTTCTGCCTCGCTCCCAGTAGGAACACCAGTGCGCGATGGCACAGTATGTGGCAATGTTGTGGGTTTTTTTTAATAGAAAGGAATAAAGTATTTTTGAAGTTGGAAGAGAAATACTGATGATATCTGATGATATTTCTTCTTTTTTTTTTGAGGCAGAACGGTTATGTCCAAAAATGCTAGTTAGTATGTTGAGAAAGAGGTTGTTTTTAAGGCATTCCCAGGGGCTCTGGCAGCTGCTCCTTTTTTACAGTGTTCTGTAGCAAATTTCCTTTAGTTTCCATGTGTGAGAAGAGAGAGTTTTATTTTCCTGCATTAAATCATCCATAGTCATAATTGTCACAGTGCAGGGACTTTATTTTCCTCTTTTTTTGATTGGACAGTGCAGATATAGTTATGACCCTCATCTCATTTATAACCTCCCGGTGGTTTGGTGGAAGTAATACAGCGTAAGATAAAGACTAACAAAGTACCTATTGGAGAAGAAGTTAAAATGCAAGTTCTATAGTGGAATGGTATATAAAGATGGAGAAGAAAAACCATGCCAAATATTGGAAATCAAATCAAAAAGGAAATCCTATAATTTTTATTTGCATTTGGTCTCAGATGATTACATCTGGATCACAATGTTTCTGGAAGTCAGTGGTAATTCTACAAAGAGAATGTGCATTGTGAGTGTACTGGCTGGAGAGGCAATGCCGTGAGAATATTGGTAAGCGCTGCAAAGAAAGGTTAAGAAAAACCTCAAAAAAACCCAATGAATCTTCAGGTTGGCAAACAACTTCTTCCCGATGGGGAGGAAGCTTGGCAGAGACCTTAAAAAGCGAGCAGGAGCTTCACATTTCTGAGAAGCAAATTCAGGTTGATGCTAGTTCTGGTGAAAGGTGCAAGACAAGCAGAATGTACTGGTGTTGTCACTGGTTTATTAGATGGGAAGTTATTTTTCTTCTTTTTCTGAGCCTGCTAATACTTCTTCTCAATTGGTCTCATCTAATTTTCTTCTGTCATGAAATTCCATACAGAAGTTCAGTATTCCTGCTTCCTTGAAATGAAAACTCACTGCGCTGTCGGGTGTTTTCTGTACAGGACCCACAACAGTTTAATCATCTAATACGTAGTGGGGGATCCTCTTGAAATCCTTTGATGGACTGAGATAGCTTTTGGTTCTATGGGGCTGCTTACTCCAACATGATATCCTACATCTGTGTGCGTGGAAGAGCTTCTGGCTAAGATGAAATGATTGATTTGGTAGATTTCTGTAGAGCTTGTGAGTTGATTTTTCTGATGCTGACTGTTACGCGGTAGGGCGTCCGACAGTGCAAGCATCGTGCCTCGTTACAGGGAGGCTCTTGAACGTTAGGAGTTTTCAATCAATTCTTTTAAGGATTGTACTCTATTGTTACTTAGCAATGAAGTTACTTCTTGTTGCAGTGAATATGGTCCTCTAAGTAAGCAGCAGGGTGTTCCAGAGTGATGAAATATTAATTTGTCTCATTTTTAAGTGCTGTAGTTTGACTTGTCTGGTAGCTTCCTTGTTCAGCAAAGGTTCAAATGCAATGACAGCTGTAACATTTCTTCCTACAGTGCATTAAGGATAGAATTTACTCTTTTGAACTCATTGTCACTCTCAGCCAACATTAGAAATGATTAAGGATTAAAGTGATCTCTTCTTGTACAGAGATTAGTCTCATTTAAAATGCTGCAGTCTGCGTTTAACCCAGCTGGTCAATTCTGCAGCAAAACTAAAGGGCTTTTTCCATTTTATGAACAGTCTAACTTTTATGTCATATATATACATAAAACACACAGGTTTGAGTAAAATACTAAATTTTGTTCAGTATTCCTTGCTATAATATTTTGTCCTCAGGTCTACTTGGTCAAATTCTCCTCTACTCCTGAGCATGCTGTAGCTTTAGTTACAAATATATCATTAATGGTGTAGGTGGAAAATAGTTGTAAGCGTTCTTGGTGTTTGGTCATGGCCAATGATAGCGTGGTCTGTTGAAGCTCCCAGGATAATTTTACTGCCAGACCTCATTGATGGCATAAAATCTTCTTTTTTGGGACATCCCTGTAATCAGGCTAATGTAATTAAAATGGAGGAAAGGCACCGCTTCACACCTGGTGAACAAGAGCATTTAATCCCATAGTAGTACAAAGAACTACATTTTTAGCAGTTTTAGGGCCTTAATGTAAATATTGTTATCTGTCATAATTTTCAAAAGTTCCCAAGCGCAAAACTTTGTTCCATGCCATAATCTGCATGGAATTAAATTAATCTTGAAAATCCTACTGATTTAATAAGATGTTCTGTTCTTAAAGGCTTTTATCTTGAGTTTTAAAGGAGTTTTGGAAACCAATAATTAAGCAGTTTGTCAACAAAACTCCCAAAGGAACTTTCCCCTTTAGCCTTTATTAAAATTTAAGTCTCAGGCGCTTCTGAGCTTCTGTTTAATTAGCCTCCCTTCCAGATCTGTACATTTAAAAGCAAACAATAAACCCACCGTTTCTTCTCATGCGCTGGGGAAGGGCAGTTTCAGCAGTTTGGGATCCCATCCTGCCAAGTTGCAACGACTGGGGTGTCAAACAGTGTGAAATGGAGATATTCTTTGCACTTGAAATGTGCTATTAATGGGTTATTCCTGCACTTAAGCATATTCTGCAGTGTGCTGTTCTTGTAGGATTTTTTTGAGTCTTTTGCATATCAAAGTATCGATCATCACCAGCAGAAGGATTATCAGGGAGGGGTAGGAAGGAAGTTTTCAGCTGAAGATTTTGCTGTTAACAGCACTTCAGGTGCTTTTTAGACAAATCCAACTAAAACAAATAAGCCATCAAAACCAAATGCAGTCCTGGGCCGTGTAGCTGGTTTCTGGTTTTCTGTCAGATGACCTGCAAGGAGCTGATCTTCGGTGTGCTCTTACTTCTACTCGATTGGAAAGCCCTGAGGAGTAAAAGAAACTCTCTGGTCTTGGAATGCAGCCCTTAAACAGCGCTGAGGTCCCCGGTCAGGGCTGGGCTGCTTTCCCAGCTTTTTGAAGTCGTGCAGGAAGCCCAAAATAACCGGGGGGATTCACGTACAGGAAAAGAAAAAATAAACCCCAGTCCTAAAGAGGAATGAGAGTAAATGTCTGTCTTCTGTTACCATTGTGGGAATGAAAATGGTGAAGTAATAATTTTTCGGAAGTCTCATTTAAACTACTAAACCTGAATTTCTGAAATATCAGTGAATAGCAAGAGGTGAATGTCTTGTTGGCCTTTAAAGAGCACATATAAGTCTGCATATATTTTAATCCCAGATGGATGTTCTAACCCACGCTCCATAGAAGTCAAATTCTAGCTCTGCGACGGGAGCGTTGTATATTAAACTGCACATCGTGCTCCTCATTAAGTGCTAGACCAGACGGTTCCCGTGAGAAAGGTTTAGCTGTCCTGTTGGGAGCAACAAGCCATGGAAACTCCGAGGGCCCAAACGTCCTTGTTTGTGAACACCAGCGGTACCAATGGCTGGGGGAAGATTTGTGGAAGTCCACTCTGCAGGGAAGGTGTCTTCTCAACCCTTTGGTGGCAGCTCAACACATCGAGATGTTTGCAAAGGGTGTCAGAGAAGGGGGAGCGTGAGGGAAGGAGGAAGAACAATCCAAACTGTTTATTTACAGATAATGGGAATAATTTATTTTCCTTCTAGTCTCTTTACATTTTCATTAAACTGGAGCCCTTTCTCTCGAGTCTGGATTACCGTGTACTGCCAGGCAGCTCTGTCACGAGGAAGGGAATCTCATTTCTATGGAAATTAAAACCAGATCTTCTACCCAGGATTAAAGCAGAAATACATCTTTGTTTCAAAGACTGCTACAGAAATTATCTTTATTTAAGGCTGTATTCCCAACCTTTAATGTTAATTACATTTTGGGGTGATGACACCGTGATAAGGATTGTATTTTGAAAAAAGATTGCTATAATGTGTATGATCCACTATCAGAATTTACTGACTGGTAATAAAAATTAATCCCTGCCTTTCTCTGCTCAGCTTTGATAGCTACTTTGTATTTTTTGTATTTATACTCTATCTGTAAAATAATTTGAAAGCAATGCAAGCATGAAAATTCTGCTCATTTTGAAATTATTTCACAAAGAGTTTTTTTCAACCTGGCATGAAGCTGGGAGACAGAGCTGGGAGACAAAAGAGCCAGTAAATTCACTTGTTTCCACTGAACTTTAGGTTTGAGTGAGAAGAAGGAGGGAAGTTTAAGAACTTAATAGAAAATATAGAAAGTGCCTTTTAGTGCTGCCCTTAGAGCACTAGGATGAAGAGGTGTTGTTGGGTTTTCTTCATTCTAGACCTTTAGTCTGAAAATGCAATTGGTAAAAAACCCAAATGGGAGTCCCCCACCTGAGATCCAATCCCGAATCTCACTGCAAAGCCCACCAGTGAGTTCCGAAACTCCCCTGCTGTGATTTGCTTTGAAACCACTGCTGCTGGATAGCCTGGTCTGCAGTCACTGGGCAGGGGTATGAGTCTTTCCCTACAGAGACTGTTGGTTACAATAATATTTCTGGTGACCAACGGAATCTCAGGTAGTGGATGTAATGCAGAGCTCCAGCGTGGCCGGTGGTGGACAGTCTACTCCTGTTACCAATAGCTTCAGGCTCAAGAAGTTTTATGTGCTGTTCTGGGGCTTCCAACAAATTATAGGGATTATATATGTACAAAAATGTACACTGTAAGAAAAACAGCAGGGAAGCAGAAAAATAAACTCCCCGTTTATCAATGTGATGTCTTGCTCTGAATCAGCCTAGGCTGCCTTCTGCAAGGTGATTGACTTTCACTGGAGCTGAAGGCTCTCAGCACATCTCAAGAGTCGTTTGGTTCTTCATGGAGCAAACACGTTATCAGAACCTGCAAACAAACCTTGGGGGAGGGTGAAGGCAGAGCTTATCTCATTATCAGTACAACAAAATAAATACATATGGTACCTTTTGGGGGAGAAGGGGTGCAGTGTAAGGAGGGAGGGTACATTTTATTTAACAGGTGAGCACTGTTGTGCCTTTTTGTTTTCTTGAAGTCAGGTCTTAAGAGGAATGCCCGTTGCCGTTGTTGCCTTAGGTAGGCTGTGACCAGGTTGTTTCAGAAGAGCAAAGCAGTTCACCCTACTAATAGCTAGTCTCCTGATAAGCAGAACTGAAGGAAGAGGTGGGTCAGTGTGAGTGTCGTTATAGGCAGCCGTGTTGAACAGGTGTGTTTTGGAGCTTGGATATAATTTCATCAAGACCTTCATTTTTCTTGTATTTTGTGTTCTGCTAACTAGATTCTGCTAATTTTGCCCTCACCCTTGTACTGCAGTACAACTGCAGGAGTAAAGCAGACAAGATCTCGCCACTTATGGTTTATAGTGATTGACTTAAAGCATTGTTATCTTAGAAAACAGCCTTTCCGCTTCCTTCAATTGCTACAGATAGCTTTCTCTTAAAGCCACTTTATTTTCTGAGGAGGCTAAGATGGTACTTTAGGAGATCATAACAGAAAGATTCTTTTTTGGAATCGGATCCTTGAAAAAGTTTGTGTTTGCTGAATGTTCCCTTATGTTTCTTTCTGTGCCGGTTTACGCTCTTAAACAAATCACTGTCCTCACTTTTGTATGTACTCCGTGTCAAAGTCAATAGTGCTGTAATGATAGAGCAGAATTGGCTCTTCCCCAGTTGCTTCTAAAAGCTGTAGTCTACTCTGAGAAAGCCATGAATAGATACAGATTAATGACAGGTGCCTGAAATAGGCCTATTTTTTCAAAATGGTAGAAACTTTAATTAAACACTCTGAAAATTGCTGGCTGGAGCACACAGGTGCACGCTACTGGAACCTGCCTTCGAAATAGAGTTTTGAGGTTGTGATTAAAGATACTGATGTTGAATAGTTGTGCAGCAGGCTTTCTGCTTAATGTCCTGATGCTATATATTGAGAAATTGGCAATGATGGTCAGAGTAAGGTTTCTTTTATGACAGGCTTTAGATAAAAAGCTAGTTTCTCCATTATCATCTATTTGTAACTCCTTTCTGAGACTAAATTTTTATCAAGATTTATTGTCGCTGCCTCAAATGGAAGCGGTTGTTTGGTTACAAAACCCCATTCCTATCCTAAGGCAGCTGCTGAGGGTTCGGTAAATACACGATGCCCGTGTTTAGTAGGAGTGTTCAGAGAACAGCTTGAAAACAAGTTTTGTGTTCCTCTCACTGCTGTAATATATATACAGGAGTCTCCTTGAGCTGATCTGTGTTTTAAATGTTGACCTTGTAAAATAGCTTTCTATTTCAAATTACTTCTCTCTGGCAAGTGTGGCAAGATAGAGAGAGTGGAAGAAAATTTATGGGGCATAGGGAATGTTAAAAAGAAAATAATTTCTGTTTTCAGCTCTATTTGTTTGAAATGTGTTTGTTCTGAAAAGCAAATGATTCCTAATCAGCTTTATTCCTGAGTGATGGCTTTTTTTGGTAAACAAATTTGTTGACATACTTAATTGGTCTTGTTGAATCAATTAAAATGAAATTAAAAAGAAAAAAAAATGCTGAATGGGTGGAAAAATCTAGTATGGAAATTGACTTACTGATCTGTTTGGTATAAAAATAAGCCGTGTAAATTATACCCGAAGTGGTGAGAACTTCAGGAATATTGCAGTTTGGAGCCCTTATTATTCCTCATCGAATCCTACAGCTTAAACATCTCTACTAATGCTCCTTGAACAGGATGGTCTCTTTCATTGACTTAAAGAAATTTTGATCGATACTGGTTTGCAAATAGATAGGTCTCTTATTTAACTGTTACTGGATGATCGTCATCTTTCTCACTTCTGCTGTTGTTAGAAAGGTGATTATATTGTATGTTATATAGAGATCTTGTCTTTCTGCAGCCCGGCACTGAAAGTATATGCTGTGACAGTATAACTTCATTTGTTCCCAGTAGCATCAACCATTTCTTAACTTCTAAAAGCAAACTGGAGGTAACACTTTGAACCTCTGCCGTTCCTGAGACGCTTCTTGTGTTTCTGAGCACTCCGGACTCTCTTAACTAACACCTGCAGAGTGGTTAGGGGAAGCCTTGTGCTGTGCTGTAGCTGCTTGCTCACCAGCGAACACCCGTCTTCAGGAACGGTCTCTCAAAACAGAAATCAGAATTCAGCTCATGCAGCTCTTCCTCTTCTGGTTTTTCCTTTTAGTCTCTGCAGGAAGATTTTGTTTTCTCTCTGATGTTTTTGCTTCATTTGGAGTTCTGATGTGAAACTCTGCTGTTTGCTTGTGTAAGAAGGATGCTGGGTTTTGTCTGCCGGTAGGAAAACCCAACAATGTAAGCGCTCCTTCTGACAGAATAGGATGGGGTGGATAGGGTTAACACTGTTAACGCTGTTCTACAGAGATGGAAGGGTAACCCCAATCTTGGCTTCCCCAGACATGCCCACGGTTCAAGTCTCTCAGGCTTGGCAACAACTTCTGCATTATCCTGATCCGCTGTCTCGGAGAAGAGATTTTCCTGAACTTTTCTGTTTTTATCTTGATTCACCTTGTCCCTGAACACTAAGTGAGTTTAATGGTAAACAAAGAAAAGATTTAACGAGACCAGAGTTCAAGGTTTTTTGGGCAAGGTTGGAAACAAAAGATCACAAATAAACTCAAGGTAAAACACAATCCTGGTTTATACTTGACAATATTTCTTCCAGCCTGTTCTTGTATCTCTCATCTAGAATTCTCTGCCACAGCTTCTTCGTGACCACTGAGCTCCCAGGTTCACGGAGTCCTTTTACTTTCCAGAGGACTGAATACTTTTTCTCCTAAACTATCCACACCTGCATTTCACTGGCCTTGGGGATGAATGCACGTCAGTGCCCTTGATGGCTGGGGGAAACAGGCATCTTGGGCACCCCCCGGTAATGCCCCCCTGCCTGTGCTCCTTGCTGGCATTGGTACCAGAATGGGCTACATCTTTTGAATTCTACAAAAATAAAATGCAGAAGAGCTTACGTATTTGTCCTGCAGGTTTTCTGAGTTGTTGCTTTAGAAACTTCAATGAGCTTTAGTTTGCGAACAAAGTAGTACATGGTAAGATCAGTATTTGCAAAGTAAGGAAGCCTCTAAATTTTCTTTTTCTCTTTGATTTTAAGAGAAATGTATGCAAGTTGTCTAGACAACTTCATTATCCATTTGATGACCTTTCAGTAAAAAACAGACTTGAAGCTTAAGTATTGCATTGTATTATCTTCTTTTAAACCTTTCAGTTTTCAGTTCTTTACTAGGAACCCAAACAATCATCTTTATTCCAGTAATTAAGTTTCAATAGGAGCCTCTTGAGGTTTTATACATTTTTTTTCAGAACCGTTTCTATGCAGAAACGCACCAGCGACAGCAGACTATTTCCTTGTGCTGAGGAAGCTTAAAGGTGACCTGTACACTGAAGGCTGGAGCAGAAATGAAAGCAAATGGAAAATTAAGAACAGTGACACCAGGAGATGGCTTCATGCAGGATGGCTCTGTGCCTTGTTTTTCTTGGGCATTAGCTCTCTGCTAATACCTCCCTGGATGCAACCCATAGTGAAACATAAATTTGCACTGGTGATGTTTTTCCCATTTGTCCCTACCCTGTTTTATCTAATATTAGTTTGTAGTGAGCTTTCAGAGGCAAGAACTCTTCCCTTCTTTCAGTGTTCATTCACCATCCCTCAATATGGGCCCTCACACCTAATTGCACTGAAAATCATCTTGGAAAAAGAAGTCCTGTGCTGAAATAAGTAGTCAAACTGTGTCGGCAGCAGCTTTGGGTTGTGGTCTCCCCCAGCAGAAATGTTTCACCAAATTTTCACCAACTGTCTCAAAGTTTTCCTTTCAATTCAGCTGGTGTGTCGCTGACAGCAAGCTATGGGTGATGTTCTCGGCAGCTTAAGCTCATCTAAATTACAGCTGCTCCGTTCCTGCTCTGAGTGATGCTCTCGGTGTGCTCAGCTCTGCCCCTGCTGCATTCTGGCACTGGTGCATTCTGGCATGTGGTGAACTAATTCAAGGAGCTGACTGACAAAAAAATAACCTGCAAAGGGGAGAGATTATTGTTTAGCTAAATTAACCCCTGACCACCCCATCATACCAATTTGCCAGTGGGAATATGTGACTGAGGAGGTAAGGGGGAAGGTGAGACCAAACTTGCATTGACTCAAGCTGACGTGGAGCAGCATCCTAACACAGCAGGCGTGGCGGTGGAAGGACCTGGACTATTCACCGCCTGATTAATGATGTCTCAAAGGATCGTCGCTGACACTGGCCTTTCCTACGACTTTGCTTCTGCGTGACCTGTTGCCAGCACTAGTGCAGCAATAGAAACCACAGGCTGTTGCTACCATAGAGTAGCTTCATGTGAGATACTTGGAGTTGCCTTTGAAGCTTAACTCTGTGGTACTGTTGACTAAGGCTTGTAGGAAAAAAAAAAAGAAAAAGCTTATATTATTGCTGGTTTTCCTCTGGGACAGTAGAATCAGCCTTGTTGGTGGAACAGAGCTTAGTCTATGGTAATTTACCCGGCTTATGGGTACTCTGACCTCCCCACACACTTACCCCGTTTACTTTTTAAATGACCAATTTAATCAGGCACATGTACCATACAGGAAGGGGTGTGTGAATATCTAAATATATGAGAGAGGGAACTTCAGATGTTTTATCTTTCATTAGCTAATAACAGCAGTAATGACCTCAGCAGCACAGGATGTCTTTTGCAAAATTAATAACCACATGAGGGTTAATGGCCCAAGGCGATGAACTCTCTCAGACAATCATTAATCTACCTTGATGATTATCGCTTCATTACTGAACACTGAAACCTCCTTGGTGTACCAGTGAATGCCTGATTTCAGCCCTCCCTACTGATGTTCATAATGTGCCCTCTTATCTTTCTTCTGGGCATGCAGAAGAACGGAAGCAAAGCGCCGAGATGCAAATGAAGGTAACAAGCGTGAGAGGTATGAAACTCATTTGAATATGGGTTTGGAGAACATGTGTCCCAAATGATTATCTGTTTTCTACCCACATATTAAATAAAGCTTTAAGGGTTATTTTTTGTTTTTGCTTTTAAGTAGCTGCAGTCTGGAAAACAACGCTATGGCTCACAAAGTAAAGACTTTCTGAGATAGTTCTGTATATAGCCTGCTTAATTAGTTGGTCTCTGTATTTAGGTAGTGCCCATTAGTACAGAGTCCCTGTTTGCCTTCCTGGAGCAGCATCCTGCAGCTCAGAGCCGCAAACATTTTCCAGTCATTGCTGCTATTGATCAGAATTTAGACCCGTAAACTCCATGTAGAGAAATGGAAGCTGAGACATCCAAAAGAAACCAGTGTGTCAGGATATTTAACACAACCAGCCCCTGTCACAAACAGAAATTTTTATGGCAGATTAGTCCCCTCTATTTAGAATAGTCTCGTTTTTTGGAACAACGCCAGCATCTCTAGAAGAAAAGAGCTCTGAAAGCACATCATCTTACTGGCTGTGGAATGTAGAAACTTGCACAATCCCACATCTAGCCTTTTTTTCCTCCTTGTCAGCCCATGACAGCTGTGCACATTAACCTTCAGAACCCAGGGGTTTTTTGCTGCTTTATCATCTCTGCTGCCAGGATTAGTTTTAGTTGGACAGTTATTAGTATAGAGAGGGTGCTGCATAACCAACTCAAATTTGGGTAGGCAATTAGAACCTCTAACAACTAGCTCCAAGTTAGGAATAGCTGCAGTTTGTTTGGATTTCGTAGCAGCACAGTCCTGGTACAGAGCAGAAAAAGCTGGAATGTATTTTTGAATTTTGTCTGCTTTAGTGAGCTAGAGAATATAAACTGTTTACACTTCTCTTGCTTTGTTGGGGTTTGGTTTGTTTGTTTGTTTTCCTGTGTGGAATGTGGGAAGTGTGGCTAAATGTTATTGACGTAGAGAAACTGTAATTATCAGCCATTATGATTGAAGATGGTTTATTAGAGATGGGAGGGCTCTGTAAAACTCCTCAGGAGCAGTCTGATGCTACACAATTGTAGCTTTCCAACATTATGGGAGCTCAACAAAACACTAAAGTGTCTGTATCTCAGGCATAAACTGGGGATTGGGAAATTGCAGTTGTGAAAATTCATAACCTCAGTCCGCAGTGTGTCTTCCCTGCACTCTCTGATGGATGGAGGCAATAGAAACCTTCTTACCGAGTCTTCATCTGCACGACTTGTCTGAGCTTTAAAAATGATTTCCTGATAATAAGCAGAAAAAGCAAAGTGCGTCAGGAACGGTGGTAATGACAGTAGTAACGGCCATTCCATTCTGCACATGGCTGTGTAGTTTTGGCAGTTTTTCATGGAGATTGATACCCACTGGCATCCTGGACCTCCCCTGGCTCGCTCTGCTGTAGCCCCAGATGATCTATTGATCATAAGCCTAATGGGTGGTCAGCAGCAAATTTGATGGGAGATTTTCTGTGCTGTACTCTCTAGTGAGTACTCCCTATGTGTCTAGCAATTACAAAATCTCATTCCATTACACTACTAATTTACAGGGAGTGAAATTATAAACAAGGTGATTACTGAATGTAATTTATGGCCCATGTAATTATATAGCTGTCAACGCAACGGATGCAGTTGAATTGCTTTCTGGGTTTGGTGGGGTTTTGTTTTGTATTGTTCCTTTTAACAGACTATGTCTGCACTTTTTTCCTGGTCTACTGAGTTTGTTAATTGTCCACAGCGGAAAATAGTCTTTTTCCATTGCAAAATCACCAACTTTCAATCTAAGGATACAGTTGTAGCCAGTTATAACGAACCACAGAACTGGTAGGAAACTTTGCCTATTGGTCTTAAAAATCCCCTCAGGTAAATGAAAAAAGTTTTTCTTTTTGTGTACTGGTCAATGAAGAAGAGAACTCCAATTCTGTGAAAAATAGGCAGGCTACTATAGTAGTAAATAAAGGTTAAAAAAAGTACGTTCCATAAAGTACTGCTTTTATAAGAAGTACCTTGTCCACAAGCTGCTAGGAAATATGGCCAAATACAAAGCAAAGAGTAAATCAGAATGAAAATAGTCAACATTTGGTTTTGATAGGATTATTAACAGCATATGCATAATTTGATCCCAGTTTTTTAGTGCTTCCAGCCTGGTGTAGGCTACCGGTGAAGGCTGTTGAATTTTCTCAACATTGCCTCTCAGAGCCCCAGCCCCTGATGTCCATCCTCGCCAGAGTAAGTAGCTCTTGCTCTGGGGAGAAAAAGTTCATCCTGGTTCTATTAGCACAATATTCCTCTAAAGTTATTCTAGCACGTCAATAATACAGAGCTGCTTTAACTTCAGGCTAATTGTCACTGATTGTACCATATGTCATATGTCATGGGAGGAAAGAACAACATTTGTCACCTACTCACAAGAAGCTCGTGGCGGTGCCTTACCCATTTTTTTGGTTCACCTGGTACGTTAATACAACCTTGAGTTAACTTTGTCTGCTATGCCTTTGAAAGTATCAAAAAATAAATCAAGATTTCACCAAACATATTGGATCAGCCACGTCCTTGTGAAAACATCCTTTTCTGTTAATTTCTGTGCCTGCTGGAATAGCCCTCTTTCACATTCAGGATAACTCAACCTTCCATCCCTACCAGTGGTGCTCCAGGTGCATTTAACCATCTTGTATGAGATAATTTTTGATTGTGCTTGACTCTGATTTATTACTTTGGCTTGGGCTGTGCCTTGCTACCTGGAAGATTTTTGTGACCTTCTGAGCTTTGTCCATGAAGTGTGCAGTAACAGCGCACGTACTGGCGTGCAGTGGTACTTCGCATCCGTAAACACCCCCATCAGTGCAGAATTAACAGGGTGAGTCTTTAAAAACCCCACCAAACACAGAGAACCAATATAGGTAGGCAGGTGAAGCCTCTGTAGAGCTTGCAGCTTGTTTACAGCACATGGGGATGTTGAGACTAAATGACCTTGATTCAGCTATCAAAACTGACACCCGGTGTTTGCTTATTAACGTCCCACCTCTGACCTAATCCGTCTTACCCTCCATCCTACCTGCTTAGAGGACATTAAGTACTGAGTTAAGGAAATGCTTTAGTGTGGAGTTTTTAAATTAGATTCTGAAACAATCAACCTTTTAAGTAAACACTTTCTAGTGTACTTAGCTTCCCTGACTTCCTGCTGCAGGAGAAAGATCACACTCTGATCCTCATCTCTTATTCCCCTTTCTCCCTCCTTTTCCGAACATTAATACTAGCTACTAGCGATTGAAGTTATATTGAAAAAGGCCTTTTGATGTGTTGCTTTTCTGATGAGAAAGATGGCAGAAGGTTCACTAAAACCAACTCCTCTGCTTGGCGTGTTCTGCCAGACACTGCGGCACAGAGGAGCAGCATGTGAGGGGCAGTGCATGGAGGTAGATTCGCAACATCATTTGAACGCCGGTGTCCAAATCGAAGGCCATCAGCGGTGCTTGTCACCTCACAGCACGCTGTATGCCCTGCTTTGCAGCAATCCAATCTGAGGGTCACCAGGCACAGAGAAGAGCTGAACCTACATTTGAGTGCTCTAGGCCCTGGGTTAGATAGTGTTGCCATAAAATCAGTTTCTTAAATGGCTGGTATGAACTGCGAGGATTAAATTGCTCATTTTTGGTGTAATTCCTCTGACAGTAGTCTAACACATTTGGCTGCAGACTGTCTGCAGCTCTCGTTCTGCAGTCTGTTATGCAGTATCTCTTTTATTTATTTCAATACGACTGTCTACTTTTCAAAATATTTTGGATTCAGATCTGTTAATCATGTGAGTAATCCCCTTAGCTGGCTGTCTGAAGAACACTTACATGAGTAAGAACAAAAAATAATAGCTTTTATGGCTTTCCTCCCAGTCTAGAAATTGTAACAGAATCTTCTGGAATGATCATTTAGCAGAACGCAAATGATAGCATTTAGTCCCAGGAGCTTTTAATTTTCTGTGTAAGAAAGAGGCTTGAAATTATTTCTCGATGTGATTTGAAACTGGGCCCACTTCACTTTCCCTTTACCGATTTGGTGTGACTACTTGAAGTAGCAGAACAGCTCTGCCAGGTCAGAGGAGTGGGAACAGTCTGAAATCCTTGAGAATGCAAATAGTGGGTCCCTGCCTTGCCGGGGAGAAGGCGCTGGGAGAGGTGGTTAGTGGTTGCTGTCTGCTGGAAGCATTTGCTGCCATCCCTTCCTTCTGACTGTGGAAAAACGAGCTGCTGCTGACTTTGCTTTTGCTCTTACTGAGTATCCTTCATGGGACTACAAAAGCATTCAAAGACTGGGAAAATCCCCCGTCTAAATATCTTCTAGCCAGAAAATCTATCAATAGTTAAAGCACAATTTCATCTTCTAAATGTATGGAATCAAAGGTTATTGGTTCAAATATTGCAGTGAGCTTTTTCTGCTCTAAATAAACAGACTTCTATAGACTTAGATTTTCATAGTACTAGAAAGACACAATTAATAAACTGCTGCTGGCTGAATGGGTACAGAAGCATAAGTTACTTTAAGAACGGACAATTTAGAAGTCAATAAAGTGAGATGATAGTGTCCGACAAGTCAAAGCCAAAATCCATGGGCAGACGTGATTTAAGGTATCTAAGCTTTTTCTGACTTGTCTTCGGAATGGAAAGTGGTTCCTGTTCAGAATTCCCAGTTTGCAGAGACGTGTTAGGAATGCCCATGCCCTGGTTAATTCTTCCGCTGTGGTCTTGCGATGTCTATATGCCTCCTGTGAAATTTCTGCATAGCTTGCTCTGGTTGCTAAATGGAAAAACTGGGAAATTTGGTTTCAGTTTTCAAGCAAAATGAGCATTTTGGGGGAATAATGAAACAGTGAATTAATAAACGCGCTGTTTTACTTGGTGATATGTAGTTTTTTAAATTGTGAATCACTCAAAAATTGCCACTTTGACACAAAAGATTGATATTTCAGTGAAGGACTCCTTCTTTCCCTTCCTGAAATTTATCAGGCTGCAGATTTTTTTGACCATGGAGGTATTTTATTTTGGGGCAAACATTGTGCAGTGGTGCATTTTACTTTTTCATGATGGGATTTATTAGTGAAAGGCTTCCTCTTCTGCCCCCTCAGTTCCCTTGCAACCGAAACTCTCCTGTTTCCCATGATTGTAACTTGTAGGGAGAAAAATAAAATAAAATACAAAATTGGAAGTTGTATTTAATGGTAGAACTTTAGTAAAAACAAGAGTTGGTAAAACTGGAATACGGTGGGCGGGTTCTCAGTAAAATGGCAACAGACAGTCAAAAGCCGTGCTCTTGGTTGGGCAGAGAGCAGGATGAAGAGGCAGCACCGCAGGACTCCCAA
Organism: Pedionomus torquatus; assembly: GCA_013398155.1. Classification (NCBI taxonomy): domain Eukaryota; kingdom Metazoa; phylum Chordata; class Aves; order Charadriiformes; family Pedionomidae; genus Pedionomus; species Pedionomus torquatus. Next base: position 509,787 of record VZRU01012164.1, read on the forward strand.
AATGCTTTTTGTCAGAGAAGTTTGTTGTGTTCCATCAGAAAAGAAGAAATGGTACAGGAGAAAATTTAGTAAGCTGCTGGGAAGAGATGGGAAGCTGTAAATTTTAGGACCGGGTTCCCATATTAAGCTTAGTAAATTTTAGGCATTTGAAAATTTTATAGCTTTTCCCACCCTCAGCCCCAGGCTTCCCCCCAAAATTATATTAGTAGCATTTTTCAGACATATGGATTTTACTTGTTTCTTTTTTGCCTGAGAATTATTGTTTTATGGATGTTAAGAAAAAAAGAGAGACATGATGTCCTTACAGCAGAAGCTGATAAAATGATATTTCAAATTACTTTGACTTTTATCTCAAAAAGGGAGATTGACATGTTAATATAATAATGCAGAATATCACTGTGCACCAGCGATCTGATCTAATTATCATGTTATGTCATGATGGATTTTGTATTAGTGAAGCTTCAGTAGCACAGTGACATCAGGAAAGTGTGTAGAGAAAAAAATCTATTAAAAGAATCAAAAAGTTGCCTGTGCTACTTCTGTAAGAATGCACACGTTAATTGCCAAATAAATAGAAGGGAAAAAGAATGTAATCCAAAGTCTGCTGAAGTTGTTGGAACAGCTCTTGGAGACTGCAATATCCAAGTTCTAATTCGTGGTGCTCTCTACAGAGGTCGCAGTGGGCAGCAGCAGGCATGTCGGTCTGTCCTTCTCCTGAGCTGGGTTCATTCTCGGCACATGTTTATGCACAAAGACTCTTGCGTATCTGGGTTGGGGATTTTGTTTGTTTGTTTTGAAGAAGATACTCATTCTGCTAAACAAAATCAGATATTCTCTAGTGCAAATGTAAAACTGTAAAATTGTGTGCATGATGTTCTCCAGAATAAAAATCTCATGCTACGATAGGGAAGAAAAATCAATCACAGATGCCTATTTTCCTTCAATGAAACCCAATATATTGGTGTGAAAAATGACTTGAGTCTGTATGTTGGAGGAGTTTAGGCTGGGAGATCTTTTTGGCGTAAAAATCCATCAGTTATTTAAATAAAAAGAGCCTGCCAGGAAAAAAATTTAAATTGTATGAAGTTTATAGCTGCAGAGTGGGCCTGTGAGTCGCGGGCTGGCTGCGTCAGGCACGGAAACTCTGCGAAAGGAGGCTCGTCTGGCCTCTGGGCTTTGGGGGAGATTTTTTTTCTTGTTTGGTTATTGATTCAAGGCTATTATCTTGGATGATGATATCTGGAGTTTCACTGCTTGAATATCTAAAAGGCACGTTTAAACTACTTCGGGAAAATTACTAAGACAATTATGGGATTGTAATATAAAGTACCGTAATTACACTTTAATGCTTCTTATCGATTGTTGAGCTTTTCACTTTGCCATAGCGTAAAACAGTGATCCTGTGTTTTCTCTGCCCACCCAGGAAGGTAATACTTCACTGTCTGATTTACAAAGACAGTTTTTCAAAATGTAACAAGTAGGAACTTCTGATATGAAAATATACATAGTAAATGGATATAAATGTACACACATGCTATATATTCATCACACTTTGAAAGCCACGTCATCTTCCTTTGAAGGCCACAAGCCATATCTCTAGTCTTCCAAATTCTTTCTCCATCTTTGAGTGGTTCAGAGTAGTGCTGGTCCGAGGAGCAGGTGTGTTTATACGTGTGCGTGAGGAAGGAGCAAAGCTTATCACATGGGGGAGGATCAGATGATGGGATGGTGACGCTCATACTTCGTGTGGTGAGAACAAGGCATCGTGTTACCTCCCCATGGTTTCAGGAGGTGGAAGAGGGGACATGTTTTTAATTGAAGAAATATTTGGGGTCTCTCTTGATACCAGCTGCATCAGCTCTTTGGGGAGGGGGGGAGTGGAAGAGGTGGTTTCTGGATAGCTCTTTATTAAATCAACAAGAGGTAATTCAAAGAAGCTGCTTCCAATTATTGCCAGATAACATGTTAAATTAAACTCTCTACAAAGAATGCAGGCAAAAACTGTGTTTCCTTTCTAGCTTAGTTTTACAGTGGGAGAATAATGAAGTATCTCTTGCATCTATTTCAAAGACTTTCTGGATGAGATTCTCTCGCTATAATAATAAAGAAAAAGAGCAATGTGCTATCACTGCAAAAGTACCTTAACGTCTCTCTGTTTTCAGTGGCTATTGATGCTGCGTACACGTGTCCTCCCCAAGCTGCCACTTCAGAGCATGCGATTCCAAGTCAGTATGTGCTTGTATGGCAGCTAAAATAAGATAAAATAGCGTTGCTCCCCAGTCCCACCCCCAGGAATCTCATTCCCTCTAGTTCCTGGTATTGGGAAGTGCCCCCAGTAACCCAATTTCTCTCCCTGGGTTCTCTGGTTGAACCTTCTCTTTGCTCTAGTACCTCCAGCTACTTGGCAATGCCCAGTGCCAGCTCACAGATGTCATCGTGTCCTCACTGGGATCCTTCCTGCTGCTGTCTTCTCTATAGTTTGAGAGCGATTTTGGCCAATTTCAATGTTCCCTGTTTACAGCAATTTGCATGGTGAAATTTCTCGCACACAAGAGCATCTTGCCTTGTTAGTTTATGATCATTTCTGTCTATGAAACTATGAGAAATACGAGAAAAATTCTATCAGGCCCTTCGTGAAAGGCATAAACAAAGTCTGAAGATTTGCATTCCCACGCCTGCCTTCCCCTTTATGAACTGGGTTATTTCCCACCAGCTGCCTCTCAGCCTCAGGAGGCTCATATGACATTTGGATTAAGCTCCACAATAACAGTATTGATTGAAGTGTCTTACCGGTCAAAGAAGAAAAGCTGTCCTGTTCTGTAAATACTGTATCATTATGTTATTAGCATCGTACATTTAAAATTATTCTGATGTAAAGTGGATCTGTCTTTCAGCTGCGTGTTGGACATGCAGAGTCTTGTTTTTGAGTGTGGGCTGCCAGATGTGCTTTCCTCTGTGCCACGATCACCTTTCCTGTGGAGCTAGCTATGAGCGTGCTGCCACCTCATGGCAGGCCACAGTGTAATTAGAAATTACAGACAGCACAGGACAAATTAGTATTCTGTAAATTTGACCTGCACAAAGATAAGTTAAAAAAAAAAAAAAAAAAAAAAGTAATAATTCAGCCTGTGTTTTAAAACTAAGAAGAATCTCTGGTTTCCATGTACCAGCTAATGAAACTGTAAGCGGCAGAGCAATTGTGGCTGAACCTAATGTGTATCCTTCTACATGTACAATTTTTTGTGCTTTTTAAAAAATAAAGGACCTTGACTACACAGTATTAATATCGAAGATGTCTGGGATATTGCAGCAAATCCCACTGAACATTACTATCAGCACAATTCACTGCCCAGAAAAATATCTTTCTTTGCTTTCAACCACAGATATTAGAATATGTGGTAGGGAAAAACATAATTACATCTATTAAGGTGACTTGTTACAGAGTACAGATGTCTGAATACTTGATGGAAAAAGAAAACATGTTGTCTTTCTCTTGTGAGGGTAGATAACGCTGTGTCTTTCAGTTCTTGTTAAAGAATTCTCAGTCTGTGAGTCTGTTCAACCATCTGACATTGACATTTGGGTGTTCAGCTGGGATTTCTATTCTGTACCCAGATCTCTGATATCTCGCTGCCATCATGACAGATGTGTTTCTTCTTAAATTTGTGGTCCCTTAGAGTCTTCAGCTATCATCAAGGGTATTTTGGCCCAGGAACCTAGGGGGAAAACAGTCTTTGTGGTCTGCATTTTGCTATTGAGATCTCTGTTTCAAGCCTGTGGTTTGGCCATATGTGGCCTTAATGTCACTGTTCAGAAAACCTAAAATCTGGGACATCGTTCAAAAGGCCCAATGAGCTCAGTGTCCTGCTTCCAGCAGCAGCTCTGGGTGGGCTGTCAGCTGAACTGGCAGCCGTCCTAGGAAGTGTCTACCACCTCCCTTCTGTTTTCAGGGTGGGATGCTGCTTTAGAGCCTTTGCCAGCCACACAGGATCTCTTTCTACTTTTTTCCCTTTGGCATTTGTGGGCTTTGATCTCACAGACTGTAAAATCTTGAGCACTAATTTGTCTTATCTGTAGTGTGTATCTGCTAACCAGATAAAGGAGGAAAAGATGACTGGTGTTTGACGAGTGGTGTAAATTTGTGTGGTGTGCTGCACATCTGAGTTTCTACATTAGAATAATAGATAATGGATGGAGCTTTGCAGTATCTAAAATTACATAAATTAATGACTGAAAAACTTCCTTTACCTTCTTGCAAGTTAAAATCAATGCATTGGCAAGCTTATGTTTTTAAGGCAGAAAATAATTTTTGGTGTAGCCTTCCAGTTAAACATTTTGTCCTTATTAATATAAACTCATCCTTTGATATATTTGCAGATAAAAGAGTGTATTTTATGAAAAGTTGGTTGGCCATTGACCAGCAGAGTTTGTAGCTGTGCATTAGTATTTGCAAAACCAGGCTGAACTACTCAGATTTGCACCCACCATTTGTCTTGTGAGCGCAGAATTGCTGTGCTCCTCCATTCTGCACTTTCATCTCTGGATTTAGTGTGCTCTGGCAAAGTGAGCACGTGGGAACAGCACGAATTTATTCATATTGTATTGGCAGGTAAGGAGCTGGTGTGCTCTTTATGATGAACATTGTGGATAGAAGAGGGATTCTGGTGCTGAATTCCTCTGTAATCTCTAGAAATGTCTATGTCTCTGCTGCTTCATCTCTAAAATAAGGAAGTATGGTGGGTTTTTTCCATGTGATATGAGTGGGAAACTTTGCTAACTCCAATTTATAAAATGGCCTTACTGTGGCTATTTGGTTAATAACTTGGAAGAAGAACTACTCTCCCAATTCATATATCTCTGCAGTTTTTCCTGTGTTATTTTAGGGGGCAATGCAGGAGAAAAGGTAATTCAGTGTAATTTTTTTTTTCTTCTCAGCCATCTCCATGCTCTGAGAATTTCTCTAGGTCGATGCAGGTCTTTTACACACAGCGAATAGAAAGGCATGGCACTCCCCATAGAGTTTTCTAAGCTGCGTGCTCATGTTGAGATCCAAGAGAATGCTGGCAGGCTAAGATCACATTACAGAATCCTACCCGTGAAATAAATTTTAAACCCCTCTGAACTTTGACAACTTATGTCTAAAAGGCACATTTTTTACCTAAAGACTAGCTCTGTCAAAATCCAAGACTCCGCCACATGGTAATAGAAGACTGTTGGGAATTGGGGTTTATTTTCTTTCTTTAAGAAAAACATCCAGTCAATTGGATTACAACCAGGGATGTTACCCAAAGGTAACACGAATGCCGCCTACAACCCAAGTCTTGCCAGGGGTGTTCGTGTTAGTTCCAAGTGGGGAGAGATTTCTCCTAGTATGCTTACGGTAAAAGTCCCAGCCCCTAAGCTACCTCCCTCACGATGAAAAGGAAAAGGTACAGCTCTGAAAATTTGCAAATTAGTCCTCTGTGTTAGATCTCTGTAGTTGTTTTCATTACTATTTTATTCGCTTTATTTTTCTTTGAAATGTATGTCTTTTTTTCTTGCCCAGTAACTCCTCTGTTTCTGGACAAACTCAGAGAAGACAACAACTTTATTCAAAATAAGAGTGAAATTTTAGGTAACAAGAGTGGGAGAAGAGCTGCCAAACAGGAGAATAGGCTAAACAAGGAAGCCCATCTTTGGATCTTCTTGGTGACCCACCATCTGTCAGTCTAGGATAAGCTGATACAGTTTCTCAAATTTATGACATTCTTTTGTTCAACATGGCATTCTTTCTTCATTTTGGGCTTCTGTTTTTATTCCCAGTCTGGCATAGGCTGCCCATGTAGGGCAAAAGTAATAAATAAGCTTTATACTCCTCTTTCTCACACAGAACCTCAGTTTTGTAGCTCTGTTGTGTTCGTCCCCTGGCACTGACCTGTCCTCTGCACATTCTGGCATTGTATGCAACATATATCAGTAAAGGTGTTTTCTGAGTGTGCATGCTATTATATTCATCATCCTTCAATCACTTTTAATTCTTGTAAGAGGTCACAGTGGCATCTTTTTATACAGAGTGGACTTGGTGGAAACAGTGATTCTTCTTACCACAAGCCTCCTTTTATCAGTTTTAGAGGATCATGCTGCCATAGTTACTCAGACAGAAATGTTCCTGCAACTTTCATTTACTTCGTTTCTTTGTACTTTCTATAAGAATAAAAATTACGAGAGGTTTTTCATTATAGCTGAGGAGAAGAGAAGACGTCGCGGGAGGCAGTTGTTGTTCCCCCTGGATGCTGCTGTATGAATAAAAGATTTAGGTGCATTTCCATACAGTACTTTGTCTTTCTGTTAGATATTTAAAGAAAATCTATTCTGATTCTGATACGCTGAATGAAGATGTTGGCATCTCCCAGTCCAGCTTGAGGGCTGAAGAACAGGAGTTCTTAATGAAACTGTCAAAGTAGTTTGCTGTGCTGCATCTATTGCTCCCGAGGCCATGGCCTGCTCTTCTAATTGCAGATCAGACACTGAAGATTAGAGATTGCAGCAGATTCGTGGACTTTATTCCTTCACGATTATCCGCAATGATTCAACAGGCACTAGGAAGACTTGTACATCAATCCTTTTAATAGATGCCAATTTCTTCTCCAAATCTCTGCTTAGCCCAACTGAAATAAACAGAGGCTAAATTAGCAGTGTTAGGGTTTTTTTTTCCTAAGACTTTCTGGAACGTGGATCATAGTGTTGGTAGAACAGCTCCAAGATTTTCCTTTTAACTGACTTCAGTGAAATATTCCAGGTGGCAGGAGTGGAAGAGTGGCAGCAGAACAGTGCACGCCTGGACCTGTCTTCACAGCAGGCGCTCCCTACCTGTGCTGGATCTGCTACTCCTGTGTTGTTCACTCATGTAATGAGCTGGCTTGTAACTAACTTTGCACCTCATATAACGCATATAATTTCTGTTCCTTTTTCTTTCTTAAATGTAAATTTAAGAATTCTAGTGAAGTAGAGGTGTTCAACACCTCTGAAAGTTGAAAATCGTTGTTCTATGGAAAAGTTGTATAACAAATAAGGAGTAAAAAAAGGAAGACGTAACTTCTCATTGTAGTATTTTTATAAGGAATATAATTTTTCCTATTAGAACTTGTGGCTTTTAAGAGTTCTGAAGCTGAACATAGCACTTGAAAGGATTGGATAAATGGTGTCATTATTATATCCCTGGCACTTTCAGATACTTTGTATGAGACTATACAGGAATAAATGGAATACAATTCGGTTTATTCTTTTCCACTTTAAGTGGACCGTTTTGTCCTGCTTAGAAAATGGATGTGTTACAGAATTACTGAAATGAATATAGGCCAGGATGAGGGGTATAAACCATTGCAAATATGTGGAAAAAAATGGAAATTGTTTTAAATGTTTTTATCCACAAGAGTGATTCTTACTGCTTTGTAAAAATGTGTGTTTTATTTTGACAGAGCTGTCAAAAGATGTTTTTTCACGTGGTGTTGAAGTGCTGGCTGTGTGGTTACATACAGTAAACAACAGAACTGGGCGTGATGGTAGCGATGGTAGCCAGTGACCAAACTCTTACCCGTTCCGTTACGGTAGTGGTTTCAATTGAGACTTTAATCCAAAGCCTCTAAGTTCTTCTCTTTCCTGCTGAGTTTGGTTGAATCTTTTTTGATGTGATGAGGGGTGATTTGTGTGATTTTGGTTGTGTACCGCAGCACAAGATTTTGAAGTGCATAGTGGTTGAAAATCACATTCCCTAAATAGAGGAAGGAAAGCTATTAGGAACTGAGAAGGATTGTAAAATTCTATGCAATATTACATAAAAGACTTGGGAAATTAAAAAAAAAGAAAAAAAGACTTAAGAAGCTCTGATCTTCCTTCTTTGCCTTTCTTCAGTGAAGGCAACTGTATTTCTAGTGCTGTTGAAGTCTTAAAGACACAGTCAAGTGGGGTTTGGTCAGACCATTGCTTGGTGCCGGGAGGGAGAGAGGTCTGCAGAACAGCTTTTAGGTATGCTGACATGAAGGCAAAATGATGTCTTGATTATTTTTCAAGACTTGCAGGTTATAATTCTTTAACGTTAATAAACTGAGATTGGTATATTCATGTCAGGCTAATGGCATCAGGAAAGACTTTAATATAATTTGCCAGATGTATGCAAATGGTTCCACTGACTTCAGTGAATAGAATATATGACATACTACCTCTAATCTCCACCATTTCCTGCACATTTTTATATGGAAAACAAGATCGCCTGAGGCCAGCTTGCAGCTGAATATAGGATTGAAAAGAAGGGGAGATGCTAATAATTCACCCACACTTGACAATATTCAAATCCAGTCCTGACCCCTGTAATATCTATCACACAAACTATTCCTTTCCTCGGTGCAGTTGCTCTCAGTAACCTGACTCTTTCCAGTGACCGTCTGCCCACTTCTCTTAGTACCTACAGCCATATGTCAGTTTGTTCTTGAGATCCATCCTTTTATTTTTAATCTCATCTCCCTAATGCCTTTTTAAAAATTTATTGAAGGAAAGAACTAATCCGTTTACCTTGCTCTCCTAGTTGATTTTTCAGTTAACTTACTAAAGAGCAAAAAATTAAACTTCTTCATTTGTGGTGGACCAGCAAACAAAATTCTAGTGCTGTAGGTTGGGCAAGATAGTCAAATGGTTAAATCTGATGAGTTGCAATGAAATCTTAACTTAGTGGCCAATTTACCATAGATAAAGTGTTTTCTTTCTGTAAGCATTCAGCATTTCACTGTTTAGTCATCACTACTGTGAGCTTCCTCAATTTCACTTAGAATCGTTGTGGAAAATATGGCAAGTTTCTGTCATTTTTTTAAGGCTCTACAGTCTTTAACAGACTTAAACCAGGCCTTTCTGTTTTAATCTACTTTTTCCTGTAAGCATGACGAGCTGGCAGTGTTCCTTCTCTTTTTCCTTTACAGGAAAAAATGCTGAGATAGGTGCATTGGGAACCAGCTATTCACCAACTTTTGCTGATGATGCAATTTACCAATTGCCTACAATTAGTCCTAAATTTGCTCTTTCCCCTGACACTACTGTCCTGTAAATTTTCATCATAAATTCTGAATAAACACTACTAAAATCCCCTTGATAATAAGTGGGATTAATAACAGCAAAGCCCAAACTGCTGTTGTGTGCTTTGCAAATTAGCCCACAGGTGAAAGACAGCAGAAAAACCACGTACTTGTTAGACACTGGGGCTGATTCTCTACTGCTTTACAACTTATCTTGCCATTTGTACTCATATAGTATTATGTAAAACTAAACAATGTGTATTCTAGTAGTACAACTTGGGGTTCTGATATTAAATTAATTGTGTTGGATGCTGTACAAATCCTTCATGGGGAGCAGCCCCAAATTACAAAGAACTTACAACTTGAATGTAAAGCAATGAACTTTGTCGCAGAGACATGAAGGAAAGTCTTCAACAAAGCCACGTGTAGCTCAGTAACAAAGTTTGGGGAGATGTCTGTTCTGCTGCTCGCTGTAAATGGATGTGGAGGCTCGAGGCACAAAATTAAGGCATCTTTGCACCTTTGGAGAGACTTGTATATGTATATGTTGTATATGGTCGTGTTGGACAGGAAGCTTTAAAATTTCTACGATAAAGATAGCTTCTGCAGAGCTGACTATTTTGGAGCCATCTTTCACAACTGCATGCAATTGAGCGATACTCTGTCAGTCTTCACTATCAATTTCTTTTATACTGTCTTAACAGAGGCTCAGACACTCATTTAACTGAGAAGTTATTTCAGGAATTCTTTCATCGGAACAGTATGTGCCCTTGTTCCATCCAGAAAAGAATTTTGAAAGGTCTTTCTTTCTCTCAGGAGTTCAGCTCTTTCACCATAAGTCTTCTTTTTCCTTTTTTCCTTTCTTTCTTTCTTTTTTTTTTTTTTTTAACGAATATGACGTTATCTATATACTAAGATATTTTTTTTCTATTAGACCCAGTCATCAGAAGCATTGCCATTGCTACTCCGAAGGGTGATAGTGCACTTTCCTCAATTTCTCAATTAAAACCTTGTCTTTATAAGCAAACAAACAAAAATCTCAACCAGTTTTTCCAAGTCAAATGCTTTCAGGAATGATTTCCCACTACAAACAATGCGGATGGTGTGCTGGAATAAAGTAAGACAGTGCAGGAAAAAATAATTTCCCAGTGTAATTTCCATTTTGGATTCTTCTCCTGCCGGTTCAAAGATACCCTTGGTCATATTCCAACTGGTGTAAACTGTTACATTGCTAATTGAATGTGGTAAGGTTTGGCAAGCCCAAACTTCTGATTTTTAACTCCTTGTTCCCGTCTTAAAGAAAATGTGTTGGCAGCAGCATCCCAAGAGTGCCCATAAGAGAGATCCCTTTCTGTTTTCCTTCTGGGAACAAAATTCATGTGGACTTTTCCTAGCTTTCTTTGAGTTAGTAAAGCGAAACAGGCCTATTCTTACAAAGAACTGTGGCGACTCTCTCATACATACTAATATCATTTATTGTTTATGAGGAACAGTCTTTAATAATACTGTGAATTCATCATCAGTGCAAATTATTTGCTGGGGTCTCAATATTTCACTCTGAATTTTGCTTGTCTGAAAAAGTTATCCTAGTAAATGGTTTAGGGTAATTTTATGTGGGCTGGTGAAGAGAATTTGGTCTGCTGACAGTTTTGTGGTTCTTTTTCTGTTGTGCTACTGGATAGCATTTTTGGAAGTGATGAACATCTTCTTTAGTCCTTTTCTTGTAGGAAATGGAAACATCACTATTGATTTTGGAGGAAGGAGGTCAGCTGATGCTGAGCATTTGGGGACTATTCATCTGTCTCTTCCCATACAGACCGGTATTTAATTTTCCTTGCCTGTGCCAAGTTGTTTATATGACATTTATGTATCATGTCAGAGTACTTTGCAATCACTAATACCTCCCAAAAAGCTTCTGTAAGGCACCTGTGGTGGCCTGCCTTTCCTTCCTTCACTTTTTTTATCCATAGCAAAGGTACAGAGATGATTTAATTGCCAACCTGTTACAAATGTTGGTAGTAACAGTACTTTGAAAGCAGGTTTTCTAGGTACAGGCTATTCTTTTTTTCCTCTGTACTTACACTGATACCTTCCCCCAGCCATTGCCAGTGAAGGGAAGCTTCCAGATAACTGCAGAAAATGAAAATCACTTTAAAATAAGTGGATGTCTCTTTGCTCAGATAAGCCAATCATGATAAGTACAATCATGTCTCAAATGGTTAGCGTTTCAACTGTCTAATCAAACTCTTAGTTCTTACCCAAAATGAGAAGAGACAGTGGTGTTTGGTCATTCCTACCCTTGACCCCCTAGTGTTTGACCTGAACATAACTGCTGAATAAATGAGCCGAGTAAGAAGGATTGCTAGTCACATTTTAAATAGTATCTTAATTATACATAGTGTCTCTTTAAGCACATTTTGTTTCCTGATATCAAGATAATTCTCAAGATCAAGATAATTCGCCCTAAATTAAAGGAAGCAGTGGATTCTCTGATCTCTGTAGGAATTACCTACAAAATCTTAGCATGAAGGACTGCCTGTTTCATACGAGAGCATGACGTTACACAGCACGTCACACCAGGAATGGTTTCTTCTGCTGAAACATGACTCTAAGGGCTTGTCAATACTGGAAATTGTTCTTGCCTAGATATTCCAGAATAAGCATGAAGTCTTAAGTTGCATTTGAAGACTGATTCTCCATGAAGTGTTTTTCTTTTAGTGAGACTGCATAATTCTTTTTTGAAATCTTTCCCTGCAAGAAGTTTCTGATCAATGTTCTCTGGCCTGGGGGCGCTCTGTATGAGGCAGCGTTGCATGCGGAGAACTTGCTGGATCGGCTCCGTTATGTCAAACTTCCTTCCTCTCACCTTTCAGAGTAATTCTGAAAACTCACTCACTGCACAGAGCATGCTGGCTGCAGAGCCCATCCCACGCTGTGTACTTTCTCTCTTTGTAATCTGCTTCACTGTATTGGAACAGCTTGCATTCTCCGATTACAAGCCCTCTGGGGTAGGACATTTTTTGTTACTTGTTTTGCTCAGCTCGCCTACCATGGTGTTCCTTGTTCATCTCTTTTGGAACGTAGTGTACGCTACACCAAAATAGTATTACATGGAAAGAACTTGAAGTTTTGAGTAAGTAGGCAAAGAGCTTTGGTTTTCTCGTTTCCTTACATTTCGACTCAGCTATTTTGCATATTTCATCACGAGACACGTCTGTCCAATGCGAAGGCCTCAACTATGTCTCTTCTGAGTTCAGAGTTAAAGTATCTTGTATTGCCTTGGGTTGAGCCGACATCCTGAATCTACCATGGCCTCTGCTACCTCGGCCAGTGTAACAGTTCTACTACATAACGTCTTTGGTGGCAGATTTCAGCCTTGACCTTTCTGTTGAGAAGGACACCCAGTTATTTGCTGTCTACCGTAATACAGTCTCCCTTGTATTGTGGCTAGTCGCTTTAAGAACCTAAGGTAAAGAATATGTTTATATTATTGTAAGGTAAAGATTATAATGCAGTCGCTTGGGTCATCCTTTTGTTCAGAGGATATGTGTTGCCACTGCATTTCAAAATTAAGTGACCCTAGTGCAGCTTTCTTAATGTGTATTTTCTTTGTTTAGACACTAAGTAGCTGCATCATGGCTGTAGAAATAGTGTGGATCTTCGGTTTATTAAAAAGTGCAAGAGCATACAGAATGCTTTTCTACACAAGGAATATTCTCAGATCTGACTTTGCACCCTTTGATGCATATCTCTGCATTTAAGCTGAGGGATCACTTCTTTTCTAGTCCTTTATGACATACTTTAAATGGACGGCTTTGGTTTCAGTTGGGGTTGGATGTGATTTTTTCTATTCTTGGATATTGAAAACAAAGTTGATATGGTTTATGTATAGTAATATTTTAAAATAGTTAAATCTCCAAATATACGAAATGTTAGTATTCCTGTGAATTCATACACCATGACCTGAAATACATTTTCTGGCATCTAGAAGGTAGCAAGATGTAATTATGTATAGCTGAACTCAAAATAGTTTCCCATTGTCCATTCTGCTAAAAATGTGAATTGCTTTTCCCTTTGTCCCCTTTCTCATTCTTTTTTATTTCTTGAATAAACTATTTTTACTATCTTCTTAAGCTTTTTATCTAATCCTATTCACTGGCTTTACTGTGCCCATTGCCTACTCTTTTTATGATGGCTCTCCTTCTTTCTAAAGTCTTTTATTAATACAGCACTTATGTATATTCTTTCATTTCATTTCATTGTGTTGCTTTTTTTCTTGCTGTCCCCTTTTTCTCATTTCCCACTCATTGTGATAAATACCATTTTTGCATTCTGTTTGTGAATCTTAGCCTCCACAAAAGGCAAAGATACCCATTTGACATCTCAAAGAGAATGTCAGTGTTTAAACATCAAGGGCTTCATTTTGTAAAGGTTGAGAGTGCTTACAGTCTCCAGCAGTTCCACACTGAAATATAGGTGTTCACTTCTGCAAATTTGGTCTTATTTTCTTTCTTTCTAGCTGATAATAAACTGATAATGAATCAAGAACTTGCTGAACAAATTTATTAATCATTTAACCGTTGTACAGGTCTTCAAAATTTGAAAGTATCAAATACCAAATGAAGCATGTAGATAGAAACTTTCATCCTTCTTGGGTTATATTTTCCCTGGGTCAAGTACTAGTCCTATTGTTCTTGTTTGAGGCCTCTAAAAATACACATGAATGTCACCTTTAATTTTAAAATTAATGGATATGAGAGTTAGTCTTTCTAGAATTAGCTGTATTATCTTCTGCCAATACACAAAAATGAGAAAACCTCTTAAAATGAAGGAAATCCTGTGTCTGGTTTTTGGGAATGCCTTTGGTGTTAGATAGATAGGATTTGTTTGGCACTGAGCATAGGGCTGCTGTGCCCTTAGAGTAGGCCTTGATTAAAACTCAATCATGTAATCTATTGACAGGAGCCATAATGACCTAGTTATAGACTTCAATAACACAGCCATAATCCTTTGTAAGGATTATTTTTCTTATTTCCACTTTAGCTGCTTTGTCCCCTATATTTTCCTTTTGGTTTTGATTTTTAATTTATTTTTTTTTAATCCTGAAAATTCATGAATTTCTGACATTGCTCCAGCAAAACAATTTAGCATATGCTGAACTTCAAGCATGCCATTAGTCCCGTTGACTTTGATGGGATGTAAGTGTGTACTTAGCAGCCCTGGAGACAAGAACAGATTATTAGCTGCAATATGGTCATTTCCAATGTCGCATTTTGGTAGAAGCCATAACAAGGCCAAGACTTTGATAAATGTAAATAACATAATAGGTATCAGCAGATGTTTGGGAGTTACAGAGAATAGAGAGCTGGGATATCATTATTAAAATATATCTCCAGCTTTATTCCTGCTGAAATTTTCTTTGTCTGCAATGAGGATTTACTGTAGCAATCTTTGCTGTTGAGCTCAGCCAAACCCCATCATTCTCCTACTCCTTAGTGCTTGTTTTCCTCCTGGATCTATGCTTTTCTTGAGAAGAGTGATTGATTATATCAGTAATAACGTGACTGATCCATTTTCTTCCTCAGCCTTATAGGTCACCCTCTGGTTCTGCTCCCATTCTGCTGTTGGGTTTCCTTTACCACTTATTAGTTTATTTTTTTTTTTTAATTTATTTATGAAAAGACAAACATCTATAGCTACAATAACTGAGTAACCTAACCTGGTCAGTTGGAGGTGCCCCCACCCATGGCAGGGGTGTTGAACTATATGATTTTTAAGGTCCCTTCCAACTCAAACCATTCTGTGATTGTAAATCTGTCCACGAGGGCTTTTTTTTTTTTTTTTTTCACTCTTGATAATACCTGGATTAATGGAAGATTTGTTTTGTGTATTTCTAACTGTGTAAATGCAATAGCAATTGTGGCTTTTACCTCAGATTCCCTTACTGTCATACACTTCATTAATTCCACACGTCACATTCTTTCCAGCTTTATTCTCAATTGCTGTATCATTTACTCAGATAAATTAAGTTGTCATAGAAGCTTTGCTAAGTATTTGGTCTTTTTGTACCCTTTGGCAATACATTTCTGACTTTTAAATAACAGTTTCTTTTTCTCTTTTGCTCTCTGTCTCTTCTTCTAATAGATCAACTTGAACTAGTTGTCAACTAGTCAACTGTTGTCAACTGGTATGAATAGGTATTTCTTCATATTGAGCCACGTGGGGAGGTATAACAGGCCTCCAGTTAGAGACAACCTAATAACAGGTACTGTGGAAAGGGAGGATTTGGAAGCACATTGAATTTATAAAATTAATTTTTGTTGGTGGTCTCAATTATCTGTTTAAACTATTTCCTGTTTCCTGCAGTTATTAATATTTTTTTTTCTTTTGACAGAAAAGGAATCCTGTAAATATTTGAGCAAATAGGATTATGTGAAGATTTAAATAGCCATCTCTCAGGGCTTTTTGTTTTTTAGACTTCTTTTTTCATAAGGTTTTCCATCTGCTAAGTGCTGCTTCAGGAAAGCACTTAAACACATACTTAAATCCATCAGTACAAGGAAGACCCATAAGCCTGGATTTAACTAGATGCGTGTTTCTGAATCAAGGCATTAAGCTGTTTACTCAACATGCAGAAAATTCCATCTTTTTAATCACAGTGATAGTGTACTTCCTTGCCAAACTGCACTGCCATATATAAATATTTACTGTTGAATGAGCCGTAGTACATATGGCAAGGTGTGCTTTCTTCATGGAAAATAATAATTTGCGATGTAAGTATAGGCAGATATTTGGTGGTGGCACAAAAAAGATGTACTGCTTAGGGTCCAACCTTACTTTCATTGACTTTTGCTATGTAATACAGGATTAAATGCCCACCATGACCAATTGCAACTGGAATTAATAAGCATTATGACAGAAATCAGTGGGATCCCCCTCGCCTGGGGGGATCTACGTGGGATCTATGTGGGATCTATGCTGCCAGCCCTTCCACAGTGCCAGCTGGACACAGGGTTTCTCAGTGTTTGGAGCAGGATGATGTTCGGTGATGCTCTTCAGCGCTTTGGAATGGCCATCCCTATTCCATAGGGAGAAAGACAAGGAGCTACATTTAACCACAATTTGAAATTTTTCCCTTAAGAATATTGATGCAGAAAAGCTAGGAAACAACAATAAAACTCCCCCAAAGCAGCCAGATTTGCAAAAACTGCCTCATACTCAGTTTCCAGTAATGATCTACGGGCGGGCGTGAGCTGCGCGGGGCCCCTGTAGCTGATGATGGGAGCTGTAGGCCTTCAGCTCCAACCTGGCTCCACACTGCTTATGTAGGGCAAATAGTTTCTTAGATACAGGAGACAAGTTGAAGAACTATTACTAGTTTATTCGCGCTGGTGGTTTTTTCTGGCCTGGATGTCCCTGAGAGCCGCTGCGGGCGTTTGGGCCTGGGAAGGAGGAGGCCCAGAAGAGCTCTGAGTTACCCGCTTGACAGCTGACTAAGACCAAAGAACCTTTTAAGAGGAATTTTCTAGTAGTTTGTGTGTTGATTGTAGCAAGGTAAGGGAATGGGAATCAAGTACATAACAATCTGTAAGTGTTTTCTCACAACTAGTGTCATCTTTGGTTTCTGTGGGGTACCCTCTCTTGGAGTCGTCGTTTAATGGTATCGGTTTGAGGGCTGTTTTCATGAGTGTTTAAATGCTGGCTCTCTCAAAAAATCCTGATCCTGGGAAGGCTTTTATCATCCCTTGAAAGTTGAGAAAAAACTGAGATCTTGTAAGAAATATTTGAGTGTAAGGTAAATAACTTGGTGCATAAGCAGCCCACAGAGCTACTCTTTTCGTGCCACTTGCGGACTGGCTGTTCTGTCCTTCTTACTTCTGCTTATTTCTTCTTTTTGAATTAACTAATTTGAGATCTAGTATCTCCTCTGACCACTGTTAGTGTTTGGAGGAAGAGGAAGTATAGGAGAAAAGAGAGGGAGGAAATGTTACTTTTACATAATAAAATTACCTTTCTGGAAATATTGCCATCAGTTTTGTCCAAGGTGAATGATTAACCAAAAAGAAGATAAAGGAGACCACAGATTTGTGATCATGATCTTGAATAAAGCAAGCAAATCCCCTGTATTTCCTGGTATTCTGACTTGCATCCCATCCGATGCATTTGGAGCCACAAGCAGTCTGAGAGCAGTTTGTGTGTAGTTTTGATGTTAGACCAGGATTAGTGGGAACTGTTGTACCCAAAGTAGTGGCTGTGACAACCTGGTAAATATTACGGGACAGTTCTACCAGCTGTCCTGCAAGTTACCCCTATCACAGATCACCTGCCTGATGCTGGGGATCCTTGAATGTCCTTGTCAGCATCAGGCTATGAATCACCCTGAGCAGCTCCTTGCCCCTTCGCTCTCAGAGGTGTGCGATGTCTGCTTCAGCCTGGGAAAGATTTACTTAGGCAGTTTATAGGGTCAGGAATTTTGCCTGTTTCAGTCTAACAAGAAATGGTGTTAATGTTTCTGTTCTATCCCTTGCCACAGCTTTTACCCGAATGAAAATGAACACATTAAATGGTGTTTCCGGTTATATTTTACCAGATTTCATAGCATTAGGGGAAAAAAGGGGAGAAGAGGGAGAGGGAGGAGAAATAGAAGCCACTTTTAATGGCTCTTGCTTTTGTCTCTTTTTAAACAATCTCTGTAATTAGCTTAAGAAATTACTGGAAGCCTAAAATGACCAGATTATTTATATTTGAAAGTAATTTCTGAAATAACAGTTTATTCAGACAAGACTGATATTTTTTTAAATGCTTCCCTGTAAAACATATTTTATTGCAACACCTTATAAATATTAGAACAAAAGGCTTTGCAGAACAAACAGATCTGAAACCACAGAAATGCACAACAATGATTCATTTCTTGTATCAGTCATTCAATACATTATTAACTTCACTGTGAGCAGGAGGTATGTTACAATGTCTGTGCCCTAGGACCAAAAGTCAAAATATTCCCTGAGCAGCAAAGAGCAATGTATTTTCCAGATAGCGGTATGGCATCTATTTGCAAGGTGTCCAAATGCAGGAATCGGGATGCATCTATATTCAAATCTAGAGTTAGATCTAACAAATACACACTATTAAGTTTCCCTGTGGGGTTACTTTCTGCTTTTGTTATTGCTTATCAGCTTTATTGGGTATTGACAGTGGAAGCAGAAGAGGAGTCATCACGAAGCCCCACTGGCCTGGAATATTAGGGCAGTAAGAATTTTATTTTTTTCATTATGAGAAGGAGAAATTGTTTCTAATAATCCAGTGTATACTCAACTCCTCTTATTTTTTAAATTGATCATGGAGCTCCAGAAACATCTGTGTTGCAATTTAATGACACGTTTCACTCCTCCTTGTACTTTATAGGATTAATTAGCATCTAAACAACATTATTTTTTTTCTTGTTGCAGCCCTAAGCTCAGCTTATATAGAACCAATTATATTTCTGCATTTCAGTCTGTTAGAACCTCATGGCACAGCAGTTGTTCTTATGGAGGTCAGCAATGGTAATAAGTTGTTTTTAGGGACTTTTTCCACTATTTGCATTTTGACAGTTATTGCACGTTGTATTTATGCTGACAGGTCCTGTCAGGATCCACAGATATTAAACCACCTGTGTCCTTATTCTGCCTGTACTTTGTTAGCATGTATGTGACACTTATGAGGACCTGCATAAGTAAAAGCACAGTTACTTGCATTAGTGCAAAATAAGTGTAGAATGGATGCAGCACCATTTAAATTAGGTAAAATTCTTGTTTTGCATCAGTGGTAAGGCTCTGCAAGGTTAAAGTGTCCGGGGACACTTCAGGCCACTCTCTACTGGTCTGAATGAATCTCAATTTTGTATGGTTCAGGGACCACTTGAAATTATATTGGTTGGTGTTAGTACATGATAGAAATCAACCAAAGATGAACTGTTAATGGGTCTCTGATTTGCAAATTCTGACACAATAATACCTGTTATTTCTTCGTTCTTCATCTTTAAAAATGTACGAGCTAGGCTGGGTTAAGACAAGGTGTTATGATCCCTTCTCACCTGCAAATCTCTAAAATGTGGTTGTGGTTTTGTTTCTTGTGTAAGTATAAACGGTAGTAGTGTCCCTTAGCAATGTGTATGTTACATCAATTAAAATAGCAATTTCAAGAAATCTGCAGGTTTGGGTTAAGTGGGTATTTAGTAAAGCAGTCGACCAAATTGGGGAACTTAGAGGAATTTCTGTAGAGCCAGTCCACAGTAATGATCTGGATGAAAATATGATCTTACTTATTTAGAGTGAGGATGTTCAGAACACAGGATGATCTGCTTTCTTACTAAAATTTGTATATGCCTAAATAATAAATTCTATTTGAAGTGATCATCAATAATTATGCTAGATGTGAATTTTTCCACACTTTAGTTATAAGATGCCACAGTTTCTTGCCAGATACCATGGTTAATTACAGACAAGTTAATTACTCCCAGTCATGATTTACTGTGGCTACTGGCCGCTATTTCCACTTGATTGCTGCCACATCTCAGGATGACAATGAAAAATTATGCTCCAAATTGGATGTGAAAGGAAAGAGAAATCCAGTTTAAAATGCAAACCTGAAGGAGCAAACTTTGTTAAACTCCAGAATGGAAAGGCTGGAAAAAATGGTTCTCTCAGCCCCTTTTCCCTCCAGGCACCCCTATACTCCCCCCCCCGTTATTGTGGGCAATTGAAACTGCACTAATTATCAAATCTATGAATTCAGAAAAGCTCATTCATATTTGTCCACCCCCCGGCCCTGTTTGTTTGGTATCAAGCTATTGCATCTTGTCATAAATTATGAATTTTCTGAATCAGGGTCTGCATTTCTATCAGTTCTTACAATGCAGAACAGGTCTTTTTGATCCCTGATACTGGCATCTGTACATGTCGTGATGGCACTTGTAACTATAACTGATATAAAAATATTGTAGCTTAGATCCGTTAATTTATAGATTCTGATTGTCTGTTGCCAAATAGGTATTATTATTGTGCAATACTTCTGTGTTGGCTGGAAGAATTATCATTGCTTGTCCCTAGACTTTCTGATTTTGCATCACAAGAGACTGGAAAGGTGTGCACAAGCTAAACTGCCATTCTCTGGCAGCAATTCAGTCTCTTGTGTAGAGCCACTTAGTTACTAGTGGCTCTTGGGGCTCTTCCACCATAACCAGAGTCACAGTTTTAGACTTCCCTACCTTTGGGAGCAGATAAAAATGTCTTCGAAAAGCAGGGAAACAATGTGAGTATTGTGACTTGACCTACAACGCCTAC
The DNA here is from genome assembly GCA_013398155.1 of Pedionomus torquatus. Classification (NCBI taxonomy): domain Eukaryota; kingdom Metazoa; phylum Chordata; class Aves; order Charadriiformes; family Pedionomidae; genus Pedionomus; species Pedionomus torquatus. The sequence continues at coordinate 530,152 of VZRU01012164.1, forward strand.
TGGGCCGTGGGCAGCTGTGGTCAATATTTTTTACTTAAATTCTGGCTGCGCTCCATTTTTATGTCTGGTACTTGAGTTGTGTGTGTGCTTTCGTGTCTCTTGAGATCCTTGTTTATTCTGGTCTGTCCCTGTTTGCATGCAGCAGACTCGAGCTGTGTCTCTTGATTTTCCCACGTGAGGAATCAGAGTTAGAATCAGTCAATGTTACGGTAAAACTTTGGAAAATGTGGACAGACATGAAGTGGTTTTGTTTTGTCATCAAATTTTTGTAATTCCATGAGATTTGACCAGTGAGACTTTTTGGATACCAGCCTGTTTGACTTATTCTCTCCTCACTAGGTTTCTTGAGAATTATTTTGAAAATGTATTAAGAATGTCAGCCTCAGCCATCACTGTTGGTTACGATGACAAAAATATATCATAAAAAAAACCTGAAAACTTACTTCACCTTGAGATTCATGAGGACATTTGTGCACATATTCCCTCTTCTAAAACAGACTATGAATTTCATCTTCTGACTTTGCTCTTCCTGCACACAAACATTCATGGAGAAAATGTTTATACAATGCTTGGAACAACTTGGCACATTACATATAAAGAAGGAAAGTTGGATGTTGTTAATTGTTTCAACAATGAAGTCAATTAGAGAAGTGCAGCTTGTTAGGTGTCTGCTAAGATTCTACTTAATGGCTCATTACTTGTAAGCAAGCAGTCTGATCTCATTTATAGTGCCGTGTAAAATAGTGAGTGAGATGGAAAAGCATATGGAAGAACAAACTGTACTGTTATTAATTTTCAATTTTCTGTTTACTTTTCATACTATTGCTAAAATGAGTTCCTTCTATTATGAAACTATTTAATCTGTCATATCTCACTACTGTCCAATAACCGTATCACATGAATCCTCTTTTTACTGTGCTGTGCTAAGTCTGAAGGGTACCAGGATTCAGTAGCCTTGTCTGATTGCCTAATGGTGCTCACTCCCTAAATTAAATTCCTTGTTCCTTGTGTTGTTTTATAGTCATTAAATAGAGAGATGGGCATCTGTGAATAAGAACTGCTGATGCCATAAGGACTTGTGTCTCTCTCCCTTCCTTGGGGAAGGAGTTTAAGTCATGTAGGTGATGGCTTGTCAGGCTGGTGGCAGTGAAGAAGGGTGTGTTTTCATTCCCACCAGGCACAAGCCAGTCATTTAATTTGTACGGTGTCGGACTCCGGGTGATTGTTCCCCTGTTTGTTCAGGCAGGGCTGAGTAGGCAAAGGACACTGTCTTGTTTGGTGCTTACTGCTGGCTAATGACTCAACTGGGATCTCGCAGTTATTAAAACCCTTTGTTTCCCTTTATCACAGTCTGCCTTAATACTCTTCTGTCTAGGGAGCAAGCATCTCCATTACTTTTTGCTTCATTAGTTTTTGTGGTGGTGGTTTGTAAGTAACTGGCTGCTGGACAGACAGATCCTTCTAACCAGCAGCCAGCCCTTCCTGCAAGGCAAAGGCAGAGCCTGGGTCTCCCGGTGAAGGAGCCTGTGTCCCCATAAACCTGCAATGGTGACCTGCAGGTAAAGCCTGTTAACAGCTGGAAACTTAAAGTTGTCTTGAGATTTACCTCATATATAACACCTTTCATTCCAGATACTAAGAGATGGAGCTTAGTCAACTACCCTGGTATTTGAGTAGTAATTATCCTAAAGAGTTCCATGATTAGGGTGCAGTATTCACTACCATTTCTGTAAAATAACACAGTACTCTGTCTTGCTTTAAGAAGGGTAGTGATGCTTTAAAATGAGTGGCTGCTAACAGGAGTAATCCTATAATCAGGATAATGTTTTATACCCAAGACTATTTCTGTACAATGCCACTACAGTAAATGAGCCTATTCTGATAACATTGAACAAGTACCACAATTTTCCAGGTGGGCAACTTTGATTAGACATCGGTCTTTTTCTTTGGGAACTTAAGGTTCTGCTAAACAACATACTGTGCTAAATTATTTAGTACATTGAGTTTAAAATAAGATAATTCCTCTTTATAAATACTTGTCTTTCTGCTATATGCCCAGAAAGACAATTACTTTATTTTTTTTGTCCAGCAGCGTGGGGTTATAAATCCCTAAATCCTCTCTCAAAATACTGCCTTCTTCAGTACTATAAAATTGAGAACATTATGAAGTTTTGGGATTTATCTTGGGTGTAAACATACATGGTTAGTGTAATTTTTTTTCACCATTTTTATTGAATTTTAGTTGTTGCGGGGTTTTTTTTTGCGTTTTGGAGCTAAAGCAGCTCAGAGGTATGGCCATGTTTTGATGTGAATGCCATGAGATCTCTGGTTTCTAGTACTGTTTTCCATAACTGTGGTAAAGAAAGGTGGGTTTCTGGATATAACTTTAAAACACATCTGGAGCAGACACCTTCCTTCCTCTAGTATAAACTGGTTGTCTGGTAAGATGGAGCATGCAGGTGCAACTAGTCCAATACATCTACCAGCTCAGTGAAGATCATGCAGGTATCTAAATCCAAGATCAGTCACTTGATTTTAGCTCAAGGCTGTTTGGGGAGCCACCACTATTAAAATAAAGTTGGAAGATCTAAGTCTGGAGAGCTTATGTTGAAGATGGTGGCTGCTCAGCAGAGTGCAGGGATATCAAAGTATAAAGCATAAAAATATTTATTTTTAAGTTTAAGTGTGAAAATATATTTCCCTTTTCTTCAGCAGCCATAAACTTGTTATTTGATAAAACTGCTTTCAGCAGTAAATTCTAGAGATTAAGAATTAGCGAAATAATAGGTGCCCACAGGCTGACCAATAGCAGTCAGATGCAGTGACATGTAAACTCGGAGCAGCCGGATCTGCCAGAGCTGAGCATCACCTCCATCGTGGCAGCATTTGGACCCGCAGCATCGTCTGCTTCCCACAGCGCTGCACTGCACATACTTCATAGGATAATGTACTTTCTGGATTTTGTGGATCTGTGGGAATCCATTCCTGCTGGTCTGGACTCCCTTAACACATCAGCATTACATCTTAATATGCATAAAACACACCTATATGTGCACTGTCCGTTTTAATTACAGGTATACTCGAGCTCAGATCCATCATCTTAGTTCCCTTTGAGATGTTTTGCTGCTCTTCCTTTGTGCGTTAAGAGTATCATTTTCATGGTTCAATCTATAAGATTTTGCTTCCTGAATTAATATCTGAATTTGACATTTTCTCAATAATAAATAGGTAGTGCAGTGATGAAAGTACCCGGGAAGGCTACATTACATTCTCTGGCAATTTATTTTACAGACATGTGAAGTGTGTCCTTCTTCCCAGGCAGAGCTGATGCTATTCCATATAGCATATCTCAGTGCTTTTAAATCCTCAGGGAAATTATCTTTTAAATTACTTAAGGGTAAAAAAATAAAAAGGCAGCATGGCTTGACATCAAGGATTAACTGCTCCTACATAAGTTAATTTGGTATAAAGATGTGATACCTTCCGGATATTGATTTGGATATTTTAGTTTTGTAATTCCTAAGTTATAGCCAAACAGAGTGCATTAAGAAGATACTTGGCTGGATATTCAAATTTTAGAAGTACTTACAAAATAATTGCTAATGTCATAATTGCTCTGATATTCTGGAGTTCTAAAAAAAAAGAAAAAAAAAAACACAACAGAAATGAGAAATAAATCCATTTCTAGAAAGACCATCATCATTTGTTAAAGCAAACAGTCCAACAGATCCCCCAGTTGGGGCACACCATCTGGGACTTTGTTATCTGTCTCCTTTGTACATGTTACACTGAGCCTTCTCCAGCTGGTTGCAAAGAGACACAGGGATATTTGGCATGTAGAAAGTTTAAATCTGAGGGATACTCAGCTACAGGAAAATAAAATAAAAACTTTAAATCTCTCGTAGAATCATCAGTAATCCTTGATGCATTTTTTTCCTTAAAGAAACTTTTTATTTTTTTACTTTAAGATTTAACTTGGTGTGCAGTAAATAGAATGTGGATTTTCAAATGCTAAATACAGTTTGGGAACTCTTAAAGCTTTGGCAAAGTGTCTGTAGAATAAATGATTTAATGAAAATGGCTCTTGATAATGTTCGGTAGCTACTGACAAGGGAAAAACAGAATTCTGCTACAAAACTTATTCATATCTCACATACAGTACAGAATTTTGCCTAACTGGAAAGATTTTTTTTCTAAAAAAACCCCAGCCAAACCCAAATGAAACAACAACAACAAAAAACCAACCCAAACCCAACCCAAACCAAAAAGTCCAAACCCTGAAAGCAAACAGAAACCCCAAACACACACCCCCCCCAGCTCTGAACAGAGAACTGCATTTTCTATATATACAAAGTCTTGGCAGAACCTTTGAAAAATGTGAGCCCCCAAATGCTGCCAAGGATGGCATGTGGAGTTTGGCATCTCTACGTTGATTTTACCATGATTTTTCCATGCTGCTGAGGCAGCCTGGCAGCTCGGATGGCTCCCGGCTGCTCGGATGGGCTCCCGGCTCGGAGTGAGGGCTGTGCAGCCTGGCTGGGGAAGGGTTGGCAGGGTTTTCCTTCAGAAGACGACTCTGCTGGTGACACATGGAGTGTCCAGCCAGGATGTGCCTTTCAGGAGCAAATATAGGAAAGGGTTGGGAGCCAGCAAGGAGCCCCACAACCTCCTACCTATTATTTTCTACCTTTGCAATTATTTTCTACCTTTGCTTTTGCAGTCCCTGTGGAAATGCAGTTCAGCTAATTAACGGTAATGAACACCATGCTGTGAGGAATGTTGCAAATAAGTGAAGATTTGTTGAACAGATTCTAAGACAAATAGTCATGTTTTTCTCCAGCAACAGAACCCAGTAATCTGAGGTGTTCTATAGTTATTAGTCTGTCTGTAGTTGCTATCGCATCTCCTTGCTAATAGCTTTGTCACTTAACATTACAGTTCTGCTATTCTGAATAGTTGTAGTTGGTTTTATTTAGCAGAAATCCTTTGATCGCATTTGATTTCCTTTGTGCTTCCAGAAGGTAGAGCTTATAGTGTGTTTCTGCAGAGGTTTCACATTTCAGATTACTTTTCTACTCTTTTTTTTTTTTAATTGTCATGTGCATAAATTACTGCTGATCTTTTTTCATTTGTAGATTCTTGCCCTGGAGTTACGTAGCCTCCTACTGATGGTTTTTTGTTGCTTAGTTTTGAAACACCTGCCACTTTCCCAGGAATTATTTCAGTGCGTTTCAGGTTTTTTGGCTTCCCTGTGGAATTAATGCAACTTTTAAAAAAATTTAAATATTAATTTTTTTTTGTCTCAATGTAATTCTATTTATTTTGCTGAAATGAGTGCATCATTAGAATTCCTTTCAAATAAGTCTTGAGGGCTTGCCAGATATTTAGGGTTATGTACAGATCATGCATTTAAAAAGTAGTGCTAATTAATGTCGTCTTTGTAATTTTCTCCTTTAATTCCACAATATTAGGTGAGTAATTGTCAAAGATTCAGAATCTTTTCTAGGCATATTCTAGAGGATGTGATAGATCATGTTCAATTTTCTGGAATTTATCAGTTGATGTAGTATCTAAAAGGGAATCTAAAACAAAGAAAGTAGAAAAAGCATAGAAGTCATTACTTGTTCTCAGTTTGTAAGAAAACCAGTAAGTTTTTACTGCTTCTCTTAAGTCCACTTGGTCTGTATAGTCTTTTGCGAATGTGCAACAGAATATGAAAAGTTAGTAAAATTTAAAATAAGCTCTTTAAGTGGTGATCATCTCTCCAGCACAGCACACTCTGTACTGTACTACTGGAAGCATCACCCTGAATTCAAGAACCTGAAACCTTTTTCCAGAAGTGGATTTAGTGGCGAGTGAAGGGGAACCTGGAGGCACTTAAACATTTTTGCTTTGACCTCTGCTCAGGCTGTCAGGTTTTGGAGTCTTTGGAGTGATGATCTCAGCTCTTTTCTCCTGCAAAGGAGACCGGAAAGTAAAATAACAGTTGGTATTTGCCAAGTTAGTGAATGCGCAGTTCAAGAATCTGCACTAAGCTGATGAACATGGAGTATTTTTTTCTATAAAATAAAATCTGATAGGAATCCAATATTTTAATTAAATTAAGTACAAATTGGATTCCCCTTGCAGTTTAATGATTAAGGCTGCATCAAATGAGATCTGAGACTAGAAATGACATCTTTTACCTTCATTTTATGCTTACGTTTCTCCCAGACGTGTTTCACAGTTCTCACCAGAAAATTGGATAAAATTTATTTAAGAAAGAATTAATATACAGAAATTCTTTTTCTTAAATATTTCTTGTTCATTTTCTCTCTTTCTTTCTTCTCCTTTAGGGCTGTAACTACAAAAGTGTGTATGTAACTTCTGATATATCTAAATGACTTGTGGGTTTTCAGAGTCCCCACCCTTTCAGAACATGGATGATCTTTTTTCACATTCCCAGAGCAGGCACATATCATCATTCCCATTCTGCCTTCCATATAGTCAAATAAATTGAAACATTTTCTTCTTAACAATCCTATTGTTGTAGTCTGTTATTTTCTTATTAAAATAAGGATGAGCCTCTACTGTAAATGATATTTTTTTCACTTAGGCTTGTTTAAATAAGTACCGAACACTCCACTTTCAAAGGACCCTTTGTTGTCTTGCTAATGGTATGTTGGAGTGTTCCCTGAAATACCTCAATTGGTTTTGATTCTTTTTTCTTTTCTTTCCTTTCCTACAGCCCTCTTCAATCCCTTTTAAGTTTGTAGTTTCTTGTGCTCTCTTCAGTAATTACATCTTCATCTATCAAACTTCCCATTTTCATTAACGAACCTTGAAGCGGTGTAATCCTGCCACGAAACTCAGCTGGTTTCCATACTTGTGTCTGTTCACATTTTGGTGTATTTTGTATGAATTCTCTTTTCAAGGAAGCTAGTATGGTAGGGTGGGGTTTTTTTAATGCTTTACAGTGGCTGTTTTTCCCCTCAAATGTGAGGCCCTTGACATTTTTATTCTGTTTGAGAAGGAAAATTACATTGTTTGGAACACCGTACTCCATGCTAGAATATCCAATGGCCCATATATCTTAAAAACAAAGCTTTCAAGTCAACCTCTGTCTCTGTAAGACTGTGAGTTTATGTGGGGTAGAAGAGCTCTGGTACATGAAGCAATCTGGTTCTATGACAATTCCTACCCATTTCTCTTACTGGACGTGCTGAGACCTCTCACATTCCAGGAGAACACCCTGCTTCTCATATAACTATCCTTTTGCTTAATTAGTGATTCTACTACTGACATAAAAGCCTTTGGAATAAAATACACTAAGAAAGACTACTTTTGCAAATAGAAATTTGACTTTGAACTAGGATACACTCCACCCACCCACCCACCCCAACCCCAAAATCCCCTGTCATATAGCAGTGTCCTCTGTGAAAAATGTAAATTGGCTGAACCTCAACACCAGCTGCACACATAGGAACATCTTACTTGCACACTAACTGTTCTTTGGCAAACCACTACAGCACTGAAGTGAAGAATTGCAGTGAAAACATCATAATCCACCTAATATGAAGATACAAGTCTTCCAGCCTTACAATAGTCCTACATCTTGCCAATTAACTTCAGGTTTGTTGAGTGAAAATAGTACAGTTGAAAACAGGGCAGAAGCAAGTGCTGTTAAACACTCTAAAGCAACTAGAGGAAATACATTAATCTGTAGAGATGCTAAGTTCAGCAATGCAAGAAGAACCAATAGGAATATATTATTCATCTGTTATTTAACAACAGAAATTATAACAGAGCAACGTGTTGGTCCCCATTCCCATTGGCTCAAAGTGGACAAGACTGTCCCTTTTGGGCTGTAGACTCTGGATTGGTGCTGCTGGAGCAATCCCAAGGCTGTCAGGCTCAGCGTTGGATATATTGATTGCTGGATCAGGCTGTCGAACGATGAACGTTATTAGGGCTACACAAAGCATTGTACATAGGGATAGTATTTGACCCATAATGTAAACAATCCAATTTTTCTTACTCTGTGTCTCTGTTCAAATATAATTTACTTCCTCTGTGAAGAAATTGCATTTTGTTACAATTACATATACCTTGCGACTGAGTAATCCTGAGATTCCACTCTGTTGGAAACGTAAAATTCAGGAGTTTGTGTGCATTCTAGGGACCATTCAGCAATGCAAGTATATTTCAGTGAACCAAAAAATGACTTTTCTTAGAAGATGAAATATGTGCTGTTAGTTTCAGATGACACAAACCACACATAGCTATTCGGGTCGGCAACCTTGCCCCTTAATAATTTAATGACTTACTTATTTTTGATTGCTTCTTTATAAAGTGTTTGTTGTCAGATCTATAGAAAAAAAAAAAAAACACAACAGAAAATCAAGGTCATCTTCATAATGCTGTATGCTGAGAGAGAAATGCTCTTCCCCCACAACTTGCATTAATGTCCATGATACCTGGGAAACCTCAGGTAGATTTGCAGGCCGATGCAGTTGTTCACTGAAAAGTCCTATTGACCTGGCCAAATCCACTGCAGTGTCAGCAGCGCTCTGAATAAAATCTAAATTAATTCTGAAGGACTTCTATAGGTCTCGATGACTGATGGGTCCAGTAGGTTATGATTGCTGGGCTGTAGTCCTGCTTTTGATACTTCTTTTTTTAAATATATGTATACGTATATGTAGACACTGAATAGTTATCTTTCAGATTTAGTGATCAGTAAAAAAACCAAACCAAACAAAACCAACCAAACCCAGAACTGTATTGCCTTCCAGTTCTTAACATTTCTTAAATAATGATTCTATGTTTTCTGCTTTCCAGGATGAGGGAATATTGAGGGGAATTGCATGAAAATTCTCTGATGTTAAATTCGAGGCCCCAGTTACTAGCATTGTTTATTGGGGTTACTGAACTACCCAGAGAATTGTGAGGAGACGATGAGTGTGGTAACGACCACACTGTGAGAGGGTGAAGCACTTAACAGTGTCTTTGGATAAATTAATGAAGTTTCCCCTGCCTTGTATGAGAAAATGCAAAATTCAAAAGTAATAGAAAAGCAATATAAATGTGTTACAGCGACACCATTGATAACATTGCCTGTAAAATTTAAATATGCTGTGAATGGCTTTAAATTAACAGCTCTTGGAACTGTACCTTGTAAAGCTCACTCATTCGTGACTTAATTTTATTGCATTCCTGTTGCACATACAGTGCTGGAATTATACATGTGAAGAACATTCATGGTGGAAAAATGAATTCTTGTGTGTTTACCAGGCAAGATAATAGTGGTTAAACAATGTAATTATGATAATCACCGTGTCAGAAAGCTGTGAATCAGTTGCTACCACTGCTTTGCATTTTGTTTGAACACTTTTCCATGAAAGCTGTCATCAGCAGTGAGGTTGTCTGGGAGAGGATGCCCGGGCAGGGGAGGGGAAGATGTGTACTAGGCATTGATTAGATGCGTTTCTCATTAATGCAAGTACGCTTATATTGGGGACATGACATATTCTCAGGCTGCAAAGTTAACAAGCAAGGCAGGTAATCAGATAGTTAACCTGACAATGAGTAGGACTAATCCTTTAGCAAGAGCAGGAATCCTTGTGATGAATAATTATCTAAGGACAATCTCTTAAACCTGATTTAATTAAGGATACGACCCAAACATTTCTCTGAGAAAACATTTGGCTATATCTGCTTCCATAAGAATATGTAACCCAAAAGCAGACCAGTAATATTCTTAGTGGTTAAGCGATGATAATTCTGCCCCTGAAGATCTGTCCACCCTTGACCAAAATACTATGGAAAGATATGTCTTCAGTGAATGGAGGTTTTCTTTCAAAATACAAACTACAAAAAATAAAGGGAAGCCAGAGCCTCCCACAATACTGAGGTTTGATTACAAGTTTATTTAACTTGAATGACTTTTTGATTTTGCTTTATGCTCCAAAGATTTCGTAAAACTTATTAACTGCCTTTTTTGCTCTGCAGAAGCACTTGGAAAGCTTTTACTTGTAATGAAAGACTTGGTGAAACCTCAAATATACTCTCAATAGGGTTAAAATTCCAAAATGTAACGAATATTGCTTCTCTCAAGAAGGAATTTGGGCAGGGAAGAGGAATACTTATCTCCAGGCTTTCTTGATTTTTTTTTTTTTATTATTTATTTTTTTTTTTAATGGGGATGTGAAGCAGGTGTAAAGAAACCATGCAGCGGACACAGAGAATTTTAATCTTTCCTTCCAGTCACATACTGTCAGATGTAAATCTCTGCCAGGCTGGAAGGCAGTGAAGAGTCAGGCCCTTTGGGAATGCAGTTCCTGACGGAGGGTCAGATAGTGCTGCAGGAATACCTGGATGGATGGCTCTGCCAGCCACAGGATCTCTAAGGATCTTGTTAGCTCTTTGGAAGAAAATAACTTTTCATCCTCTCACTGCTCTCCCCGTAGTGCTGATCTCTCTATAGTGTTTTACTTCCAAAATGGGTAAAATGGCTGTTGTGAAGATTATTCCCACCAACATATTATCTACACCCAGAGTTCATTGATGTCAAGGACAGACTTCCCTTCTCAGTAGAGTGCTACATATACCGGTCATCTCTTTGGAGAATTCAAAGAATATTAACAGAGCCCATCTTCTGAGATAGTGGGAGATACTTTTTCCTTTTTTTCTTTTTTTTTTTTTTGTGGAATAGTTTTTGTATAATAGCCATAATCTTCATTGCTTTGTGGCATATAATGCTTGCCCATAAATGGCTATATTGACTAAATGTCTCAGCTTCAATGTGCCTCCCATAAATGGCTATCAGGATTGATTAAATGCCTCCGCTTCAATATTTAATCAAACTCACCAGCTGTCAGTTGCTGTATACTACAAAATCGTGACATTATTCCTAAAATGTGATGCAATAAACCAAATAATTCATAGAGTAGGTACAATACTGTGTCCCTTTATATCTTCTTTCTTTTTAACTGAGGAAGAAGAACATGGGCAATGTTGACTGCTTGTGACAATTTTGTGCTGTAATTTCAAGAAATAGAACTGCATAAAAAAAATGAGGAGCTTCAATTGAAAGTTTTTTTTTTCATTATACTCCTGTTCTTTACATATATATTTAATAACAATAATAATAAACAATGGAACCAGGTGAAAAGAATACTACAGTAACTCTTTATAGCACTAGTAAAATTTGGAAAAAGAAATATCAGAAAACAATTTTGACTAGATAATATGAATTTTCTGAATTAGAGAACAAAAATGGGTTAGATTACTTATAAATGTACTCTGTATGTTTGTCTTTTTTTTTTTTTATCCACATGTCACTGCCAGGAAATAAGACTCAATGGATTTTTACAAGAATTTCTTTGTGTAGTTGATGCTACATTGATTGAATAAATGGCTAAGTGATCATGCTTTATTTAGATTCCCGTGTATTAAAAATGAATTCATAGATCATAATTTGCATTTTCTGCAAGTACCTGGTGCCTGAGCATCAAAATATATTCAGCAAATCCTCCAGGCTAATTGGTAAACAGGAAAAACTAATTGTAGTTTATACAAACATAATTAGGCTAGAAGCAGAACCATGATCTCTGAGTTACAGGGGAAAAAAAAATTGCCATTAACCAGGGGGGGCTGATGTACCAGGCTCTGCACCCACATCATCTTTGGGCTAAACAGGAATCATTCCTCTTGAAGGACCAGGTGATGTCTGAGTGGGAAACAACAGCATCTCTTTAGATGTCCTCCTGGCCTGATCTGCTCATGAGGCTCCATCCAAGGGTAATTCAGCAGCAGGAGGGTCAGTAGCCCCACTGGGAATTTGATCCTGCAACACTGTGTCAGCCTCTCACTTTATTTTAGCCCTTATCAAAGGCCAAAAGCCGTTGTGTTTTACAACAATGTCAGAATGTAGGCCTCTGTTAAAGGGGAGGGAATTGGAAAAATAAGGATTGCATTTGATAGTCTTTCAAACAGAAGTAGGTGGGTGTTAGAGCATATGGGTGTTAGTAGGTTAGTAGGCAGTAGGTAATATCTGAAAATAATAATAAAATAATGAAAAAATGAATACAAAGAAAACCAAGGAAACAACAGCATGAGTTGCTTAGCACTAAATTAGCAGATTTCTGGACTAGTAGTAAGGGATTAAATCCTAAAATAACAGCGAGAATTTTTTTGTGAGACTGGGAGGAGGACGTATGTATAAATTGTAGAGTGAGATTTAGTAGGACTTGTACTTTCAAACAGAAATTGGAATATCCTAGCAAGACACCAGGGATTGAAGTTGTAAATGACATAACAGTTCAAATACCTTGGTATTTGTGTAGATCTAATCTCGGCTAATAACTGTACCCCATTTAGGGAATTGCTAAATTCAAACAAAAGTCATCCTGATTAACTGACATTCTGTTGTAGTGGAGACAAGATAGAGAGTAGAGGAAAATGAAGAGTATATCAACATCGGAAAAGAAGTAGCTAACAAATACACTGGAAGACCTTTGTTTCAGGGAGAAATGCAATTCATTCTCCTTCTTCCAGGGGGAATGGGAAAACAGGCAGGATCTCGTACTGCAGGAACCAAAGAAGGACTGACCAAAGGTGAGCACTGGAATCCTACAAATAGAAAGGAATAAAATGTCTTAAATTAATCCATGTGCCAAGTCAATGTTGGAGCCTGGATGAGTATTCTGGATTTACAACACAACTATGCTGCTGCAGCCCATGTCCAAACACCTGAGATTCACTAGCTGTTGCTAGTGCAGTTCTTTTCCCTATCTCATTCTACGATACGCTGCATTTGTTAACAAGCATTAAGCCCATTAGTTTTCTATAAGCAGTAGGTAAAAGATAAACTGAAGGTCGCATTCTTCCTTCTCTCCTGTTACATACCTATGGTGGCAGGGCTTTGGTTGCCTGTATCCTAAAGACCTGTGTGGGCCTAATTATAGCTACAGAAGTACACGTTCATATATTTTATGTGACTGCATTTCTTTTCCAATTACTATCTGCAGTATTGTCTCACCGTTTTACAGCTCTCTTTCTCTCTTACATTTTTTACTGTAATGTACAATGATAGGCGTGTGCAATAAATACTAGTAAAAGTCTAATTTAGAGTTAGGAAAGATTGTTATTTACAGTGTTTTGTGGTGGTCTTTCCTCCTTGAAACATTTTGTGTCATGAAGTGATTTTTTCCTGATGCAGAGTTATAGAAGAAAACTACTTTCTGCTTTAATACATTTACTAAAGAAGCAATTTCCAATTGAGGAAGCACTGTAAATGCTTTTAGGAGTCTTTTTCTTCTTTTAAACTTATGGGATAAGTTAAGTAATACTGTCACTGGTTATCCAGAGTATTAATTGTGTATTCTTTGGGCAGGGCTTTGTTTTTTTCTTTTTGTGTGAAAAATAGGAGGTTGCTGCTAATACAATGTAGGAAAAAGGAGAACTGTAAATAACATTTAGTAATGTGCCTTTCTACATCAAGTTCTTCTGAGGTAATAAACAGATAAAATCTGTTCTTTTTCTAAAAAATTCAAGGAATGCAAGAGCATAATTTGATGGATGTATCTCACTAAAATATAACTGCTTTTCAAGTGTTCTTTTTTAAAAGCAAAGGGTTTAACTGATTTTTTTTTTCCCGTGGAAATTAAGATTTTTGAATAAAGGAGGGTTTAAAGTACAGGTGGCGTTTAAGAGTATGTGTTAATGTAACTACTTTAAGCCATTCCTGAATTTCTTTACTCTGCAGGGTTTCTTAAGTAAGAAAAATTTAACAACAGTTAGGTACAGGATGTAATATATTACATTTGTCAATAGATGTTTAGACCCAACCTGGGGAGCAAGGGGAAAATGGAGGTTAATGGCCTATTTTTATTAATCTGAAGTTTAACAATACATTTTTATTAATCTAAAGTCAGTGAGGGGTGTTTGAAGGCACAGCTGTAATTTCTAAACTCTCCCAGGACAAAACCAAGTGGGGCTGAGACATAAGACCATGCTTTTCACCAAAGGCCTAAAAACCAATCAACCCTGAAATAGCTGTGGCCTTGCATCATCTTGTAGATTACATCATTTATTTAAGTATTGGTAAAAAGTATTTATCTCATTATGAAAGTTTGACTTGATAAAAATAGGAGAATAGTTGTTCAGCCATGAATGTGGTTTATTAGTATTTAGTTTAAAATGGTTTTCACTTGATTTCATCAGTTTGTTGCTGTCCAAATCTAAAAGCTAATTAGGTGTAGCCCAATGCTGTTTCCAAGGGAAAAGCTACAAATACAATGAATTAGCAGAAATTGTTGACTAGTTTTGGCTAAGCAAACAAGGTTAATCTTTCCATGTTTGTAATTAGTAAAAATATATTAAGTAGTAAAAATACATAAAAACAATGAAATTATATTTAGTTGCAAAGCGTGCAGTGTCATTCAGCAAGCCTTTTTTAAAATTCCAAAGATAAATTGTGTGTTTGAGGGCACTATAAAGTGGAGGAAGTCTATTTCCACGTTACGTGATCACATATAGATAATTTACTTTGCTACTATATTTCCCCAGTATAATTCTATTACATTTAAGGGCTCATTTAATAACACTTATCTGTCTGATGTTAAACTGGGCATGACCTAGTCTTGCAAAACTGTAATGCTGGAGTGCAGTTTACCATCACTGCTTGGAAAACCCAAACCAACAAAAAGCAGTCCTCCTTTCTTTGAATTCATCAGGCATTAGATTTATTTTATCTAAAAATACCAAGGGAAAAAAATAATAAAAAGGAGGATTGTCTAAAACTTATAATATGAATGGGCAAAATAATGGATTGTAGAAACAGCTTTCTCTCATTACTTAAAGATCAAGAACCTCCCAATGAATGTGAGGAAAGTAAACCTGAAAAATCCATGCAGTATCTATCAAAAGTAAAAGAGGAAAAAAAAAAAGGAAAGAGAATTCTTGTGTCCTAGAAAAGAGTTGCCTCTCCCATGTTTACTGCTGATGGCATAAATGTGTTAATGCAGTCTTCTGTCAATGTTGTGAATTGTGAAGAGTACATCGTCTCCATTTTATAGATCAAAAATTATAAGAGATAAAATATTATTTAATAAAAATTAAATAATTTATCCAGTCTAGGAAAGAGCTGAGCAAGGAACTGTTCTTGAGTTCCTAAATTATACATTGAAAAGGTGCTATTGATGTTTGGTTTTGGCTTAAAGGACACCAACACTACAAACATTTGAGGAAAATTCTCATTACTGAGGTAACTGAACTGAATTTTGAGATGGCATTAATTAATATTGCTTCACTGGTGACACTAGCTATGCAGGTATTAGGAAACCTCTACTTCATAAAAGCTGTAAAGTTTGTTTTTTGCAGTGCGCTACCATAACTTGCTGCGATGCATTATAGCTGCAGCTTTATTTCAGAAACCTGAGGACTAGGGTATAATTTCTGTGAAACAGTATTACAAAGATACTTAGGCCATAATTCTGCAGTGGACTGCAAGTTGGAGAAGCTTGTGTTGGTTTGACACACAGGTTTTCCCGTATTCCACGCACTTAATGGATTCAGAGGATTTTATTAATACAGCAAAATAAATATATGTTTAATATATTAAAATAGGTACCTATTGGAATTTGTCTTAATATTTTTTTCTAAATATATAATGTCGATTATCTTTTTGTTTATGAATATATTACCTTGCTAATTATGGTGGCACTAGACTGATTAAATTTAATGAATTATTGATGTACACCTGCAGTGTTTTACATACTGAGCCTCAAGAGGTGAACAATTTTAGAGCCTTACAAATAACTGTTGAGGCTAAGATACACAGCCACCTAAAGAGTGGTAAAGGGATTTTTTTTTTTAAGTTTGGAGAATGTGAAGAGTTGAGCATGCCCAAGGCTATACAGAATCTGTTATCCCTACTGTGGATTCCTTTACCCCAGCTTTTGGAAGTATGTGTGAAAACATGAAAACATGAAAATTACTAAGATAGTTTTGTTCATGTATTGCTTTGGAGTATTATTAACTTTGGGTTCAGCTTCTCCTCTGAGGCATCTTTAACTTAAGTGAAATCCCAGCATTGTCACAACCTAGTCTGTGTCTGCATGTGATGCTTGGATCCCTGCAATCCCCATCAAGTTCCCAGTCTAGAGTGTTCCCACGCTCTTCTACCAGCATGATGTGGAGTTCCCTACCTCCTCCTTTCCTTCCCTGACTTCTTTTTCCTCCTCCCTCTTTGAAAAGCATCCTTGCTTCAGTAAGCGCAGTAAGGCAGCCTGCTTTTCCTTGCTTTCTGTAAGCGCCTTCTCTGTAGGTCTCCTTAAGCACAGTCATAGGTACCCCTTTCGGGTAAAAAGGAAGAATTTGTAACTCCAGAAGTTGGAAGAATCTCTGGAGAAACTCCTTCCCTTTTCTTTTCCATTCTTCCTGTAAAGAAAGTCCTAGAGAAGAGCACATCTGAATGCCAGGGGACAAAATGATTCCTCAGCAACTGCTCTTGGCAGCTCCTGAGAAAAGATCTTGTCAGAGGCAGCATCCCTACTTGTCCAGGGGTAGGTGTCGAGGGAGGGGCATATGAGTGCATTCTGACTGCAAGGACCAATTTTAACCAGTTAAATCACTATATTTAATAATGTTTCTACAACCTCATTTAAAATGAGTGGTAATGGAGCCCGTTTACAAAGTCTATAAATAATGTCATTTTACCAAGGAGTGCATGACATGGCTGATTCTGCTGTATTCTTTATAGCTATATGAAGAAATGACCAGATAAATCAGTGTCTTTGTTTTCTTCCTTTTCTCCTTGCTAATGAGAAGTGCTGTAAAGAAGGGAAGAGTTCCCTTAGTTAATTGACTGATTCTTAAAGACTGGTTCTGCTATAATTTTTGTAGTCAAATGGAAAGGAAAATAAACCTGAATCTTTTGAATAAGTACAGGACCAAATCTTCAGATCATACTGCTTCAAGGAATCGCTTCAAGCTCCATGTAACAATAGTGGGATGAAGATTTTGCCTGTTCACTCTGGGAGCTGTGGAGGTTTTTTGAATTTCTGCTACTTCCCCGAAATATCATCGGTTTAGAATTCCCCCAGTAAACCAGGAAATGTCCTTCTGCGTGAGTTGGGAGGAATTCCCAGCTACACTTAATGAAGTCAGTATGGCAAATGGTGTAAAAAAGAATTAGACACAGCAAGTTTCATAAGCAGTATTTCTGCACTCTATGATGGCAGAGATGTTTTTACACTCACTGATTAAAATACCACTTCTGTGATACATTAATTTCTTTCCCCTGCTATTTATTTGTCTTTAGTATGTTAATATGACTTCAGATGATGGAGGTTAAAGACGACATAATGCTGCTTGTGCCTGTATGACAGTTGTTTGTATTGAGGTATAAAATGACCTGACTCCACAGCCTTGAAACTGGCACCATAAACTTAATAACTGGGGGCTGAATTTTCTTTCTTTGGCTGAAATGTCACCTCCAGACCCTCCCACAGAGGTTTATTTCCACCCATTAAATTCTAGAATCCCATATTACTCTTGCTTTTCCATCACATTCCCTTTAAATTCACACATGTGCATTAAAGTCTTAGAAATTCACTGCAAATTCCTCCTCCTGGGATTATACCGAATGGTGATATTCAGTTACTGTACCTTGATGTCAGTCTGACTTTGGGGGAATCTGCTCTCTCTGCGTGTGCAGAATACCCAACTCAGCTATTACCATGAGGATCTGAGGAGGAAATTTTGCCTCCAATGTCTGGGTGCCACTGGGATTTCTCATGCTATGTATAATGCATGATGCAAGTTGCTGCAGTTTTTTCCCCTCGTTTTAGTCAATAGCTCTAATCCTTTTGGCCAGACTTCTGCAGCACAGATACCTATGGAAGGACTGGGTACCGACATTTAGGAATTGCTAACAAACAGGTTATTTTTAAATTTTGTGGTAGAGTTGCTAGGGAGGCTTGATGAAAACACAGTTTGCATGGATATAAATAAAAGGCCAGTTTTATGGATTTTTGACCATTGGACAAAGTGGTCTCAGAGATTCAGCGTGCTGTATATGGCTAATTAGAGTCCAGAAGCCATATTAAGTATTTATTAAGTGTTCTTTGAGCCAATCATAGCATTTTAACAGCAGCCCGAGCTTATAAAGGACACTGAGTAATTTTATTAATTTAAGAATAGGTTCCAGATTCTGCCTTGGAAATGGTAACACAAATCCTTGTGACTAGATACCATATTACAAGTACTCCCAGACAACAAAACTAAATAGCTTTCAACAAAAGTTTAGTTACCTTCTTTATGCAGGCACAGACCTGATAGATGTCATGCATCAGGTATAAAATTTCCAGAACTGGGCTTGCTCCCAGCTGGTCTACTCTATTCCCTCTCCCCCAGCCTGGGTGAGTGGGATGGAGCTGGTTGACCTGACGACTGATACAGCCACTGCTGGGACAGAGGCAAAGTCCACATCCTGGCTTCTTCTCCATGGTGTGACTGAACAGGCTAAAGCCCAGCTGAAAGTATTAGAGCAATCAGTTTTGAAGCTCAGAGTCACAGCTCCAGAAAATAGTATCTCTGTGTTTTCTGTACTGCCTCTGTAGCATTGGGTTTTTATTCTGGTATTTCTGAGGAAGGCATCGTTGGAGTTCCTTGGTCCTTGTTCAGAGAGGTGACAGGATAAAGGAGGATTATTAACTTGGAGCAGAAAGTGGCAGTCATTTTAACAAAAGCAAGTTAGCATCTCAAAGTGACAAAACTGAGTTGGCTTTTTGTAAAATAAAAAGTCTAAACTTATTTCAGGATAGAACTCTACCGAAGGAAGGATTGCCTGGAAAATAAGATCAAGGTTTTTAGTCTATAAATGTGATGCCTGAAGAGAACAACCTCATTCCTGTCTAGAAAGAGGAAAAAAAGAACCCTTAAGGATACGTACATCTTACTCATTAAAGTAAATAAGAGTACTTAATATCCAACTGCAGCACAGCTTTACATTCTGGCCCAGTTTTGTATGCTGGAATCAATCCCATTTAAGGTATTGGGACGACTCATAGTGCATATTCAAGCACATGGTGAAGTGTCTGCAAAAGCCAGGCCATGAATGAGGGAGCAGCTCTGTATGCTTAAAGACTTGCGAGCTGGGTGTCTGTCTTTCCCTAACTTGACAAAGCTGTAATTTATTAAAACAAATCATTCACTAGCAAAATCTAGATTTTTCTGAAATTCCAAGTGGACTTTCAGAAAAAGGTAGTAATGAGGTAAATGAAATGTGTTGAAATTTTAAGTATTAGCATTTACTGGCACAGCCTGAAAGAAAGTAAGCATAGAAATTCACCTTTAATTCTTCTGAAATGCATATAAATTTAGTCTAAAAGTTTTTTTGGTTTTGATACCTGGTGCCTTGGGGGGGGTGGTGTTTTGCTTAGGTTTTCACTGTGAACACCAATGAAGCTGCGCAGTTTCTGGGGGTCTTGGCTCAAACCAAGTGTTAGTAATTCTAATGGAACAATGTGCCAAGCAGCTGTAAGGCCTAATTAGTGACAGGACATTCTCACCTGTTGCTCCAGCCAAGTCTGATTGATAATTGCAGACTGGGGATCTCCCTGGTGAGTCTGTTTTTGAAGAACTGCTTAGTATAAAAGGAGGCGTGGAAGTAACAGTTGGGGGCTTGGTGAACTGGAAGATGTGGTAAGGGGATTTTTCTTCTCTTAATAGAAGCAGATATACTGAATAACTAGCAAACTGGTAATAATGATGTGGGAGATATAGCAGTGGACATGTAGCAGTATTGCAATGAGTCTAGTTATGACTTAGGAATTTTGCTAAATAACAAACAGTATTGTTCTCATAATTAAGAAATTAAATAGGAGATGCGTAAGGTAAAAGGAAGCAAAGGGTATGCTGAACCTGTAGGGGAAACAAGCAGCTTGGAGAGGGGCTGAGATTCTGCTAGAAAAAATAGCAGGAGTTCAGATGTCTCTTCCTCTTAAGCCCTCTTGAGAGGGAAAAGAGAGAGGCTCCTGAAATTCAAAGCAAATATCATGCATGTCTGTGATGACTGAAATCTTAAAACTTGGATATGATGCATGGGAGCAGCTCATGAGCATATATTCTTGTCTGCTATCAAAGAGACAACTAAGTGTTGCTCTTGTTCTTTCACACCTACATCTTCTGTCTCAGCCAAGATATGTTTTCTTCATTTGTGATCTTATTTAGCGTGCTGTCCACCTACTATCTCCATTTTCATTATGTATTTTAAATGAACAATAAAATAATCATTTACATAATGAATGTATTAATATTATGTTATATAATTTAGAGATGGTACTTAATTAGAACTTGTTTATAATTAGGTCTCTTGCTACGCCAGCTAGTTCTTATGTTATTTATAAAACTCCAGGAACAGTAGAAAAACATGACTATTTGAATGTAAAAATAATCTGTGGAATTGCCTTCTATAACCCTTTTATGCCTGTTTCCATTTATTTTGGGCTTTTTTACTGGGATGAATATTCATGGTAAATACTAAGAATATTTGCTGGTAAGGATATTCTGCAGAGAAACTGCTGTTACCAATTTTAGTTCGGATTTGATTTTCTAGTTGTTTCAGGTCAGGAAATAGAAATGCTTTGGTTTGGATTTAGTCTTCCTTTTGTTATTTTGTATGACCAAAGTAGTGCAATAATTTCAGGACTTTACCTCTTTTAAAAGCTTAAGAATGAATTGTGCGCTTGTTCCTAAGAGATTTGGACAGCTGGGTATCTTCTAAGTTTTCTTTGACAATCCAGCCTTTATTTTTATAATGCTGTCGATTGTCATTTTATGCAATAAAATCAATTAAACTGGGATGGTTGAATAGGGACAGTTCTCAGCTGAAGATTTTGGCTTTAAAGATAACTGATTATTTTGAATATCTTAGTGTTTTAGGCAGTCAGACTGGAGACCTTCAAAGGAATCGTACTCGCCATCTTACAAAACCAAGTCTCTTTAAAATGCTGAAAATGTGCTTCCCAAATTAGTAAAAACTATTGGAGTGTTCAGTTTACGCTTTCTGCATGTGCTGCTTCTTAACCAGAGTTATCGCTGAGGGCAAACAGCACTCTTGTTTAGAGGGAAAAATAATTTGAGGTTTCACACATTAGCTATTCCCGGTTTGTTTAGCTTTTGTTGAAGCAGTGATTTACTGTGTCTGTCGTACTGAGTGTGGTTTCTATAGAAACTAGCTGACTTGTAGCATGTTGATGTGCTGGCAGCAGCCTAAAATGATCTTTAACCACATATTGTGCTAGGAAGAGCAATGGTTCTGCTAAACATCAGGAAAACCGTTGATGGTCTGATGCTAATTTTGAGCATACCAGAGTCTGAGGCTGTGACTGATGTGTCCACCTAAGGTGTGTATCTATACAGACAGTTGAGTTTGGGCTTACCTGGGGAAAGCTAATTTTGTGATTTCTTTGAGGGCATTTTAAATTTCAATATTAATGTGGGAAAATCATGGAAGAATTTTGGATAATGTCACAGCACAGTCAACGGGCCTCTGCTTTAATGATATAGAAAAATAGTTGGTACATATTAATGCATCAGTTCAGGACAAAACCACTGAAGCAAGTTGCTCTAATTCCTAAAGAATTCTCCTCTAATTTTATTTCAAATTAATTAATTGCCTTTTGGATTATCATACGTTGTTTTCTGCTCGAATGCAGAGCTGTATTTCTGAAGAGGGTGGGCTGTACTCTTCATTTTGTACAGACTGGCCTTACTTTTGCTTCCATTGTGTAATGTTTAGCTTACTTATTGTTGTACCTTCAATGCCTTTTTTTTCCAGTGCATTTCTTTATTTTTATTGGAACAGGTTTCACATAAGTATTATTATTGTTACTATTACTTATTTTCTAACTGGTGAGGTCTTCTGGCTATCCATTATTTCTCAGTTGATTGTTTTCATGAGTGTCCTTCTGGTAAAGATAAGCTTTTGTTCTTTCTTATTTTTTTAAACAGTGATTAAATGGAAACACACCCAGAATCAGAGAAGTGCCCCTGATATAACCTCCTACTCAAAGAAGGAATACTTTTTTGTGGTTTCAAGACCAAAGTCTTGAAAACCTGCTGGCTGGAGGACAAAAAGTGTAGATGTCTTAAGACCTTGCTGTTTTTACAAGTCCAATTCAGATATTTTTGAAGTATATAATTCATAAATGTACGTGCTTTTTTCACATGCATCTTGTTCAGTGTCATTCACAGGAAAAAATTGAAAGCTTCCTTGCATATAAGCTCTTAGAGAAGTTTGGTTGTAGCAGACAGACATTTTTATTCTTTTCTTGAGGTGGAAAGAGAGGACTCTGCTGTTAACTGAAGATCTGTATTTTATTCCTAAAGCTTAAATTTGAATACAAATTCAATAGAAATCAACCTCTTTCTCTTCTTAAACGTGCTCTAGAGAATTATGGCCAAAATCCACAGCTAAGATATGCCTAACTTGGCAGCTTATTTATTGCTTTATTGATTAACATTCAGACAACAGCAGCACTAGTGAAACGCTCCGTTCAGTTTTCCATCTCTTTACTCTTATTCTTCTCTCTGTGGATTACCCTGTGTATAATCAGTAGAAAACGTCAATTGTTCTGCTATCTTGTGTCTCAAAGAACAGAATCAAGATTTTAGGCTACTTAGAAGTGATATGTTGGAAGTACAGCTATAATAAACAAAGGAAATACTGGGAAAAAATATATTTTCAGTTTGATTTATTCTAAATATTTAAAAAAAAATTATTATTCATATATAATATCAGGTGTATCATACTCCAAAGAATAAAAGCATAAAAACAAATTGACAGATAAAAGTGCTCTTTGGAATGGATTGTGAAGTTCTGTTTCGATACAGCAACATTACAGGTATTGGTCTGTTAAACTCAGCACATATAAGGATCTGGATAAGATATGTTCTCCATAGGAATAATTTGCAAAAACAGAGGAGAGGGCATTTGGTTAACGCTAATTGCTCTCTTTCCCATACAACTAGCAGTCTGGGAAGAGTTTCATAGATGAATGAAAATAAGAAAGAGAAGTGGAGCTCTTTTGAGAAGTTTATATATCAAAAGTATGACAAGAACAGGTTAGATATGAGAGGTGAAAATGCGTACTGCCATGATTTTTCAGTTTTTCTCTGTAACACTGTAGTAGAACAGAGGCAATTCTCAGGATTATATCTGAATATAATATATATAAAATATATGTAAACCCTCAAAATTCCAATGTGCTACAGAACTGAGCTTTATGGATTCATCAGCCCTGCATGGAGGGATCCTAACTCATATGCATTACGTGCACTAACTCAAGGGATTCTGCAGCAGTCTCTTTTTCTCTCTCTCAAGGTGTTGATGCTAAGATCACTACCTGATATACAAAACTGTTTGAAGGATAATCTTCTATTCAGTGTAACTCTCAAAGGCACAAGCTCCATTTGTAGCCTTTGTACGTGTGCAGGATCTAACTCCAGGCAAGTTCAATGAGAAGTCACCAGGTTGCAGCTTCGGGCAGTTGCAGCTAAGCAGAAGGTTCAGGCTGAACCCTGAAATTAGTTTCTATTATTGATACTGATTATATTGAGTAGTACAGGAAACACACAATGTTTTCCTCTAACTATGTTCCATGTTGAATGCCAAGGCCTACAAAGCAGTTCCTGGCCTTTCAGGAGACTGTCCTAAGATAGGTTTTTGCGTAGCTTCTTCTCGTGCTGCTCAAGAAGTTACTGTGTTCATTTCAGCAAGAAAGGGTCTGCAGAGCTGGTTGCCTTTAGTTATATTGCCATGCTGGCTCTTTGATCAGTGGGAGTACATCCAGGACTAAGTGTGAGCAACTAATGGTAGCATTGGAAAAAAGGGCTGGAGCGTGACAATAAATGCATGATTATGTGACTAAGCACTCCAGGTCCTTGTTAGCAGATATGTCAGTGATGCAGGACTTAACTCATTTGAACAGCGCAGACGTGTCACTTGAAGAGGACTGCGGTGTAGTCAGAGCAGCTGCTATTTAGAACAAATTATATGCTGTACTTGAAAAGGTGAGATGCTGTGTTACACCCCAGATAATAAGAGAAAGATCTAACCAGGCTATTGTTTAACATGTACCAGAAGTATTTAAATGGGAAGACCAGAGGAAGCTTTCCCCATCAATTGAAAAGTATGATTTAGAAGGGAAGAGATCAAAGTGTCTCACTGGCTTATTTTAAAGACTGTGAATTAGCTCAGAACAAGGTGTTAATTAAAAAGCAATCTGGAAGAAAGTTTCAGGATTTGCATATTGCAACAAAACTTGACTCAAGTCAATTGAGAAGTTTACCTCAGGTTAAGAGAGTTTTCCCATAAGGCTGGCTTGGTGTGTGCTTCAAATAAATGATGCAAAACAGCTATCAGCAAGGATCAATGCGTTTGTCACATCAAAACTGCACTATGTGATTTACATTACCAGGGATTGACAGTACTCTGATTTATCAGAGTAGCCCAGACATAAAAGCCTCATTCTGGAGTTGGGTTTACAGTTTTTCGAAGCCATCTGTGGAGAATATTTTGTACCGTTTTTCCCTGTCACCCTGTCTTTTAAAAATATAAAAAGCAGAAGACTCAATAGTCAGAATTGCAGGGAAAGTTTTAAGATCCAGCAGGTCTTAATTTGCTTGCCCGTGTGCTGCACCTTTTGGGTTTGTTGGGTTTGTGATTGGCCTGTTGAGGAACATGCAGTTCTCAGCTATGTTGGTGCGATCAGAGACATGCTTCAAGAAAACCTGTGAACGTCTCCATCTTTATCAAGGCCATTTAATTAAAAAGGATTTTATCTTTATCTGAGTCAGATATATATAAAAAAAAAATATTGGTAGTGAGCTGGGATGACAGGAGAGGCATCAGTTTGCGTTGCATCCCTCACAAATGTCCAGTGAGGTGCTGAAGAAAGCACTTGGCTCCCCTGGGCTGTGACTCTCTGTAAGGACAAGAATGCGCTTTTTCTCCCTCTCTCTGTATCTCATTTCTGAAGCCAGTAGGAGTTAGGTGAAAAGAGAAACAAGGAGTCACTGTGTGCTGGGTTTTTGAGAAATGAATAATAAAGCACTTACAAATGTTCAGAGTGTGGCACAGTAAATATCCTGAAAAAGACAAGCTGATAAGTATTGCACATAATTAATACAGTTGTACTTTTTTTACCATAGTTTCTACAGTGTATCCATGCTCAATCTTACAGGAGGCACCTCTTTTCTATTAGCTGAATTTTAACTAGCGTAGCTTCCCAACACTGGGAGATTTATTATCTCATCTCTCTTCCAGTGTCTCTATAATTAAGCAAACCTAAGGGTAAGATTTAGTCAAATGATGCTGAAATTAAACTCATTCTACATCTTCTGAAAGACTCCAAACTTTATTGGAGCCAGGATATTGAATGTAAATGTGCCGTATTTTAGCCTGGTTTATTCTTTCTTCCTTTAAGGCAGAAATAATTTTTAGCACTTGTGAAAAGTAACAGATCCACAGCAGTAGAAAACATCTCCCCCATATATGTATTATTTAGGGTCCAGACATGCTATTACATCTCTCCATCTGTTGCTATTGGAGCATGGTATTAATGCATTCTGCTATAAAAGACTATGATGTAAAGCACTAGATTAACTTCAGAGCATGTAATCTGTTTGCGTGCTTTATTGTTTCAGTTCGAAGTGGCTCTGGAGCTTCTCTGCACAATGAGTCTGTTGATTTTGGAACATCTTTAGGGTGCAACTTGGAGCCCCTCTTCCTGCTGCTTTGACATGTAAAACGGTTGCTGTTATTGCCTGTTTTATTGCCAGCTTTAGTATTGTTAGGATAACAATACTACCTGATGAAAGAGAGTACATCATACCATTGTGATGGGCTAAATATCGTTGCATTTTAGCAAATGAGTAAATGGGATTGTTCATTCTTCCTGTTCTGCAAAGTGACTGGGGAAAATATTCTGTGCTAGGTGCTTTGAGATCTGCAATTACAATGTGAAATACTCTTGCAAATTGCTATTTATAAATATAAAAAATTCAGGTAACTCAGAGTTAAGTACAGAATTGCTGTCAATATTAGAATAAAGAAACCCACATTTCATTAAGTCAATCAGACAATAAAAGTTCTGGAGGAGGCTAATAAGTCCAGCAATGCCTGCAGAGAGATGTGAGTCACCATGCGTTGGAGAATGTTTTTAAAGTGCTGATAGGTGGCATCATTTTGAAGCATCAACTGGAGAGTGTTAACAGCAAAATTCTGGCTGAACTTGTCAGTGGCCACTGTGGAGTTGATGTTCCCACTGTAATTATGAGAAGCAATGTAATTTCTCTGACTGGCTTTGAAAATCGTGATTTCTGAGTGTATATATATTCCCTTCTCGAGCATCATTTTCTCTATGCTACTTTAATTTTTCCTTTTTTTTTTTCCCATTCTTCCCTTGCGGTTATGCTGAGTGGGTATGAAATATTCTTGAAGCTCAGGGAAGTCCAGTTTATACATGATTCTGAGTCCAGAACATTACCAGTAACTTACTAGCAAAACCTAAAGTCTCCTGGCAGTCTTTGCTATGGTAGAAAATATTTAAAGCTAGTACTATATTAAACTGCTGATTATCACGGTTATGCCAGTACTACCTTTCCGAGGGTGGCTTTTACTGTAACAGCAAGGTTTTATCTTCCTATGAAAAAGTGGCAGTGACTTTAGGAATGAAACCAACTAGAGATCTTCACTTGATTCTGATTGGCTTAAGGAAGTTTATGTGGTTAGAAACTAGGAGTTTTAGACAACCCAAAAATATAACAAACTTGGGATAAGTAATGCCTGGAAATACTAAAAGGACTTGTCTCAGTGTGGAAGATCTGACAACTTTGAATAAATGCTGGCTTCAGAGCTCCTTGTAGTAAGCAAGTGTCTTTCCATTGAATTCTATAGAGGTTGCCAAAGGGAGAGTAGTGCAGTTTCCATCACCTGCAAAGCTCATTTGCAGTGGATGGAGATGCCCAAAGTTAACTAGTAACTTCAACTTCGGATTTAAGTTCTGTAGGGACTTGTTTCATTGTGTTTCCCTACAAAAGACAGTGATTGTCTGCTATAAAAGCAGCATCTATGAGCTTATCGGCCTATCTATTTGAAGGCAAAATAGAAAGTGGAAAATCCATCAGCATGTTTCATTTACTAGTGATACTGCCTGGAATATACTGGTTTTCAGATGGGAGTTAGCTGCTAAAGTATAAAACCAGCAAAAAAAGGTCAAATAGTACAAGCTGTGGATATAACTTAAAAAAATATTATAATCTGTATATCAAAATTGTGGAAGAGGTTTGAGACAAGACAGTATAAACCTGAAAACTTTCAACTTCACAGTTTATTGGAATATGGAGCCAGCCACTAAAAGAAACAGTAGCATTAAAGAATTCCAGCACTGGATAAAACCCATAGCATGCCCAGATTTATTTGCTAATGTCAGATTGTGCTAACCATAATGGCGTTACTTCCAGAACTGAGGAGACTATTGCACCAGGTGTTGGGTTTTTTTCCTTATTCTCCAAGACTGCGTGATTCTGCAGCGCATGGGCTGAGGGACACACTATTGAAACTTTAATGTAGATTTAGATATTGAGTTGAGAAAAGCAAAAATCTGTAGTGAGGAGTTGCAGGTTGCTGCAGTTGGGCATCCTGCCTTCACATACCCACAGGATGCTGTCAGGCAACAGGCGGTTGACTTTTGTGTTCACAAGACATAATCCAGGGGATTTAGGTGGTGCAGCAAGTTTTCCTCCTCTGCCTAACACTCTCCTTTTGCTTGTCAGGGAGCCTGGCAGCCGGCAGAGGTGTTGCGGAGTAGAGGTGGGCTGTATGTGATAAAGTGGAAGTAGCAGTGTCCCATGCAGTACCGTCTTCTCCCTGCTCCCACCACAGTTTCTCGTACCTCCTCAGAATGATTTCCAAGCTCTCTGTTTAGAGAAAAGGGAGGAAGACAGTGTTACTTTTAAAGTGATTATTGCTATGAACACCGTAATTGGAAAACTGGTTATCAGTTAACAGATGCAGACACTCGCAGTACTGAACTGAATGGAAATAAAATTAATGTAAACATGATGCTTCCCGAATTATATTAAAATGACTATTTAACTTTCTGCACAAATTTTCAGTTCATTATTGCCCAAGCTACTGCGTTATTCTGTAGTACTGTAGCAGGAGCTATCTTTCCTGAGATGATGCTTCCTCGAAGCGTTGGGCTGGAGGTATTGGGATTCAGAAGTGGGCAGCGTGGCAATTGGCAGAAGGGCAACCACTGTGTTTCAGGTAAAACCACCCTGGCTATCTGCCCTTGGGAGGCTGTGCGTAGAAAACTGCCTCTGTTTGGACCTGACGCTGCTGTCTGAAAGGCATGACAAAGTGAAATGGACACCCTGATCATATAGGTAAGGAAAGCAATTTTTCATGCAAGGGAAACACCGTAAATGATTCATAGTACCCATATTTCTCACGGTTATTTCCTGTGGGTGTAGAGAAGCAGGGATTAGAAATGAATGGCAATGCTTACTGCTCATAAGGGGTTTGCCTGGAGGTGATTTTAACTTTAAGCTTTAAAATTAACTCTATAGATTCCAGTCCCAAGAGCTGAAGTCTGAAAGCCCTCTGTGAGCTTTAGATGTACGACAGAAGTGCAACAGGAAGGAATTAAACATGGTGTGAAAGTATTTTGTAATGTGCAGAATGTTTAAAAAGGCGTGTGCATTGTAGCACTAGCCTGTGCTGAGCTGCTGCAAGTATAAAGACAGAAGCAGTTGAGACAAGGGAGAGGGCTATAAAAAAAGGGAGCAGTTTGGTATTCAGTAGAACTTTTCCAGATGATAGCTGGCTTCTGGAGGTGGTGGAGTCCATCATGGTTCTTTAGGCTCAGGGGCTGCCTGTGGGTGACAGCTCCTGAGGAGGAACAGGGTGTGAGAAGTCAAGGGGTACCAGCTGGGATCCTGGCTGAGTGACCCTACGTGGAGCCTGTGGGGTTGTTGGGGGGGTTGTTTTGTTTTGGTTTTGAAATAAATTTCTCTCTCGATCCTGTTTTCAAAATGACTCAGTCCTCAGTTGCTTGGAGACAGAAACCCAGTACCGGTCTGTGAAATAGGACCCTGCTTTCTCCACTTTGTGATGGTCTCCCTGGAGTGATAGGAGCTGACTCGCTGACTTTGATGGGAATGAGATTACTCGCATACCTAACTTTCTCTTCACTATACTTTTCTATAGGATCAGGCAAATAAAAATTTGCTATTTACATGGGAACATAAATTTTAAATGAATTTTTCCCCCAATGTTGCGTTCAGTCTGTGACACAAGCAATAGTTAAGCCCAAGTCTCTGGAGACCCACTGAAGCACTTTAACCACAGGATGAATCCTATTTCTCTGTAGTGCAAGTGCAGTTTAAATGCAAAACAATACACATGGGGATGGGTGGAAACTCTGTCCTTAATTTTAATGGAGATTTATGTGGTGTAATATAGCTGATACTGGACTGTCTCCTGAGGGAGAGGAAATATTGCCAAGAATAAAAATGTGCAGGAAAAAGATCATAGATTCTATCAATCAGTGAGCAATTAGGAGCTTTGCAGACTCTCTCTGTCTTATATATCAGAATGAGAAGTATATGATCTATTAGTTGTATTTTACCAGACTCCATAATCTCTGGGAAGCTGGATACTGCAACCCATTGTTCGTTTAAAAGTCTTTTGATTTCAGATTTCACCGTTGTTCGTCTTTCACTAGCTGACATTAGGTGTTTTTAATTGTGCTAAAAAATATCAATTAATATAATTCTCAGTAAGACCCCTGTTAGCTACAAGGGCTAGTTTGTGATGCAGCTGAATGTGTATGTGGTCATATGCAATGACGTCCCAATGAAGATGTTGCACAAATGCTGCCTTTTTTTTTTTTTTTCAGTAAAAAGTTTAGACCTAATTTCCTTCCTGCCAACATTTTCAAAAAGGATTTTGCTGGCACTGGACAACTCCGTACCACTCAGGAATAGCTCAAGTTCAAGCAGGCCTGAGGTGTCCATGTGTTTAAAGTTCTGGTAGTCATAAAGTAGATTGGGTTGCTTTTAACGTCTGATTTAAACTTCCTATGCTGAGCAGCTGCTGAGCTGCTCCACAATGGTTGCACCTCACTAAATATCAATGTACTGCTAAATAAAAGATTATATATGTTTATAAGCTATCCCGCTTATATCTATCTGCTGCACAGGCACTGTAGTATTGGAAAACCCATCTCAAAGCAAACCTTGAAGCTGAAATCCTCCTCTGTAGAAAAAAAAAAAGTAAACAATTGTTTTTGATCTCCTCTTACTGCTATAATTCTTGAAAATGTAGCCTTTTTCAGCAAACTAATTTCAAACAGAATAACCTATATTGCTTTTCATGTATTATTAGGAAGTGTGCATATGTATGACTTAAAAATAGAAAAAAATTTCACAGGAGTTACCCGTGTGAAATTCTAGTATATACTTTCAAAATTCTTCTCTGCTGCATCCATGCTGTTATTTTTTCCCCTCTTCTCTCATTCATGCCTCTGTTCATCGGCTGCAAATTCAAAGTCCAATGTATAGGAAAGTGTAGAGCAAAAAATCCCACCAGAGTTAGGGGAACAATCTCAGTCACCTTTGGTTAATGTGAAATGGTTTGGAGTTGTTTGCTTAGTTTTGATATTTTGTTGTTGTTTTTTTATATCTTCTCCAGAATATATTCATTATATTAAAACAAAAAAAAACCCACCAAAAATTACATTTTGAAAATATTTTATTGGAGTGATTTGATCCAATGCAGAAATTCTGAATGAAACCATGTGTTCCCCTGAGTCTGTTTTCATCTTTCTAGGCCTTGATCTTAAAAAGGCTTAACTTCCCATGCTGTGCTGGTGCTTAACTATGAATAATCCTGTTGATTTACTGTGCTTATGTATGTGCTGAGAGTTTGGAAAATAAGGGCATTAATGGTAACACATGCTTAGGATGGGATTTAATCAAAGAGCTGTACCTATGTACCAGAAGATAATTTTGCCAAAATCACAACACGTGCAGGCAGAGGAGAAGGTGTGTTTCTTTTTCTTTGTAGCTCTTTCCAAACAGCAGTATCATTTGCAAAACTTTTGTTTAGTGCCACACTTTTCCTTCCTTCCTGATTGATTTATATATTTATTTATTTATTATTTCTTTTACATCTCTGCCTTCTATTTGGGGAAAAAGGCAAGTTCTTACAGTGTATTGCACCAAGAAGTGCTCTAGTCGTGCTCTAGTAAGTCGTGCACAAACACAGACTGTAAAGTTGTGAAGCTCAAGGTCAGTTTATTGTATGCAAATATAGGAAGCCGCTGTGGCCTTCTCTCAGTTGCTAGGCATTTCTGTCTTCTGGTACAGGTTATCTGTGGTCATTCAGAAACCCCGTGAGAAAATTTTGAATAGGTAGACTGGCAATAGAAATGACTACAAAGAAGTCCAGATGTTCACAAATTGCCTCTTGCTGGCACTGCCACTTATAGAGCTAATAGAAATGTCAGTCATGGTAGCTGGCGGGATAGGTTTTATTTAGGGAAATCAGTATTTCTGAAGTCTGTTGCTTTTTCCATTCCCGCTATACTCAAACTTCACCAAACAAAGCTTGTATTAAAAAAACATTACACGGAAAAAAGTCATTGTTCATTTAGGACAATAGGTCATGACTGCCCAGGTGTGGAGTAGATGTTCTAAAGGATGGGCCTGCTCCAAAATTGGAGATCTCCCTTTTCTTCTTCTCTACATGTCGGAGCACAATTTCTGTTCAAAAGAGACTGGCAGATTTTTGAGGGTTTATTTTTCCTGGTTTGAAGGTCTGGCTCATCTTCAGACAGGAAAGAGAGCCTGCTTTGTGATTTTGTTTTGCCTTTTTGATTTAGACTTAGGAGATATCAGATCAGTTGAAATTTGCCCTTAGTTAGACTAAAGTGTCACTTACTTGCATTATGGGGTTTAAATAGCTTCTAAAATAAAAATAATGAATGACGTATTTATTTCAAATCTGTCTAAACCCTTGCTGAATTACTCTGGATCTGATTCTGGGTTCTGGCACTGCATTTACAGCCTTTGTCTAATTACATTTTAAGAGCGTAAACAATGCAAGGGGAAAGATGCAGTTAGGGGAGAAGATCTCTATGCAATATGCTCCTCAGTAATGAAATTCGGTGAAGTACTGCTGGCAATGAGTTTTATATTTAAATGCATTTGCCATGTTTAACTGCATTTATTTAGTTTTTCAATATCTTATCCGAGCCTGCGTGTTACTCACGAGTTGCTGTTATTTGGTGTAAACAGAAGTCTAAAAGGCTTTGGAAGTTGAATCTGTGTTTACAGGAGAAATCACAACTTGTCCATTCAGTTGTATAATCCGTCAAAATTCAAATGTTTTTCAAATGATCTAGCTGAATCTCCAGATGTTCCTCTAATTGCATCCAGAAAGGCTATATTCAGTCACATATAAATCTCAAAGCTCATTTGAGAAGCTTAGATAATTTATTAATTCACCTGAATTGTTTTTTCCACCTCTGAATTTAATCTAGTGAAAATTCAGCTCTGTTAAAAGTGCCTTTATTTTTGTCCTCTAGGAAAACAAATACTTGTTTGCATAGAAAAGCTGCACTTAGCTGTGGTAAATGGCTTCTTTGAATCATGGACAGAAGCTTTATGGGACTCCTTGTGATTCCACAGGAGTCTTATTTTCATTTACTGCCCTACTAAT
The DNA here is from genome assembly GCA_013398155.1 of Pedionomus torquatus. Lineage (NCBI taxonomy): Eukaryota > Metazoa > Chordata > Aves > Charadriiformes > Pedionomidae > Pedionomus > Pedionomus torquatus. Next base: position 562,931 of record VZRU01012164.1, read on the forward strand.
CATAAAAAGTTGGCAGTCACTGGAAAGCAAAATGACTAATGTCATCTCACTGTTCTTCACACTATGGCAAGAAGCATATTCCTTTGATCCAAATTGCCATTAGAATTGCTATTCAGATAATAACAGTGGGAGATTTAGCTTAGATAGTAGGAAAGAACTCCATCTCTAAGGATACAAGAGGACTTGCACAAATAATGCAGAGAGCTTGTTGCATCTCTTGTATTGGAGTTTTAAAAAAGAGGTTAGACAAATATTTGAGGAAAGTATATCGTTGACCTTGTATTGTGGAAGAAACAATTGCCAAGATGACTTCTGGGAGGCCTCTGCAGCTCTGTATTTATGTGGTGACGTGCTGGGTATGACAGGGATTAAGCTTTGGGAAATAATTATATGGCACTCGTAGCAGCATGGTATTCAAAACTGACCTGCTTTTTGTCATGAGCTGTGTTGGGTCAATTCCTCTGCAGGTACCAGAGCACCTACAGCTTTCTCAGATGCTGGTGGTGCATTGGGATTGCATTTATGTGTGCCAGCTCTGTCGTGGAGTGTGTACTGCCAGTCTGTAATCACCCCAGGACTAGGAACTGACAACTCCAAACTCAAATATTTCTCCTGCTGGGAGTGTGCTGTGGTACAGGGTGTTCTTAGAGTGGGAGAGACTACGCTTCTCGGTCACAGAACTTGAATTTAACCCATCCAGAAACAATTGAAATTATTCACATGCTTTTTCCATGGTTTTAGAACAGATTTTTTTTTGCCTTGCCTGTTTTCTATTGGCTACATGTGGAGTACCAGCACACTGAAGCTTCAGTTTAATTCACTTGTCCTCAAGAGGAGCATAAAAGCTTGTATATTGAGAGGCTGAACTTGAAGTGCACTCCAGTCTGAAAATACTTTATCTTTTATGCATAAGGGTAACATTGATATACATTCAGGAAAAATATTGTCATTTCAGTTGCATCTAAAGAGAATAAAACATTGGAAACGGTCACAGACATGACAATTACTTTCCCCTGCTTTCTGACTTAACATGACTATTGGCCATGGAGAATTAAAGCTGCCGGTAGTGGTACTTTCGGTGGAAATAACTAGTAGGTGAGGTAATGCATTATCTCATGATTTACTTATCTTGAGAAAAAAAATAATTTGAAGCATTATTTTGAGAGGCAGAAAGGATATTAAAACTATTGGTTTCTAATCTGAAATGACCACCTCTGCATTTTGGTGCAATGGAAACTAATTATGGACCTATGTTTAAAAGAGGAGTGTTTCATCCCATGTAAACACAAAACGTTCAGGCAAAGTTTTTAAATAGGATTTGAGGAGCTGATGAAAGCATACAGGGTTGTAATTAAGGCTAGAGAGCCTCAGAGCAGCTTCAGAAAGAGAGTGCTGCTGAGCTCCCAATAAAAAATGTAAATCTCTGTGTCAAAAACAACCTCTCCCAGTTACGTTATCCCAGCAAGGTGTGCAGATTGGGGTCTGGGTGTTCCTGAGATAACTTGACGCCTTTCCTTTATTTATAGCAGCAGCTTTCTTAAGACATTGAAAGAAATGAGGAGATGCATCGTGATTTTTTTTTTTTTCCAGAGAGCTTATCTAAGTATTATCCTTTCTTACAAAAGAGCCTTATCACAAGATACTACAGTTGAACAGGTGATGGTGTGTGTCAAATCTATTTTTGCTGCACACAGTGTATATACTTTAGTCATTAATATACAACAATGGAAGTAGGATTTTAAGCTACTTTCAATAAAATATATTCTTGGGCATCTTGCCGCTGGCCCATTTGTCTCCTTACAAAAGGTCTGTTTAAAAAAAAAAATTGAAAATAATGAAATAGCAGCTAAAAGGACTGCATTTAAATCAGCCTATATTTAGCACTGTTCAGTTTCACAGAAGCAAGGGCATTTACCTACTGACATTTTGTTTGACAGAAAATGAGGAAAAAAAAAAAAAAAAGTAGCCTGTGCTGGTAGGAGCTGATAGCAGAGTTACTGAGAGTTTGTGGATGCATATGAGAAGGATAAGAGAAAACAACCAGCTCAGTATGGTTTCGGGTCCTTGGGGCAGGCTCCAGAACATGGACATGATAGAGAAAACGGTGGCTAACACAAGCAGTGTCACGAGAAGGTGCTTTTTAGTCATGTATGATGTCACCTTTGAGTCTTTAGGGTGAAAAAAGCAACAACGCTACACAATCCTGCAAGAGGGGGAGACGGGGAAGGGAACTGGCTTTTTGGCGTGAGTGTAGGCAGGCAAGAGCAGGCAGTGCAGGCAGCGGTGGTGAAGCCACTGAACCCAGGGACTCTGTTCCCCAGCACGGGGGAGCCGATGGCCGTGGAGAGGCTCTGAGATCCTCGTGGACTAATTGAACGCTGTCTACATCTTGCTTGTGTTTGAAAATATGTATTGCATTAATGCCAGGTGGATTTGTATTGGTGTTATCAGCTTGGGAGAAGTGTGACCAGCAGGTCACAGGAGGTGATTCTGCCCCTCTACTCTGCACTCGTGAGACCCCACCTGGAGTCCTGTGTCCAGCTCTGGAGTCCTCAACAGAGAAAGGACATAGAACTGTTAGAACGGGTCCAACGGAGGGCCAAAAAGATGATTAGAGGGCTGGAGCACCTCTCCTACGAAGACAGACTGAGAGAGCTGGGACTGTTCAGCCTGGAAAAGAGAAGGCTCCGGGGAGACCTTGGAGCAGCCTTCCAGGATCTGAAGGGAGCTCCAGGAGAGCAGGAGAGGGACTCTTGGTCAGGAAGTGTAGTGATAGGATAAGGGGTAATAGTTTTAAACTGGAAGAGGGGAGATTTAGATTGGATAATAGGAAAAAATTCTTTCCTGTGAGGGTGGTGAGGCACTGGAACAGGCTGCCCAGGGAGGTTGTGGATGCCCCATCCCTGGAAGTATTTAAGGCCAGGCTGGATGGTGCTTTTAGCAAACCGGTCAGGGTGCCCAGGGCACGGGGGGTGGAACACGATGATCTTCAACTCTAACCATTCTATGATGGGGGGAAAGAGGAATTAGCAAGAAGTAAGAGAAGGTGGTGGTTGTGCTGTAAAGAGACTTGGGTAAAATGCTGCTGATCAGCTGGGATTTGTGCTGTGAACTCGGGCTGCAGACAGACTAATGCCCTGTCTTACAGGCCGGAACATCTGTCTGCCCGACTCCTCTGGGCAGTAACCTGCAGTTCCAGGCAGTGATCTGCCAACCTGCAAAACTGAGTGATGTGTTAACAAATCCTGGGGTGCCGGCAGATTGGCTTTGAGAAATCACGGATAAATTACTGCTGTAGATGCATATAGTGGTTTATATTCTGTATAAGGTAATCCACAACGAGAGGATTCTCCATTCAAGCTCTCCTGTGCTTGACTTGGGCTGAAGTTCAATGCAGTAGGTGAATGAGGAGAAGGACCAGTGTAGCTAGTGCCTGCTTCCATGTTTCCTCTAATCTGTCCAATCTGCCACTCAAAACTGCAGTGGCCCAACATGTGCTGTTCCTGGGCAAAGCAGTTACACCGTGTGTTCCTGCTGTTTTGGCATTCTCACAAAGTAGTGTCATTGCTGCAAGACTTCTCCTATTTTTGCTTCAATTATCAGACCTTTGGCTCTTAGCCTGAAGACTTTCATCATAGTTTTAATAAGTATAATCTTAGGAGTTTAGAACACGGGAAACTAACATGGGAAATAAAGGGTAATTCATCTTGCAGTCAGAAATAAGCTAAATGTCCCCTCACAGCCAGTTTGATCTCTCTTTCTGGTTAATATACAAGGTTTCATTGCTCCCCAAGCACAAGGCAAGACAGATGGCAGGTGGAAACAAACACCAACATGGAGCATCCCAACACTGCAATCACTGCAGTCCTGAACAGCCACGTCCCCAGATGTTTGGATTTGGAGATGGGGCATCCACATACCAGTGTGCATTCTGTATTCTGGCTATACAGGGAGGGGACAGGTCTCTTCATTTTTACTGCAGTACTTTGTGATTTTATTTTCCAGAGCAGCAACCATTTCAAAGAATTCATTTTGTCCACAGCTCCTCTGAGATTAGTTTTGTGTCCTTTCCAGGTTGTGATTGTGTTATATGTTACAATTGCTGTATTTTCAGAGATATGTTATTGTAATCCATAGTATGTCATCACTTGAGGAATAGGCATGTTTCAAAAGGCCATATGTCTTATTGTACTGTTACCAGTTTGAAACCAAAAACTCAGTCTTTAAATTTCAAACTAACGTGTTAACATATTTTCCCCATACTCATCATTACTTCACAAGATTCAAGGTCTGCATTCTATAATGTATTTCAGTATAAGTTGGCACATGCCATAAATTACTAAGAAATTAGATTTTTGGCTTTGATAGGGAACAGATTAACAGAATATTTATATCCTAAGAGTTTACATCTACTGATAAGTGAAGGTTTTCAGAGAAAAAAGCCTAGTGTTTAAACAAAGTAAATATGCATGTTTGTAGGTTAACTAGGACTAACTGTATTCTTATGTGTTTTCTCTTTAATATGATATGACATATCCTTACCTGTCTTACTGCCTTGAGAAAGGACCTGTTCAACGTCTCATGAATCAGCTTTCATAGAAAAGCTTTGTTTGACAATTGCATGTCCTGAAAAATAATTGTCTTTCTCTCTCTTAGTTCTGTGTTTTTCACTGGTAGTAGAAATGTAGAGTAAGGAGCATAAGGAAAGAAGGTGCTTTTCAAGAATATTTTAGTTATTTATGAAACTCAAAATTATTTGTTACCAAACCCAATGTGAAATGTTATGGTGAAATAAAAAGAGGAACACTGATTAGAGGGATTAGCAGAACTAAGGTACACACGCATTGCTGGTTTGCATTGGAGTGCATTGTCTATGTTTTGAATAGCAACCTTCTTGTTGGAAGTGTAGGACATTTAAAACCTATTTTATACCCTTTCAAAGAGAGAGCGAATTCACCTTACAGTCTGGGTCTGGCAGGATATACTTTATACAATGCTTGCCCTGAATTTGAGGATTTGTATTTTATTTTCTTAACCAGCTCACACAACGCAGCCACTGCAGATGTGTGCTTCGCAAAAGAAGAAGTTGGACATATTCTTTTGATGTCTCTCTACACTGTTATAATTCTTGATAGAATAACTATTTATCAGAAATAAATTCCTAAAGGAGAAGAGGCATATTGGATTTCTCTGCATTTTATCTTTCATGGAATATAGCAGAATCATCAGTACACACATCAGTGGAGAGCAGGGAGGGACTTAGTGAACCGAGAGCTAGCTTGCTCCAGAAGCCCCTGTTACTATAATTAAAAGGTTTAAAAGTTTTAAAAAGTCACAGTACTTAGGTAAAGAAGCTGATACGCTGATGTGTTGTGTGTGGAAGATGCCTATCTAAAGGTAGAGGCTCTTTTTGACAAAATAAAGCTGGCACAGTTACTCCTTGTATGTCAATGTTAAGGCGTTAAGGACACCAGTTACTTAGAAAAAATCTTCCCATTACACGTGAAGGAAATTGTTGAGGAGTGAAGTACTCCCCTGGCTTATTACACACTTTCCACAGGCTTATTTATAGTGTATGTTTTAACGTGAGCAGAGCAATTCAGCTGCACACGTGCTGGTGCCATGTCTCTTGGTGTGTCAGGGTGTGTCCAGACGTGGGACTCGACTCCACGGCTACCTTTAGCAACTCTAATTAATGAAAGGTCTGAACCCTGCCACACAGGTCAGTTTGGCAGTTGATCCTGTCTAGAACAGGAGGGATGAATTCAGTAACCCTGAGAGACACTTCCAGCTCCTTTTTTCTCACCTGTTTCAAGATAAATGCTGTTACTTACCATGATGCTGGTGGCCTGATTTGGTTTAAAAAACCAAGACCAACCAACCAAAAATAAAATCTTTTGAACCTGCTTCACCTGAGGTCCAGAAATAGTTCTCAATGGCCATTTCAATACATAGAAAATTATTAAAATGTGGACAGTTCTACATCATGTTACTGAGGCGAAGAATTTTACACATTAATGGTTTTGCTGCGGATGAGAGATTGCACTGTAGTCACCTTTAGAGGCTGTCTTGATCTTTTTCCTGCCTTGTAAAAGATAGTTACGATGAAGAAAAGGAAGAGAGATGGGAGAAAATACATTGCAGATTCTTAGCAATATTTTTAACTAAACTCAGCAAGTATCTTGCCAACAGAGTGAAAGCTGAACTGTTAGCTTGTTTTGACCTTTTTATCTTGTGACCATTTGCTGCCAGTTCATCATGAACTGCTTCAAGAAACCTCCTTGTGGCTCGTTTCTGTAGCATTAAGACCAAAAAAAAAAAAATCCCCAAATACATCACACTCACATGTGGTTACCTGCCCCCAAAAATTACAATATCACCAAAGCAGCAAAATATCATGTCATCACATTGCCAGTAAAAGCAGGTCCTGCTATTAAAGACAGGTATTTTAATTTGACTTCGTGAGGTTTGCTTATTTGCTTCTTCAGTCTAGCTATTTTATAAATCACTAATTTATGACTTACTTTAGTTTTTGAACTGGATATCCTTACAGAATAATAGTCCTGCCAGCAACGAGGAGTCCCACTACTCTAAGTGGTTGGTGACAAATTATTCCCTGCTAAAAGTCCCATGTTGTTTGGTGGAAGCGAAGGAGCTCTCTTTGCATGTGCCCTGTCCTGGAATTGTTTTTTAGTGTTCTGTGTGCGTGGCCAAGTTGCTGCCTGAGGTGTCAGAAAATCAAATGTCTCTATTGTTTATCTGCTGTGCACAGCTAGAAAGCCTGAACTGAGGGGTTTTCAACTTCTGTGCTGTTGATTCGAAAGATGAGAGAATCCCTAATAAAAAAACCCAGAATAAACCAAGAGCACAGCGTTTACATATGTCATCTCTGCTCTCGGTCAGTAAATGACTGAGTTCAAGTGCATTCAGGGGCCTGAAAGTAGCATTTCTAAGTATCTGCCGAAGGAAATATTGCATAGGAAAGAGAAGCGAGCGTGGTAAAATCTTTACAATCCTGTGCCAATTTGATTTGTCCTTTGGAGAACTAACCCTTTTGTCTTGCGTGGTGGACTTTTCCAATGACGGCTGACAAGAAACTGTCAGATAGGGCTGTGGTGAGATTGAATGAGCTGCTGGATGTCATCAGCTGAAATACGACTGAGGCAAAAAACTTTTTCAAGAGACTTGAAAATGATGACAGTTCACACGTTTTTCTGGGAAGGAAGGCTACCAGGAATTTAGGATAAAGGAGGTTTGGAGTTTGAAAATTAATTTGCACATCTTGTACTGTTAAGCCTCAGAAAGAAAGAAAAAAAACCCAAACAACCAGAAACCCCATTATGCGCGCGTTTGGCTGTGATACTGTGCATATTTATAAGTTGAGGAGACAGCAATCAAAGTTCAAATGTTCCACAGAAATACTGTGTCAAAATACTGTCAAGAAAAACTGAAGGTCGAGGGAAATTTGTGACATTTTATGATAGTGGCAGATTTAAAGTAGGTTCAGAACTAGATTCTCATGTAGGATAAATCATTACTTTTAGTGGTGCTCAGACTCCTTATATCAGCAGAAATCTGACCGTTAGACTGCGTGTCATATTGCTTCTTAACTTTTGGTTATAACCAACCCTGGTATTGAGAGCTCACGTTTGAAAACAATTCGCCCCTCAAAATCCAAAGAAACCCAATTTCTGTAGGAAGCAAAGGGTAGGCTAGGTGGAACCAAAAAACCAACAGATCGGAAGAGTGGAGTTAATGTTGAGTCAAAACAAGACAGTAGAGAAGGAGAAGGCTGCACAGGAGAAAAATCTGTTACTTTTTTCCTCTATTTGTCAGGATGAGAAATCTTTCTCTTTGGGGTAGTATTTCAGCCCTGTGCACCCCTCTCTGCTTTCCTCAGAGGCACAGAGCCTCTGCTCAGCACCAGAGGATCAGTACAGCTCTCCTCCCCATCCTGAGGGGCAGCTGGCTCCAGGTTAGTGCTGGGATAGCACTGGATTATAAACAAGTCTGAAAGTGTCAGCAGGGATTCCCAGTTGAGGTGTCGTCCTGGGCCTCAGCCCCAGCTGGGGTTCTGGAACAGCAGCTGCAGGGATTGTGCTACGTGTCTGCCTGCAGAGCTCGCGTTCCCTGCCTCTGGTTGCTTCTCAAGATCTTCACTGATTTATCTCAACCTGCCGTTTGCGTATATTTAATTCATTTTCTGTTTTAACGTGTATTTTATAAGAGAAAATACTGTCTGTTTTCCCGAACAGCAACAGTTGCTGTGGCAATAGGAGTGGGGAACCAGCATCAAAGCTCCTGCTACCAAGACAGGCTGATGCTTCTCTGCAAAACTGCAAATGTGGGTTTTGGGCATATCTGTTGGGTGGCTTTTCTAAGGCTCGCTGCAGCTGCACAGTGTATTTGCAGAACCTCTTGCACATCCCTACATCTATGGTGTAAATGAATAAATGTAACTCTGGTCCATACAAGTAAAAATTAATGGCCACATATAAAAGATACTGGAGTTGTTTCCATATGACGGTGATATTTGTAAAAATAGATCGTTGCCCAGTAAATGATCTGTTTATAGATGTAGTTTTCTTTTTGCTTTAAAAAATGCCAGTTGGCTGAAGCACATTCCCACCTCTACCACCTGCTTAATTTATTTTATGGGCTTTTGTCCTAATACTGAAGTTAACACTGAAATATAAATATGTTCTGTATTCCTTGAAGTTCTGTTGCTCACAGGCAGGGGTTGTGTGTCCGTGTGGGTGTCTGTAGGTGGATGCTGCTGTGCAGTTGTTGAATTCACTCATTAAAATAGTACGAGGGAAGCCCTGGCTTTACCAAAGAAAAGATAAAATTTCCATTACCTCAGAATTCATCCCTCTGTCCGTGGAATGAACAGTTGGCAGCTTTGACTTATCTAGCTATTTATTTTCTTAATTAATCCCAACTGTCTGCCATAATAAGGTATTGGTAATGCTTTGATAGGGAGATTAATGTTACTTTTTCCCAAGGAGTGAGATCTAACTGCAGCTGGCTCTGGTGAATTAGGCAAGATGAGAATCTTGTCCTAGAGTGTGAAGATTTTTGTCCAAGGGCTGAATCAACCATGAAAACGGGTTGAAAGTTGGAAGAAATTATTGCTTTATGAAATAGATTCATAAAGTATTGGGTGTACTAGGACTGTCTGGGTTGTTTAGGAACTTTTTAGGATGCCAAGAGGATCCAGTTATTAATTTAACAAGACTTTTTACAAAATGACAAAACAAATTGATATTTAAGTTCAGGGTAATTTATTCTCTGCTCACAAGGAGGTTGAACAAGCACTCCAAGGAGATTTTGGAATAAAGGATCATTGGATAGAGAACGTGTAATCCCAGAATTGTTCTCATTCAGTGATGCTTGATTATCATTTTGTAACAAACTCAGCAGCAGCATTAGTTAGAAAAGACATCTGCCTTGAAGTACATGTCTGTGTTACTGTTTAGCTGGTTGACAGTAATAGAATCATAGAATCCTCCAGGCAGGAAGGGACCTCCAAGGGTCATCTAATCCAACCTCCCTGCAGTCGCAGGGACACCCTCAACTAGCCCAGGTTGCCCAGGGCTTCATCAAGCCTCGCCTTGAGTATCTCCAAGGGGCCTCAACCACCTCCCTGGGCAACCTGTTCCAGTGATCAACCACCCTCAGTGTAAAGAAATTTTTTCTAATATTCAACTTAAATTTACCCTTCTCCAACTTAAATCCATTGCCCATCGTCCTATCGCAGCAGCCTTTGTGAACAGCCCCTCCCCAGCCTTCCTATAGGCCCCCTTTAGGTACTGAAAGGCTGCGATTAGGTCTCCCCGGAGCCTCCTCTTCTCCAGGCTGAACAGCCCCAGTTCCCTCCCTGAACAGCTCCAGTTCCCTCAGCCTATCTTCGTAGCAGAGGTGCTCCAGTCCTTTGATCATCTTGGTGGCCCTCCTCTGGACCTGTCATCAGTCCTTGTACTGCAGAATGTTTGTGATGCTCAGATGCGTTTTCGTACTAGAGGCTGGGCTTGGGCTGCGTGTCAGCAGAGGGAGTTCTGCAGCCCTGGGATGCAGCAGGTGTCTGTGATAAGGCAGCACTTTGAGCCTCAGTTACCTTGAGCCAGTTGGGTTTCTTTCACAGTATGTGCTGGTTCTGGTGTGTGCGTGCTCCTCTGTATGAATAGTCAGTGAATAGGGGGAAAAAAAGTGTTTTTTCATATCTATGCTCTCATGTTCTCTTCTTTATTTTTCTGTGGTTTGCCAATGTCACTGTTTGTTTTGTCAAATTTAATGACTTGGAGGACAGAACAGCTAATGGAAGACAACACAAAGGGTTTCAGTTTTATTGTTCAATGCTCCTCAATCACCAGTGTAATTTTCAGCAGAAAATCTTTTGAACTATGGGAAATAGCAAATCATTTAATTGTGTTGGTGTATATGGTATATAATGTATAATGGTGTATATGAGCACCTTCACCTGTTAGACAATGTCACACACATTTAATAGAGATAGTTCATCAAGAATGTCAGTATTTTTTTAAATAAAACATAAGAAAAGCTGCTAGGTTTTGTCTAGTTTGTTCATACAGAATATTATACGAGGAAATCTATTCTTTGAAAGTTAAATGGAAGTTTCAAGCGTTGAAAACTCTTCAATTTACTGACTTTTTTTTTGCGTGCTAATTATGGTCTTATGTGGTCTTTCATGGATTCTTCAGAGGTTTCCTTGCTTGCATGACTCTGCAAAACGTGGCAGAGTTGCTGTTGTGGCTCTGTCCGGCCGCCTGCCCAGCATTTAGGGGCCAGAGCTTTCTTGCTACCACTGTGGTGTAGGTACATGGACACATGTAAGCTGTTAAAAGGTCTGTGAATGCTTGGATTTATAAACTATATTTGTGATTTCCCTTAGTCCATTCTTACGTACAGTAAGCTCCGACTTGCCAACTTTTAGAAGAACCTACTGGTGTCAGAAATGTGGAAAAACTAATTCTGCTGCTTTTGGGACGTTATCATAATGTTTGCAAACAGTGATATGTGCACTGAAAACAGTTGGAGAACAGCAGAGACAAAGCATGGCCCTCTTTTAGCTTCATTAGCTCATCTGATAACAAAATGAAGCATCTTCTAATCACAGAAATGTTGAATGGAAGGTATTTCTGGAGGGTTGTAATCCAATCTCCTACTTGACTGCCCCTGCTGCAACAGGTTGGCCTTGCCATTTCCAAGGCTTCAAAACCTCTGAAGATGTAGTTTCTGCATTCTCTCCTCTTGACCTTTCCAAAGGCTATGCTGTCCTCGTGGTGACAGTTTCATTTCTCCTGTACAGAAACACAAGAGTGTTGTAGAATGCCCTAAAAACTGAGCTGTGACTGTGGAGGATATCTCTCAATTCAAGCAAAAGTTTCTCCTCCCAGCTGAGGAGAGGGCTTTCCAAATGCCCTGTGGTTTTTGACGGTTGTTTAACCAGGTGTATCAGCCAGGGGAGCTTAATGTGAGCGTGGATGGCTAATACAGGGGGCCTTTGCTGTAGAGCCATTGCTTCTCAACAGCTGATAAATTTTGTAGTGCTCCTTATGAAAGCTCACTGCAGAAAATCATAAGATTTTCATAGAGCATTACAGCAATGCTATGGCAATATATTATTTAGTAAACAGGCTTTCATGCACAGTTCGTTTCATGTTATCATCACACACTTAAGTTCAACTATCAAGAGTCCTTTTTTTTTTTTTTCTTTCTTATTTAAGCCTGGGTATCTAAGAGCGATGTCTCTGGCTATTTGTAAACAGATTTGCAACCTCAGTTAAAGGGTGACTTTTTTATATGAAAGCACAGCACGCATTTATGCCACAACTTTCAATCTCTAATAGGTAGCATTGACTTCCTACTGTGGCAGACACAGATACGCAGAAAATATCCCCTTTCCAGCTCAGGAATTCAAAGCTCTCTGATCCAGGCGAGACTGGCTTGGCTTTCCCAGTTTTCAGATGATGCGTTTGAAACATCTGCAGCTGATATAGTATGGCATGACTTTGGTATTGCGGGAACTGTTTATTTGCTGTGGCTAAAAACAGTGAGAGGTTAAACCAGGAGTTTGTGTGGGCTGGTTGGTGGTCGCTACAGAATGTACAGAGACCAAATGGCTGCTTTAAGACAGAGGTGGCCAAAGCGTGAAGGCTGTTTCTTGCTGAAGGTCCTGCTGTGCCAGTTGTTCTGATGGAAGTTGTTCCTCTGGATACAGCAGTTCTAGTTCTAGGTTCAGTATATCCTGAAGGAACATATTGTTTATCATTGAAAGAGCTTAGTGGAAACAATGGGGACTTGAGTTCTAGATGGAGATTTCGAATTTTTTTTTAAATTATTTTTTAAAAATATGTCTAGAAAAGGCCCTTAGGCTTACGTGCAACTTATTTTCATAGGAAGCAATGATTAGACCGTATCAGCTTTTTGTATGGCCTATTAATCTCCTTAAGCCAGCTAAGTTAAAGGCATTTTTGTATAGAGATACCAGGTTGTCAGACAGTGTCAGAGCTGCTGAACATGACCAGCACCGTCACACCTGGTTTGCCTGACCAGGACAGGGTTGATGTGAATCCTGATGAAGATAACTGGCTTCCATGGCATCAGAAAATAAGCCTTTCAGAAGTTAGGGACAAAGTGAAGTATTTGGAGTAAACATTTAACATTGGCTTCTCTTTACCAGAATGCTTTTATTCATGTGCTCGTTCATCCACCCATTCACTTGCACATTTATTTCACTGCTTTGCAAGGAATAAACGTCCCCTGCTTCTGGTCTCTGGCTGGCAGGATCCTTTCTGCAGTGTTTTATTCTGAAGGAGTTTCCATCGCAAAGGTGGCAGGCAGCATCTGCTGACAAGGATTACAGTAATTGTGGTATGTAAGCGGAAAACCACTTAGTAGCAGACTTGTTGGGTGAGGAACTTCTGCTCTGCTCTTTATGGCAGCAAGATAATCGTTCCTGTGTTTCAGCACATGGCAGGATTTTCTCCTAGAGTCATTTATCTGCCTAGAAATCTTCTCTTGGGTGCTACTTGCATGAACTTCCTTCGTATTTAAATTGTATTACCAGTGTGCTTAGTTAGGGGAAATAAATGAAACGATGCAGCATATTGCTCTGCTTTGATCAATTTTAATTTTGACTGGAGTATTCTGTTTGGCACCACAATCAATCTGTGGTCACAAACAAACTGGAAGCAAGTACATTGTGATTAAGTTAACTGTAGTAACTTACGTCCTGGTTTCAAAGCATCATCAGCTTGACAGATTTGACAATTCTGGGATTTTGACTTGTCTAGATATATTCTGGAGGGAGCTCAAAAATGAGAATTTGAAGAACTCGTTTCTGAAGAGAAATCCTGACGGGAACTAGGATGTTCTCGTCAGAACTGGTAAACGTGGGCTGAGGTCTGGAGATGAGAAACAAAACCGGTTGACGTTTCAGATTAGATTCTCCTTTGCTCTGAAAACCTTACTCTGGGAAATATTCTTGAAAGAACAAACATTTCTTGAAATGGAGATTAATTCTTGATGTATATCTGGATTCAATAATTTCCCTCCTAGATCTTAGAGAAGAGCTTTTGTGGGGGAAAAAAAAAAAAAAAGTTATTCAAAGGACAGGAAAATCTATTTCTAATGTTGACTTTAGTGCAGGTGGTTGAGTAACCATTTTTTTCCCTAACCCTGACTTCCTGGAGTTCAGGTCTGATAACATCTGTGTTGCCAAAGTAACAAATCATTTGGTTTCAAAATGTTTCAGTTGTGCCTTTGATGCTACCTAAATAATTATGATTGTGAGCAAAGGCTGTCCTCTTGCCGTCAAGTTGATTCTTCTAGAAATTCTAAGCTTAGCACAGGGCACCAGCTCTAGCTGTGTCGTGAATGACAGTTCACTGCTGTATTTGGTTTACTTCTGTTGTATTTTACTTCTTAAGCTTTTAAAGCATAAACTTTAAGTCTCTTTGTTGTCTGTTTTTCATGTCTCCCCCAGCCCCAACCTCCCAGGAGAATTGTTGAATTGTGCTTCAGCTCCAGCAAGGTCCTTTAATACGCCTTTTTTTTTCCTCCAAACAGTTTTGATTTTTAAAAAGTTGACATAAAAGTTCCAAAACACATTAAGAAGGTACATTTGTAGAGGTGTATTGTAGGCACATTTTCTAGCTGGGAGAAAGATTTTGTTTGTAGTGCCAGTGAAATGGTAAATACTGGAATTATTGATAATCTGTTTCTTTTTTTTTCCTTGTATTTAAGTGTCTTGTTATTAACCCCAATACTTTCAGTCATTCTGTGGTCTAGACATGCATTTCCAAGATCTTGGAAGACATGAGATGTATTATCTCTTGGGAGTTGTGATAGTACCCATCAGTTGTCTTTGTTGATGTAGGAAAATAAAGGGCAGGCTTTTTTAATACTCCCATGATGGTAATTTGGCCTGTGTTTTACTCTATGATCTTGCCATTACACTCTTGTCTTCCTTACGACTGTCAAGGTATTTTAGCTTTACACCTTTGTGTACATAGGATGTTCACGTGTATGTTTGTAAACAGATAAGTGTGCATATAAATATGCACAATCCTCCTTCTATATTAATTTAAAAAATGGGTACATGGTTAAAATTTAGTCATAACAAAGAGATGGGTCAAATTACAAGATTACACATCTAAATATTGGAGGCCTTCTTCTGCTGGATATCACCATTTTCCAGGGGGGATGTCACTGAGCTAAGATGCTGTCATGTGCCAAAGGGAATTTTGCGAACTTATAATAAACAATTTCTAGCTAATGTTTTTGTTTGGACTTTAGATAAAACTATGCTGATAGGTTGGTAATTTTTTTTTTTTTATTTTTTCTTTTTTAACTAGGAGGTGGAAAATACCTGTCTGTAGAAGTGCTGTAATCTCTTGTGGCATTCTATACAAATGTTTTTCATCTATTTGCTTTGAGCATGTATTACCGTTTGCCAGTGATTGCAGCTTCAATGAAAGGTCTGAGTGTGTCTATTCACCCTGCGCTGTATGAAGCAGTTACCTTTACATATTAATATGTGCTTGCAATTTTTCTTTTTGTTTTCTTTCTTCAAACATGAAAGCAAACGCTTTTGAGAGGGAAGAAATATTCCTTTGTCAGGAGCTCTGGTAATTAACACAAATAAGCAAAGCCGGTGGTGTTGTGTTTGATAGTGATGGTTTTATAGGTGGAGTGTTTGCTCCCATAAATAGGAAAAACTTGAAGTCTGTGTGGGGTTCCCGTGGTGGCAAAGCAAGGAAGAAGGGAGGT
Source organism: Pedionomus torquatus (assembly GCA_013398155.1). NCBI lineage: Eukaryota > Metazoa > Chordata > Aves > Charadriiformes > Pedionomidae > Pedionomus > Pedionomus torquatus. Next base: position 578,225 of record VZRU01012164.1, read on the forward strand.
CATTCCTTTACCCGGCACATTAGCTGGATTTTTCCTCTGCACTTGATGTCGACTGCCTACAGAGTGGGGAGAGCTGCACAACTGCCCTCCAGAGGAAATGGAGATAGAAAGGCAAGAAAAATACAGTAGGGGAGCAGAAAAGGGAGGAGTTTTGGCTTTGTTGTGCTGGTCAGAAATTATCAGTGAACAGGCGTGTCGTGCCCTTCTGCCATTTATTTTAGGCATCTCATTTTCACATGATACCTTTAGCTTCCAGTTATCTATGTGCTGTTCCCCACCCCCTGTCTATTTTTTTTTTTTTATTTCACGTTAACACTCTTTGAGTTTCTGATGGGTTATGTCCCTTGCAGGCTGGGCTGTGGGACTAACACAAGCCTGTCTCTCTGACCTTTCCTCCCAGGATGTGTTTTTTTGTAAGGTGGAACAAAAAACTGCAGACTGCCTGACTGGCCCGTTGTGCTCGGTGGTCTCATTTCATCCTTTTTTGTACATAAAAAAGCTACCCTTGTGTGAACGTGAGACAGCTGTATCTTGTGCAGATTCACAGCCAGTTCAGCTGATGAATAAAAACCCCACGTATTGATTACATGACCGAAAGAAGGGGAAAATCCAGATGTTTCTTGAATTACCAGCAGGGGATGAACTAACTTGAAGAAGAGGAGAGCTGACCTAGGTGGAACTTCGGAATAGGAGGACACCTAAGGAGGGATTCCAGACAGTTTCACTAGCATCTTTTAAAAAAACACCGATAAAATGTCCCTTATTGGTGCACTATGAAAAAACCCACCTACCCTGAAATATTTAGAGGTTTTTCAGAAGCTTAGGTGCTGTTCTGCAGCAGGATGCCTTGCTTTCGAGCCTAGCCTGCTGTAGGAGCAGATGGTTTCTCTTTGCAGGAGAAACTTCTGCCTCGGTGCTCTCTCGAGCAGACTTGCAGAGTCCTCAGGAGCTCCTGAAAAACTCTTGCAAAGTCAGCTTTGGCTGCGTCTCGGCAGTATGTGATTTGGGACTTAAATGCTGCTTTTCTTTTTTGATCATTATTTTTGCAGTTCTGCCGTCTGCACATTTTATAACTTTTGTACTAATAAACTCATAGACTTTAACAACTATTAATCTGAGCATTTTGAAATCACTGTGGATATTGCCCATTTGCTCTGAAATGTTTTAGGAATCATAAATGTGACACGATGTAAATCTATAAATGAAATATTACTTCTCACATAAAATCTGCATAGATTTTTTTGCCTTGATTATTTTATAATCTTCTCTCTGTGGTCATTTTTATAGCATCAATGTCTTTCTCCTTGCCTCTTGAATATAAAAAATTCTACTAATTATTGAGCAGTCTCTCTAAGTTAAGCCAAATAAGGACTTAATGACTTCGCAGATTCAAGACTTCATCCGTCTGATATTTCATACACATTTTAAATGCTGTTCATCTAGTTGAAATATCCTGAGAATGTCCATAAATTGATGTTGTTTTCTCTTCCCATCTGTAATCTGGAAACAGAGAAAATAAATTACCCTGTATGCTGTTTTTTTTCTGTTTCATTTGAACACTTCAGTTAGATACTCTTTTTCCCCTTCTCTGATGTATCAACGTGCTTTAGCATTAGAGGGCTTTTTAAGTTGCGGTGACCTTAGTTTACTTCTGATTATTACGCTGAGTTAGCTTCAAGAAATTTAAAACTTGAGATAAGCAAAGGCTGCTGCAGGTGTTTAATCCCAAATATTTGAGTCTGGAGAAGGTCTTGAGGATTATTTTTTTTCCAGCCAGAAATTGTAAAATAGGAATTTTCTTTGTGGGATAACTCATTTTACAAATTAGATCAGTTGAACCATGTAGAAACTTTTAGTAGTCTCTAGAGGGGAATACAAAAAATTAAAAATAATTTTAAAAAAGACTTCTGTGTTTTTTCTTTTTTGCATGTGCTTTCAAGTCCTTGGAGGAGGGACGAGAGGGCATAGAACACCAAAAAATGTGGTGATGTTTAGGATAGAGGCCATGATTCAGTTTACCTCCTGCGTCTCAAAAGAATGATGATTGATAGACTGAGCACAGCTATGTTTCATCACTGTACTTCTGAAACTGCAAATAATTTAGCTTTGCGGTGCCTCTGTGGGCTCTAGACTTCAGGCTGACAGAATCAGGAGATTGCTGAAGTGAATGGACCTATGGTAAATTTATACCAGTGCAATTGAGAATAGAGTTTGACTGAATATTTCTTAAAGACAATAACAATTATTTTTTGTTGGTGTTTCTTCTAAGTCTCTTGGTCTTTCTAGTGTAGTATCTAATTATTAAAAGTATTTGCTTAGTGAATGTGTGTGTCGTATGATTGAGTGACGATACGATAGCAGTGTTTCTGATCAGAGTAAATGGTAGTATCCTTCACAATGTCTTAAATGAGGTCAGGAGGGTCGTCTTCAATATACTAAATATTCTTTGTGTTCTTTTGCTTCGGATAGCAAGATGCAAATGGACTGTTAGTTTCTAGGTGAATTTAATACCTCATATGTTACCTGCACATAAAGCATTACATTAATGGAAATACCAGCAGATTTGTGGGACCCTGGACTCTGTTCTCTTCAATAGCTGCCCTAATGTACAGGGGAGTTGTGGTTGATGCGGTATCAGTAACGGTACTGACTAACCTGCCTGACTTACTTTGCGAGCATCCAAGGGAAATGATTTTGTGGTTAGGGCTTAAGAGATGCTGAGGTACATACCTCTTGCCAAAAATGTTTCAAACCTGAAAGCAGCTCGCCTTCTCAACAGGAGCAAGGGAAAACAGGCAGTTGTAATAGGCTGGAAACTGCCCATTTGGGCTTACAAAAATAATGAGAAAAGTAAAAGAATTAGTAATTAAATTCAGTATGTTAAGGATCAGGTAATGCTTCGAACTAGAAAAAGATGAGTTGGCATTTCTGATAATTTTTATTATAATTCACTAATAAATGTTCTTATTTTAAGTCCTGCTAGTCAGATTATTTTGATAAGCCCTTATAACAGTATTTGCTAATATTCTTAATATTTGAGAATATTCAATGGTATTACTATAAAAAAAAAAAAAAAAAAAAAAAAAGACTGAGTCTAGCATAAGGGGGCTTGTTGTGGGAAGCAAGCATCTGTTCAAATTGTTTTTGCAATGTTTTAATAATCTTGATTTAACAATAACCAAAACCAGACTGACCCACAGTACTTGTTCCATTTTAAGACCAGAAAATATGTAAATATGTTCCATTACAGAATGTGATTAATGATTTTCTTTTTTTTTTTTTTAACCTTCTCTCTTTTGCAGACCTCAATTGCATCCAAACTGCTTTGCAAGTATCCAGACAAAGCGGCTTTCCTTCCATCCTTTCCAGTGGGAATTCAGGTAAGAAATCCTTTGGTCCCACTGATAAAAGGATGCAATGTCCACCTGCAGGATTCAGTGCACAGAAATGGTGTGTACAAAGGTAAAGACAGCTTCTGCAGGGCTTTTGTCTAAGCGTATTCAGATCTTTATTTATGGTTGTCCAAACAGTTTTGCATTTCTCTTGGGCAGCAGTGTCACTAGCAATAGCGATTTGATCACCCAGAGTTGGACCCGTTTTTCATTTTTGGTGCTGAAAATGCTCTTCTAGTTGAAAAATAAAAGGTAGCTGAGCTGTCTTGGAAAACCTTGCTCTAGTGTGAGCTGAACAACCTTGATGTGTGTACAGAAGTTCTATTTCATTACTTCCATGTGCTTTGAAGGGTGTTGTTCATCTCCACATGCTTCGTGACCAAAGCTGAGTTCCGTGAGCGCACCTAAGCTGCGCTGCTGCGTAGGTCTGTTCAAAGTAGGGTGATTTCACGGTAAAGCTAGACATATGTTTAACATAACAATGTTTTAAAAATATGTTTCTGTCTAAGCTTCTTTAGAATAAACTTCTTCTAATGACAATTAAAATCCCAATAAATATGTGTTGGCCTGATTGGAGCTGAAGATGTGCAGCTGGCTGCCTTCCTAGACTATCAAAGGCTTGAGTGAAAAATACTTGGCTCAGAGGAAGCCAGGATGGGAAGAAAGGATGCAAACAGACGTCAGACTAAGTACAACTTTTTGAAATTACATCCTGCAGGTCAAATTAGAAACATATCTGTCAAGGTATTCTTATCATATATAGAACAGCTAATTTAAATATCATTATAAAAAGTTAATTAAGCATAATCTGCAAAAACCTGAACTACAAAACTAAAGGATTAAAATTAATAGTGCAAGAATGAGATTCCTTCAGTTTTAAACTAATCATTTTTACATATCTTCCGTTAACCATAGGCTCATTTGGGGACTGCAGGATAGTAAATTTTTATCAGGATTTAATTTTGTTTAATTTAGAGCAGAGTTCTATAATAACATTTACCGTGAAATACTCAAATTAGGTTAATTACGTGTGTCAATTTTTGTTCATAAATCATCTTTAAAAATAGCCTTGGGACACAAGGTGGGTAATATCCTACATTAGTGATAATGTGTTTTAGAGTGGTGGTTTGATTTGGATGCAGCAGAAACTGATGATGCTGTTCATTATGCATTTGAAGAGACCATAAAGTCATAAGTGAAAACAACATAAGATTTGATGAGGTGTCCCAGGATTCAGTAGGTCAGGTTCTCCTGAGGGACTGTGGATCAGTTCCAAAATAGAGAAATTAAGCTATCCCTTGGAAACAGTGCACAGAACATGATCTGGCTATGTTTCTTCACAGGGACTGCAAATAGCTTTCACAGGAAAGCAAACAGCAGTCATTTTGTATCATCTTTGAAAACCTTTTCCAAGAGTGCGGGCGTTCCTGGTAGTGTTCCTCAACAACTGGATAACAAAAGGGAAACCTTTTGAGCCGCAGGTGTCTTCTTATTGACAGGGTTGTCTAACGAGCGGCTCATAAGAGTGTGTTTGGAAAATGAATCGATCCACCAAAACACCCTTTTATTGAAAGATACTTCTTTTCATTGCTGACACAGAATATGTGCTGCTTTCTGCAGTGAAAATATGTACAGACATCCTCTTTTCCTCTTTTGCATTTGCAGATAACTTAATTTTAAAACTCAGTTCAGTTGCCAAGTGATTGCAGCGTACTTATCTGCCACGTTTATTTACAAACCTCGAGAACTTAACAGCTAGAAAATGATTAGTTAAGGGACATCATAAATCTTAACACAGCCCACACAGTAAGTACGTTGGCCTGAATCCAATCCTTGCAGCTGGCCAAAACACATTTTTTGTGTGACCCAGAAAAGGAGAATTTAAATGGATTTACATTCTCTCATCATAGAGAAGTCACAAGTTCTATTCATTGAAGTAGCCTAGGGCAGGATCAAGGCCCCCAAAATTACAGCTTGTAGCCTCAGGGACTATGCTAGAATATAAGGAACCCTACAAGACTCTGTTCAAACAGCAACTTTCAGGAGCCAGATGCTGGCGACTGGGAGGAGAGCTGTTGCGTGACTAAAGGAGCAATGTTTCATGAGAGAATAAGCTCCTCGTGATAAGAAAGTCAGGAAGTTTGATAGAAAGGGGTAATAAAGCCTATCTAATGACCTGTAGTAGGAGCAAGAGATCTGATGTATTTTTCTGATCAAACATAAAGGAATATTTATTTCCTTGCAGAGCCTTAACTCTGGCCTATAGTTATGAAAGTGAGGTGTGGTATTTGTCAGCATGATTTCTGTATCGGTGTAAATTCTTTCAAAGGGTAGCCCATTAACAGCCATGAAAATAGGTGTGTCTGGGTTGGGGGTCCAACAAGGCTACCAAGTAGCATATCAGCACAGACTCAGTGTGGTGGCCAATTCCTGCCTCCATCCTGAATTCCTGGAGAACTTACACAGCTCCTGCTCAGCTCCTGTCACAGTTGCTATTATTTTGGCCCTGGTTCACTTATATTCTGTGTAGATGTGCCTATGTGTAATGTGCTGAAGACTGTATATACCCCTAGGCTCCAAGCAGGAGGTGGTTAATGATGTTTATTCCACTCAAAGACTCTTTAATTTAGCCAGCAATGGCATAACATGATCCAGTGTATGAAAATGAGCGTTAAAGGCATTAAAGTTGGAAACAAAAGGCCAGCTTTTTAACAGTGAGGGTAATTAATCATTGGTGTAGTTCATCTAAATAGTAACTTCTTTTTTCATGTAGCTATTGAAGAAGGGCATGTAGTTCTCACTTTAAATACAGGAATGTCTCACTGGTAGAAGTCCTCTGTAGTGAAGGAGTGATTACAATTACCTATGGAACATCAGGCCCATATTCCACTTCAACAGTCAGCTTTAGAGCTTTGTGTGGGGGTGCACAAATAGTTCTAAGTGGCTTGTGTTGGGCCAGAAGACCTACCAGATTCTAGTCTTTGTCCCTTTTGGTCTTCTACAAAGAAGTGGTAGGTTCTTTGCATGTTCTAGTGAGCTGTGCAGTTTAATTTTTATTCTTCAAAACCCCGGCCTCAAGACCGTTGTGCAGAATCACTAAAGCACTACTATTTGTTAAAGCTTTCATTGTGGGAGACAAGGAGATGTGTGCTTCTCTTGGCTTTTGCCATCAGAGATTTATGTTTGTGTTTATTGAAAAACTCTTCACTAATATGAAGTGAAAGTAGTAGTATAAAAAAAAATACCTAGTCCCAAAAGTTTTTTTAACCTTCCTAGTGCTACTTCAAAACTAATACATTAATGTATTTACTTAAGAAATAAATTGCTATTTATATTGTTTCTCACCTTTTCTTACTGAAACCATTCCATTTTCCATTTATTATTTCTCCTTGTAGCACAATGTTAGCTGCTTGTCAGATACAAGGCTTTGCTACTAAAATAATATGCTATTCATTACTAGGAGCCTGATAACAGGTAAAAGATCAGACCTGTCTGAAAGTGGGCTTGGCCTTGAAGAGCAGCGATGTTCTGTAATGAATGCTTTTTATGCTACATAATGTGATTTGTCATATTTGAGAAAGGGGAAAAAAAAATAATTTGAAGAAAAATATTTCTTGGATACTGAGTGTGTGTTTTCTCGAGGACGTGAAGCTCTGGAACAATACTGACAACCAAAGCCGATTTTCCAAAGGTATCGTGCAGCTGCTGTTCTCTTCCTCCTCACCACCCTCTCTTGTTCCCATTAAAACTCCTTGCTAAGAATTCTAACCTCTGCCCATGTTTCACATGTCCATTTTGCTCTTACTTTTTCAGTAGCCTACTCACCATTCTCTTCTTTTTGATTTTGGAGCTGTTTTCCAAATTGTTGCTTTTTTTTTTGTAGAGTGAACATTATTCAGACTTAAGTTTGGTTGCTTTCTCCCTCACAATACTTGCCCAATGCATTTGTATTTCACACCTTCCAAGCTAAATTAGATTTTTATCTTCTTAGGATCACGTTTTGTTCAGGTTCGTATGTGCTCACTGCATGCAAAATTCTAGTGTTAGGTAGAAAGTTGTGAATAACATTTAGTCACTGGCTTACCTGGTGCAACTTTGTTTTGCATTTAATTCATCTCATTTTGTTACCAAATCTCAGAAGACTTAACTCTACTGAAGCCAAAATCCTGCTGGCCTCGGGACAGAGAGAATTAAAATCCCAGTGTATCTTAATGATTCTTGAACGAGAGGTGAGATCCAGGCTGGCACTCTGCACAGGGATGTCATCAGCTTCCTATGTTTTTAACTCATGTTGAGTTATTCTTTTTGAATGCACCTGTGTGTGCATACCGGTGTCAGCGCGGTAGACTCAGGAAAGTTTTCCATTTAGAAGTAGATCGGAGTAATGCAAGAGTAATGAGATCAATTTGTTCTGGTCTTTCACTGACTTTCTGATTACTTTTAGCTCTGGCTAGAATCCAGCATGGATAATTACATTCTTCCTACCTAATTCCCCCTGTAGTTTCAGTTGCATATGGCATTCTTTGGCTCCTGTTGTGTTTTTTGTTTGCTGGGAGCTGTTAAACCATTCGGCATTTCACCCCAGAACTGGCTACATTTCAGCTCACAAAGCGTTTCATATTTTGTGTTGCTTATGAAGCACCTTGGGACTAATTTGGATTATGGGTCCCACCTGAATTGAAGAATACGTTATTCACTTCCCTGACAGCCTTCATAACTCATAGATCTTAGAATTTTCCTAAAAATCTCTCTGTAGAGTCAATAGGGATGGAAGGGAAGCCTGGAGACCAAATAGTTGAACCACCTGCTTGAAGCAGGGTCAGCTACAGTAGATTGTTCAGGTTCAAGTCCAGTTGGGTTTTTCAGATTTCCCAGACTGGAAACTTCACACTTTCCCTTGGCATCCTGTTGCAGCACTGGACCACTCTTACCGTAAAAAAAGTTACTTGTTATGCTTAAGCAGAATTTCCTGCATAATGATTTGTGCTCTTTGTCTCCTGTTCACTGAGAAGAGTTTGGCTCCATCTTCTTTACTGTCTCCCATCAGGTGTTTGTGCACATTCATAAGATTCCACTGAACCTTCTCCAGGTTAAACATCTCTCATCCTCTCCTAGCGCATCGGATACTTCATGTCCTCAAATATCTGCATGGCTTTTTGCAGGACTCACTCTAGTCTGTCTGTGCCTTTCTTGTCCTGGGGGGTCCAGCTCTGGACACAGCTCTCCAGGTGTGCTCTCTCCAGTGCTGAGGAGAGCATCATCTCCCTCATCCTGCTGGCAGTACTCTTGCTAATGCACTTGAGGATGCTGTTGGTCATCTTTGCCACAAGGGCACGTTGGTGGCTCATATTCTCAGGCTGTATTTTCAGAATTTTTAAGAGTCCTTCTCCTTTTACTCAGTCTTGTGCTTTATTGCGGTGTCACAAAAATTCAGGCTTTAGTTTAGAAATTCTTCATTTTCCGACCAGCTTGCTATAATCTCTGTAATAAACTAGATTATATTGTAGTTGGTGAAGTAGATTCCAAGCCAGAAATTTCAAGAAAACATGTGTGCCTGAAAAACTTTATTTCTCCTAGTATACCTCCTGTAGTATTTGAGAGCTTGCATAAAAGTGCGAATTAGTGAAATAAGGTTGCAACTAGAAAAATTAGTATTACAAGCACGGAGAATCAGGCTTTCTGATGACTGAGGTTTGTCCTATTATGTAGTCTTAAGCCTCAAAGGAAGGGGTTTCAATGGTGTGAAGAACTGATTAAAAAATAATAGCATACCCTATAACACAGATAAAAAGGCTAACCTAATTAGAGCAGTGTAAAGGCGTGTGGCAATCTGGCATTCATTTCTAGCTCGGCTGCCGGCTTTCTCAGTAGCTTGCAGAAGTTGTTTATTTTTTCGGGTCTTTATCAGTAAAATAAGAAGGAAAGATATTCCTGGATGCTCATTGTTACCCCAAAACAGGGTAACAGAGGAGTCACCTTTATTTTTCAGAGCTGGTCCAGAGGGGGAAAAAAATCTGCTAAATATAAAAATTTTGGTTGTTACCATAATAAAGCAGCATTTATTTATTTATTTGAAATCTAGATCCACAGTTTAAATTTACACAATTTGTCTGCTATTATTTTTTTTTCTCTATTTGTCTGGTAAAGCCACAGTTTTTCTTCATTTAAATAGCCTGTGTCCAGTCTCATCATACTGTACTGCCTGTTTGAAATGAGAATTAAATTTGCAGCTCAAGCTCAGAGAACAACTAGGGAATTATATCTGAATTTCATAAAATGAGGGAGTAAAGGTTTTCTTGGAGTCCTTTTAAAGACAGTAAAATGGCAAATATAAAACCAGCCTAATAAAATAAAATTGTGGCACATTTCTCATTGACATGCATGTTGTTATGTTGGCGTTGAAAATTCACTTCTAGGGTGCATTAATTTCCAATTCACCTTATGGACTTGTGCCTCCTTCATTTTGAATTGTCAAAAATATGAAAGCACCTCTTTGTGAGGGTTTTTTATATGCTGGTCTTTATTATTAGCTCTAGAAATGCTTTGCCGAATGAGTCAGGGTCGTTATCTCTTGTTGGGTAGGGTTTTTTTCCCCTTTGTATTTTATCAACATAGAGTTTATAATTAGTCTGGAAAATGAATGTGTCCACAGGTGTTTTCAAAAGTTATCTGTCAGGATCCCTTGTTATTATTAAGCTCGTAGGCATCCATGCAAGTATGTTCATTCTCTGTTTCCAGTTAAACTCATGGTAAACTTTGGACATCAGTCCTGCAGAGCTGATTCCCCATCGTGGTCTGAAAATTGATTTTCCTTCTCTTTTATGGCTACATTCAGTATGACTGAATGTTGCTGACAATAGTACCTGCTCTATACTTTTGAGATCTTAGTAAGTTACTGATTTTGAAGTATTAACAGCCTGTCTCTTCTAAAATGTAGGACTTGATTGATTTTAATGGCATTAAAATAATTTTGCATATGTGAAATTCTGCTCAGGACTCACAGGCTGCAAAGCTGCAGAGGGGTTTCCGAAGTAGAGAACTGAATCTGAATCCTCTTGAGAAGTGAGATCAATTTTTAATTCTAGCTACCCAACAAAGGTCTCTTTCTATTAGCTTGGCTTGATCTGAGTTGGTGCTACGATTCGTGCAATAAGTCTACAGTTATTTGAAAAATGAATTAGCTTTCCTCCCTTCCAAAAGAGAAAAAGAAGATACAAATACTTAAGATTTGATTATAAAGTTACTTTAGAACCTGATTGTTCTCCTTTGTAATTCTTGACTGTCAAAATAAAATCTGTCCATAGCAAGTTAATGTAATCTCTCATAACAAGCCATGTAATGTTTGTGCAGCTGCTTTTTGTAAGATCCGTTTCACCTCCCTGAGACAGGAATGTTACTGTCTTTAAAGCTGATGTTCCAAAAATATATTTCTTTAGTAGTAGTTTGTGTCACAGATGGTGACAGGAATGGCATTATGTCTCTGGCAGCGCTGGAAGAGTTATTAGTACACAGAAAGTTAACCTTTTGAATGCCGCACTCCACATGCAACATTCAGTTTGAGTCTTACTGTATCCTCAGTGGGAACTGCAGCAGTTACTGGTCCACCCTTCGCGGGTTCTGGTTCCAGAACTGACCGTTCTAGAGGCCTACAGACATTATATCCATACAGAAGTTTTGAGACTTTACGAGAAGTAAATTCATTGTCTTTTTAAAATCTCAAATATTCTCCAAATTGGGTAAAAAACCCTCTTTTAACCTAGCATTTTGGATGATAAGCTTAAAGTCTTTTGTGAATGAGATCTCAATTTGGTATATGATTTTATTTTTTTTTCCCCTTCCTGAGGTTTGGTACCAGTTCAAGCCCTGTGTGTACTACACTCTTTATTCTCCAGAAAAAAACTTCCCTGCTGTTTGGCTAAGGCATGCTGATGTAAGCCCTTCACCTTCCTTGCCAAGTTAATGGCACCTTGTGACTGGTGGCCTCATCCTTTTGAGTCAGGAGTGGTAATGGCTGGAGAAAGTAGTTCCTGCCTTAAAAGAGGAGTCATTTGACTGGGGAATATCACCCGTTGCCTGCTCTTCATCTTCTGTCTGAAGCTCGGAGATTTAGGCTTGTTTCTTCATAGCTTTGCTGTAATCCACACTTGTCGTTGTGATGTGTATCTAGGAGGCAGGTATTAAGTATTAATAAACCTGCTATTTAGCTTGGTTTTGCAAGGTAGAGAAAATTGAGATCCTTATTTGTCAAGGCGTTTAAAAGCACGTTAAAAGTCCGATTAAAATCAGTGCAACTAGTCACATGCTTAAAGATAAGGCTTAATCAAGACCGAGACCACTGCTCGGTACTTGACAGAATATAGCCCTAAATATATTGTCTCTGTATTTCCACACGCCCTAGATTTGCACATTAAATAAATCAGTCATCCTTACAAGATTACAGATCGTAATAAAGCATTTAGTATCTAAAAGTCTTCACTTTTTCATCTTACACAAGCATCATGAAATCTTAATGTTATTAGAGGTTAAATAATTTATGTTGCTTGCATAAGAGAAAATGGCATAGAGAGCCCATGGTCTGTGGGCTTGAATCTCTAGATTTCTTTTACTGACAAAATATAACATTTATTCGGATCAGAAAGATGTTTTTACACCATTCTTCTCCCCAGTATCCCCTGCCATAAACCCCAACAAACCCAAACAGACCAGAGAAAAATAACAATATAAATCAAGAAGACAATTCAAAGAACAAAGAGATATTGCTGCAGAAGTGCTCAGTTATTTTCGAAAGTGACATTGTTTTTTTCCATGCAATAGTAGATTCATCAGTCATTAAGAGTTACACAAGTACCTGTTTGTTCTTTCCTTTAAAAAAAAATGTATTGCACGCCAACTGAAATATATGTGAACTAAGATTTAATGGCACACTCTGCCATCAGCTTGCTTGAAAGATTTACAAGAGAAGTTATCTCGCTTATACAGGTAGGGATCTTACTGATTCTGTTTCAAGGTTGCAGACATCAACAAGGGAGGCATTTAAACACAAGGCAAATGTAGCTTAGAGAGCTGCAGTTGGACTGAGGAATTCAGAAAGTCACGTGAAATGCCTGAGAAGAACTGTCCAAGCAGATAATTTAAATCCCATAAATTGTGCAGCAGACAAATGAAGGAAGGAGATAAGCCATTGCTGATGGGTTTTTAACTTCTTGATTCATTTCCTTACATAGTATTGGTTTGGTTTGGGGTTTGGACTTCTATTTATTTTATTTCCTTATTTATTTTGAATGCCCCCTCCAGAAAATTATATTATGAACCAGTAATGCAGTGATTCAAGTTAAATTCCAAACAGGGCAGGTCTACGATTTGGGTTTAAAAACCAGATTTTCCCAAGATCATGAACCTAGACAGGGTTCCAGTTCAGGGAGATGAATAATTTAAACATCAGGTTTCTCTCTGAAGACTGAAGTTGAAATTAGTCTTTTCTGTGAAGTACCACAAAAAGTCCCAATCCCACAAAATCAGGTAAACTAAGAGAAAAGAAAACTTTCCTCTTAAAGCAGGAAAACCTCTCTGCTTCACTCGGGGCTTGTGTTAATAACTTTAGTTTCTTGTCTTTCAAACAAGCTGTGTTATCTGCAGTTTGAGTCTAATGCACTTGGTTGCTTGTGATAAAAATAACACTTCCTGACCATACACCTGACTCCTACAAAATAACTAAAGCTAATAAATTTGAATAAGGAGAAAATTAATGATGTTATTTACTACTTCTCATTAAGGGCATTAAAACAGCTGAGCATCAAGGAAGAAAAAATTAATTAATAGAGGCCAATAAGTGCAACATTTAAAATGGAAGCAATTTTAAAATACTTACTGGTGAATAGCTTATAATGGAAAGCTTAATTAAAAAAAAACCTAAGCAATTAAAAAAACCATGGCAAAGAAAGAAATTAAATTACAGTAAACCTGGTGACTTCCAGCAATTAAAAGTCTAAACTGTAGGTCCCATCTGCTTAATAAATATTCCATCACAACAGTGTGGTGCAAGAGTAGGAATGATGTGATTTTCAGAATTTAGCCATCATCTTCCTCACACCTTGTTCGCTGCTGTCTAAATAGATGGTGTAATGCAGAGGTAAAGCAATATGCTGGCACTTGGAGAGAACTGCACATTTAGAGGCCAGAAAAATCCTAAGAAATTACTTGATTGTGGTGGCAGCCGATGGGTGGGAGGATATTGGCCTGCGTTGATAGAAAATGACTGAGTTAGGAATAAGTGTTGTGAGACGATGCCGTGGGTTAGAGGCTTTCCCAGATGCTGTGGCACAGGGTTTGGAATGGACGCTGTCTGAAGGTGTTGCATTTTGGGGTATGTGTCAAGAGGCTTCTGCTGATCGTGTCTCTTGAATATAAAGTCATTCTACAGATGAAGGCACCAAATGCAAATGGTTTGTTCAAAAACAGAAAGCAGTCTTCAGCAGCAGACCTGGAGAGAAAGTACATTCTGATGGCTCCTGATGGTTCTTTCAACTTCCAATCAGCTTTCCTTTTCTTTTTTGTTCACTCACTGGATTTAAAAGGAAAAAAA
>VZRU01012164.1:593995-652013 GCA_013398155.1 Pedionomus torquatus
AAAAAAGTCAATTATTTTGAGAGAGCAGTACCTTCCTTTGCCTTTCACAGTCCGGTGCCTTGCTACGGTTTAAACCAATGGGGCTGAGAGAAAGTGTATTTCAGCTTTTGTCAAACCTGGGGAGCGAGCTAACAAGTGACTTTTTCACCCTATCTTCATGCATTTTCTTCACTTGCACTCCAATTCCCCAATGTGGTTTTACCATTTCAGTTCTGATGAGTTGCAGTGCGGAGTTTGCTGCTCACAATACAATGCCAATTACAGTAATTATTACGCTTCTGCTTCTGTGCTGAAATCTCAGGAATGTGAGAGCAAGGGCAGAAAATATATGCATTTTGATAGTTTGTTGGCTTTATTGTCTGTGACCGGCCAACACGGTGCTTGAAAGAATGGGAGATTACTCTTTCAGTCTTAATTTTGGTCAGAAACCAATCATAGCAGAGAAGCATTTATGAATGGATGAGCAGTATCGAGCATCAATCTTTGTTAACAGTCTATCAGTGGTAAAACCAAACCCCTAGTGATAGATTTTAGCTCAAATAACATTGAGATTGAAGCCTGCCACGGTGGAAATACAAAAGTAAAAAGAAATTACTTTTAACATTTAGAGGGAATGAAGAATGTGGCCATAGGCCTGTTGTGGATCCACCAGCCATTGCAGTGAGTGTTAATTTAGCTTTCCACAACACTTGGATGGCTCTGATATCAGCCTGGTGCAGAAAATAACATGCACATGGCTTTAGCCTTGCTTGCTAAAATGTAATAGCAATTCTTTCCACTAACTTAATCAACTGGTATCAGGTTATCAGTTGGAGACTGGCAGGGCGGTGCAGTGAGCAGGTCTGTTGCACAAACAGTTAAGTTTAAAAAATAAACACAATTCATGTCAAGATCTATTGGAAGCACCTAAAATGTATTTGGAGCTCTCATTTTTCTTTGTGCTTATGAATAAGTTAGTGAATGTTTTGCTGTATTTTGGGCAGGAGGGGGTAGACTTTCAAACATCCACATTTCCATGAAAACAGGGTTTCAGTCATTACTTGGGGAGCAGAAAACATCTTTTAGTCTATCCAGCAAAGCTAGGGGGGTTGTTTATAGCATAGAAGAAATGAAAGCAAGTGTGCAATGCTTTGACTTTGGGGTATAAGAGGAGGAGTTGGGGGTCTGAGAGCATATTTTATTTTGCAGAATTATTTCAGGGTACAGAGGAGGAGAGGAGCTATTCCAAACACTTCTAACTTCAGCTCTTAAATTTACTGCGTAGTTCAACTGAATGTTTTACTGTGAAGATACAAACGTGCTTGATCTTCATCTGGAAGGCAGCAGAAGCACACGTCCACAAAGGCTGATGCCCATAGGAGATGACTTACTTGGTGAGGGAAAGGAGGGGAACAAGAGAGGAAAAGGAAAATATGAATAATGTTGCCATATTTTGCCTTCTAAGTCAAGTATTTACATGAAAACTTTGACTTCCTGTTTTTCTAGCTGTGTCTCTAATTATCTTTCTTCCATTTAAGTAAGTTTGTGTCCATAACCATGAAAGCCATAATCTAGAATATAAGATTGTAAATTCATGGTACTGCTCAGAAACTAAAATAATGCATTTCAGCATTATGGAAAAGAAAATTACATCTTTTTGATAAAAAACCTGACTTACAACATTTTAATTATACACTTTGGCAACAGCTTACTAAGTTTAGGATGAGAACCTCTTTGGAGGTTGAACCTAGAGCTGCCCTGTTAATCCTGGAGTGTTCCTGTTTAACCAGGGCCTGCTGATACAGTCTTGGAGGACTTAATTCTGAGAGATGTCCAGAATCTTTTGCTAGTTCCGTCTCACAAGAAGGTATGCGAAGAGATAGTGCGTATCTCTGGGACTGGTCCCCGAGACTGACTTCAAAAGATGTCACGTAAGGACCCCTCTGTAAAGCACTCGAGATTCAAAGGGTTGGGGCTAGGAGGAGGGGGGAAGGCAGAGCAGGAGGCAGGTGTGCAATGCAAACAGAAACGGGGGCAGAAATACAGCTACGAGGAGAAATTCTGAAAGTGAACAGAAATAAAAGCTTGATCTTGCGATGTCAAAGAAAAGAGGAGTCAATGAGGAGATCTGAGGATTTGTATAGGCTTCCTAAGCTTCAAAGACTTTTAAAAAATATTAAGTTGTTTGGTTTTTTTTTTATCATTTATAAGATTATATGGGACAGAGAAGATATAAAAAGCATTTAGGCATGTATAAAACAAAAACATTTAAAAAAAAAATCAAAGCAGCACCCAAGGTCCTTCTGGAAAGCAGCTCACCTCCCTCAGATAAGGTGGCAGGCTGAGTTTTTTCATCTTACCCAAGATGAATACAGTTTCAAAATTTAAGACCAGCTCAGTGGCAGTTTAGAGCAGAAGAGCAGTTGTTTCCAGTGTAAATTGCGAGACTGGCAACTGTTGAGTGACAGTGATGAGCACAGCCCCTTGGAAAAAAGCTGGATTTTTGAACCCAGATATTACAAGAGAATGTCCGCTTGGCACGCTAACCAAAGCTCAAGCTCTCGTTAGCATCCCTACATTTCCCTTTTGCCATTGACATTTCTCATCCCACGGGAGTTACAATGAAACAATATACTGCCAACTGCCCCAATTTTGTTACTGTTTTTATTGCTAATGGTATTTGGAAGGAAATTGTGCTTGACCTTTAACTGGGTAAGTTTACAGTCAGGTCTCAAGGAGCTGACAATTAGCAACCAATCAATAAAGAATATCATTGCTCCGTAGTTCCTTTCCCTGCTGGGTTGAGACTTCTACTGATCTGCAAAGGTCTGTAGTTTATCTGTAAAGTCACATTGAGGCCTTGAAAGTGGACATCAGCGTAGAGACAGAAAGCAATGCTGGTACAGCTCGGCTGCCCAGCTTGACCATTCAGGTGCAAGTGGTAGATGTTGCTCATGACTCATTTTCAGATGCCTTAGAGGAAAGCGGGGTTTCCAGACTCCATTGATGCACTGATCCTCTGAAATTCGGGCTTGTTTCAGGGAGATTGAATGGGAACGCTGAACCCATGCTATGCCTCGCATTATAAAATTGAAATCTTGTGGTGGTAAATGATAAAAACTACTTCTGCATCATCCAAGTTGTTATTATAATGACATTGTGTTCAAAAAAGTGTGATAGCACATGAAACGTGATTAAAAATCGAGCATTAGCTCATGTGAACTTAATGAAAGTCCTAGGGCATTTTGTCTTTTGCAGGCCCAAAATTCTCAATGGCTGCGGTTTAGATTTCTTTAGGTTGATGTTTTGATGGTAAAACCCTGAAAAAAGCTTTCTACCTCAAGAGGTTTCTCTAATGAGTGTAGAGCTTGCAAAAGGGACTCCACACTGCTCCTCAGGGTGTAAAGGAGGAGACTGTAGAAGGCTACCAGAAAACCTAAACTGAGGATACAAAGATGTCATCAGCCCCTTCTTATGCTGGTCTGTGGCTGACATTTAGGATTCCAGGTTTAACAATTCGGCTTGTTTGGTGGCAGTGAGCTCACCCAGCTTTGGGGTGATAGTGTGCGTTAAAGGAGATGAGCGGCGTAGTTCTGGAGTGTTCATCTTGCAGTAATGGAGGGCTGTCGAACGGTTTGCGAGAGTAAGTAACATTGGCTTTTTAAACTTGGTTCAAGCCACTACCAAAGACCTTTCTCTGCTATGGAAATGTCCTTTCTCTCCCATAAGGTCCCATATGTGAAGTACAGATTTGATAAACCGTTGTTTATCGGTTTTAAGCTAAACTGTAATTGAACATGGTGTATTACAGTTTTAGATGAGAGGTCAATCTAATTGCCAAATAATTGTCTGAAAATTACATGAACAATAAAACTTAAAGTTTAACACTTTGTAACATACAATGTCAGGCTGGTAAGAAATGTTTTTGCATTTAATTGACATTTAACAAAACAATTACAAGCCCTTCAGGATAATTAGAATACACACTGTATTTGCAAAGTGCTTAAAATACTCGTTGACCTTTACTAAGTGTGTTAATCAATAACAAACATATAAGTTGCTATTATGCCAATTAAATGCCTGCGTATTTCGTTCAGATATTTAAAGGTGAAGGTTAAATCATATTAAATGATTACCCTGTCAGGATGGGCGTTTTGCTCTGATGTGTTGCTTCCAGAATAAGCATGCAAAATCTCGTGTGAAATGCCCCAGGGATCTTACTGATCCGTTTTAAAATGTACAGCAGGGATTTTAAAATCTTATACTCCTGCGAGTTGCGCTCATAGGCCTCACAATCAGGATGCATAGCTCTGAAGAAATGATCCTACTTGCACCTCTCTTTTGTCTCCCTAAAAATTTTAATGAGTCTAAGTGTGTGTGCCTGCGCTGAATGGCAATTCTCCAGCAGCGTTTCCCCTCATCTTCCAACATCCAGAGAAATACAATGAAGTAACCTTTGGCTATAAGGCCTCTTTCACCGGAGAGATTAATATCTTCTCCTGAGAGAGAAAAAAATCAAAATGTTTTCTATGTGCTAATGGGTTATAATACAATAACAGTGTGGAATTAAAAAATATTTGCATTGCATTCTTCTGTTCTATGATACCTTGGAGGTCCTGCCCCAAGTAAGAGGTTCACATGGTGGCACGTGCAAACAGAAGTGGTAGCATCTCTGCCAGATTCACTGAAGTGCATGAAAACAAGAGAAAGAGAGGAAGTGTTATTTTTCTTTTGGCTTTTGTAGCAATTTTTCCAAGATGTTATTGTGGGAGAAAAAAAAAGTAAATCTATTCACAACACATGATCTAAGAACAGAACCGTTATTCAAGTGTTGTAAATCAATTTTGCTCCACTAAGCTGTAACTGTTCTAATATGTTGAAGATCTGATCAAATGTATTTTAGAGAAAGGTGCTGTAAATTAGTGTGGCCATTCTCTCTCTTTTTCAAGAGTAATATTCTTCTGACTTTGCATAAAGGTCAATGAAGTGTTAAATTGAGGGTGATTAAATACAGAGTGTGAAGGAAATGATTCCAAAAGCAAGAATCAGTGAAATGACAGATATGAATGGGAATGCAATAAAAATAAGGCAACTATTGAATGTTAAGAGCACCTTCTAATATGCAGAGTACAAAGCTGTGGGCATTTCAGGTACTGGTGACACATGTACTGGGGAAAAAATCAAACAAAACTCTCTCTTGCCATGTAATTGAGGCTTCTGTGTAGCTCTATGAAAAGTATTTTGTGATTTTCAATATTGGCACCGTACCCGGAACTGATGTACTTAGAAACTTAAAAAAAGGCATCTAGTCAAGTAATTCAGAACTACCTTTTTAATAATAAAATCTCCAGGCCCAGTGCTTCCAGGAAAATCCTTTTTCATAACAATATGTTTAGCTAGAAGCTCCTATTCCTGGTCCCGCCTTTACATTGTTATCACAGTGCAACTAGGCATGATGCTTATCTTAAATTTGCTACAGACATGCCAATCAAGTATTTTTCAAGTAGTATGTAAACTGTAACCATTGTAAAGCAATTTTCATTCAGTTCATGTTCGCTTGTAATATCTGCCTATTGTGTTTTAGAGCATGACACAAAAAAGCAAGTGGACCATCTATGTCTGTTACCCATGTGAAATAAAGCCTTATTTTGCAGATAATTTCTTCTGAATAAAACATTGCTCCCAAGTTGTAATCTAATTCCCGAAGAGGTAAACGGGGAATTCTGCAATGAAGTCGATGAAACTGAAGTCAGACTCGCATCAATAAAAACTGTCCCCAAATATTCCCTAAAACATTCTTAAACTTGAGTAGTATATCTTGGGTTTAGTATACACAGAAATAGAGATTTATAGTCATTGAGAAGTTGATGATGAAAAAGTTGAGAGGTTTTATGAGCCCTGAGGCAACAAAGTACCAAGATATCAGTCAGGCTATTTGAAATAAAAGCTGAGAAATCACTCTCAAAGAGGATTGTTGATGTTCCATGTTAATAATTGATAAAATAGTGTACAGACATCTTAGCTGTAGCTGTAACTGCCAAAAACTGTGAAGCTGCATTAAAATATACTGCGTTGCTTTCCTTTATAAAGTTCAGTTTTCAGAACAACCACTGATTCCAGTATTTCCATCACCTAAGTTCTGGGAATCTTTCTCACAAGTTGAATTCTTTCCGGTTGAGGTTAAATTTTAAAGGGTGACCCCCTCTGTAAATACTTTATGCAGAAATAAGCTACTAAGGATCCATTTGTGAAGTGGTCTTAGTGTGATCTTTCTGGAGCAGTGGTGTGTCAGATGGAGCACGGCACTCCAGGTGATGTTTGGCTGATGCTCTGTAGTGCGACTTTGCAGCTTTTCTATCTGCTTCTGAAATAGATTGTATAACATTTGCTTTTTCTGAATTTACGGCAGTCCCATCCCTCCCATTCTCTTAATACAACTTTGATGCATCTAGAAAAATGGGTAGAGTGGAGAGAAAATACTTTTATTCGTTATTTGCAAAACTTGTCCAAGGATCTTGGAATTTTTCCGGTAGCCCGTGAGCTTCCTGCATGTGCTTTTTGGCCAATAGTAGATGTTAAGGACCCTATGACTGCCTTGGACCAAAGCATTCTGAAGCTGCAGGGGAAATCCAACAATAGTTGGATAAGAAGGCAACTGGAAGTAAATTAACCATAAAATGAATTCAGCATTCAGTTCTCCCTTGTATTACTACAGGTGCAATGGTTTAAGAGGAACCATCCTTGGAGGTGTTCAAAGCCAGGCTGGATGGGGCTTTGAGCAACCTGGTCTAGTGGGAGGTGTCCCTGCTCATGGCAGGGGGGTTGGAACTTGATGGTCTTCAAGGCCCCTTCCATCTCTAACCATTCTATGATTCTATAATGAGGATTTGTCCCAAATTTTAACTGTCCATTACTATGAAACTAATGAAGCTGAAAGAACTTTTACAGGTGTTCATCATGGCCATATGGGTCTTTTTTTTCTGCCTGTTGTATTGAAACCTCAAGGAAGAGTTACAGTCTCAATTATTCCTTCTGCATTCCCCCCATATTTGTACTGAATCTAGAGGGAAGGGTTACTACTACTAATCTTTCCCTAGTTTCTCTGAGCAAAATGATCAAACCTGCAAACAAGGGGACAGTTTCCATTTTTAAATGTCTCTGCTAATGTGTGGAACTCTTATTACTTTAGGTACAAGAAATAAGTCCAAACTGTTAATCTGGATTCTTGCAGTCTGTTTTTTTGAAGTATAGCAGGCAGAGTTCCTGTGTTGGTTACCCATTATTCACTGAGATCCATCCTATTAATAAATCATGTGGTTAGATAGAGTTAGGATTAATGTGTACTGATGCCTTCTGCTGTAATTATTGATGCTAGAACTAGAAACAGTCTGCTCGCCCACCCACCACTTGATTGTTATTGCTAGTGTTTATTTTATGTCATTTATTTGCATTGTTATAGTTTCTCGTAGTGTATATATCCGTAGGGAGAGGTGACTATTAAAAGATTTGGATAGTAGGTCTAAATTGCAAATACCTGTAAACTGACTTTCATTGGTTCATATTTCCTTGATCTCCCATGTGGAGGGCCATTGCATGGCATTCATGCTGCTTAATTGCTAGTAGATAGTAACAGTGTGAAACCATCATTAGTTGATTTTATGCTTCCGTCTTGTGAGTAATTTGCATCGTGTAGATTGTGTCTGTTTCTTTTAAAAACAAGCTGAGATCTGTTTTCCTCCTGGCATTCATTGTCCCAATTCAACAGTCGCTCAGAAACATTGACCAAGTCTTCCTTTGTTGGGAAGAGGGCAAGTAAGTCATTTGAGTCTGCTTTCTCGTTTAGGCTTTGAGGCATCTGGAGGTAGCAAACAGAGCTCACATCCATTTCAGCTGCAGTTATAGATCAGAAACTGCTGTCAGGCTACACTTAAAGGCTCAGGTCTTGTCACCCTTTGTTGAGCAAGTATCACTGTCTAAAAGAATAGCCCTGCTGTTTTCCAGAGAGGTAGGCGTGTGGGCTGGAGAGACCGAGCCAGCTTTTCTACAGTAGCTTTTAGAAAAGCAACCAGTACGGCCCCTTGGAGTTTGAGTTACAATTTTTCCCCTTGGGATGTAGTTGACACTGGAGTTTTCAGCTTGGTCAAGCTCTTGCTGAGGGCTGACCAGTGAAGGCTGCTGGGTGTCAGGATGGTGAGAGCTGGGTAAGAGTGTGTTACTGCCTGGATGTATGGGCATCTTGCTTTTTATAAACTCAACAATGTGGCTGTTGGGTTGAAAATAGAACACTGGAAGTGTCAAAGCTTACAGATGTACACAAAAGTTAGTTTAGATAAATACATAAACAAATAGAACCAAAGTGGGGAGTGATTTGTCTGCTCTCTTTGTGGTGACACAAAGTGGTGCTTTGACGTTTCAGGCATCTATTTGCTTATGATCTGGCAGAGTTTGGGGTCTCAGCAAGATTTGGAGATTTCACTGGTGAAATATTCATGAAATTAAAATACACATGCATATTTTTCCAGAGATCTTATCTACTTAATGCCCCAAGCTGTACAGTATAGAGTAAGGTTGGTGTATAAGCAAAAATGGCACTTTGCTGCCTTTTTAAGTGAGTTTACTACAATAAACAAGTTTATTTTTTAAGGTGTAATATAGGCTCTTTGAGGCTGTGACTTCTTTAGGTGTGAGCTTTAAGAAAATCTCTTTTATTGCTTTCTGTAAATAAGTATTTGTTAACTCACGTAACTGTTTGCAACTTGAAAGATATTTCTTGGAAAAAAGTTAAGGGCTTTTGAGGTTTCTGAGTGCTTCCCTAAAAGAGGTCTAGCCGTTGCATGATCAGTTACGCTGGATCAGCTCCAAAGTAGCTCGAAATATACTGGACTCGAGTTGACTTTGGGACAAATTTAATCTGTAACTTTTTCAGTCCACCCTGAGACTTTCAGGTTTCACAGTTTTACATGGAGATATCTGGGAGGATGCGGCTGATCTGGTCTCCGGTGGACCCCATCAAAGGTCACTGGGCTGAGTGAGGGATCTCTGATTCATCCCCCAACGCTACCAAATGAAAATAGAAATTACGCGTCTATCCTGAGCTCAGCCCCTGGCACTTCCACGGTGCGCTGGAAGCCTGTGAAGGGCTCTGGAAATATACCTGTGTGTCTCACAATAGTATTAAGCAATGAACAAAATTAACCTAGGTCCGCTTTCATTAGAAAATATTACCTGATCAGTATGCCTAATTTCAGAGCTGCAAATGTGCCTGCCATCTGTGACAGCCACCAAAGCCTAACATATCAATTGGGGTGCACAAGGCAGCTGAGTGGATGTTTTAATACAGAATAAAATGAAATAAGCCATTGCTGAGTGCAAATTACCCTTGCATTTGGTATTTACACTGGCCTAAGCTCCAGGATAAATTCATTGCACAATATAAAAAAGCGCAAAAGCTTCAAACATAAAATTTGTCTCCTGCTTTGCATATTAAACTCTTAGTTTAAATTCTACCTTTTCCACGAGGCATGTATTAAAATAAATGAAAATATATTAGGTCTGGTTCTCCTTGCAGTGAGACAGATTTCCCAGTTGTGTTATTCCAACGGTTGCAATAACGGCTTTGCTGGTGCAAACTGTGTAGAAGAAAAATCGAACCACGATGTTTTCATTTAAAACTGTACAAGAAAGAGGCTAATGCCTCACAAGGATGGCTGAAACAATGGGATAGCCCATAAAGTGTTTTCTGGCCTGACTTTTTAAAAATGTATTTATTTTATCAAGGCAAAAATTTTGGTAGATCTTACAAGACTTTGGCCTGTTCAGAAATGTGCAGCAACTGTCTTTTCAGGCCTTCCATAAGGAAAGCATTTATTACAGTTATTTTGCTGAAATGCTGTGAAACTGTAAAGGACGATGTAGTTCTCAGAGACATTCGTAAATGGAATTACAGAAGACGGGATATAAAATGAAAAGTTAAGCCTGCTCCAGCCGTAAATTTATGGATTGCTGCGAGCGTTTCCTTTATCTCCAGCAGATGTCAATGTGGTGATAAACTCAAGCACCCTGGGAATCAAAACCCAGCCAGGCCACGTTCCGAGTACGGGCAGAGCAACTTCTCGCACCCCAAGTGCCGGACTCAGCCCTGCTCTCAGTGGCACATTCTTTTAGTTTCTTTAGACTCTTCTCCAAAAAATAGTTTTGTTTGTCCACACACAGTCAACAGTAATTTAACTGCAGTTAAAAGTGATTTCTGATGTAGGACATCACTTGGTTTTTAGTTTCCATTTCTTCTCGTCCTCAGCTCCTGCAAATATGATGGTTTGTCTTTTTTTCCCTTGGATAGAATAATTAATACAGGCTCTTGTATCAACGCTCTTCGCCAGGGCTTGGCAGATTTTCTCCAAACTTATCCAGGGAGTTCCCAGTTGTGCTTTGTGTTGGGTTATACCTTTGTTGAAGTTATTTATATTGGAGTGAATATTTCACTGATGTTGATTGTGTAGGAAATAAGAGCGACGGATGGTGGTTAACGCTGTGTAGATGTATAGCTTGTTCTCTAAATATTTCTTCTGTTTAGTCTTTTACTGTCGTGTTTGAAGATTCCATTGATTTTCTTTAAGTTCATCATATTGTTTAGCTGGTTTTTTTTAGTCTACTGTACTACATGATGTTTGAGTATTGCTGTATTGATTTCCCAACGAGACGTTTTAGTTTCAGAATATTAATGACTCAAACTATAAGTACTGGTACCTATGTTTATTGTTTGCAAAGTCCTTCAACAATGGTCAAGGAACAGAAAGCCTTTCTGTGCTTCTTGCCTTCTGTTTGGAAACATTTGTCTATGACGTTAGTTTACAGTAGACTTCTTCCAATGAAGAAGATAAATGCTGTCACAGAATCGATTAGGAAGTCATTATCCGTGTAAGATGTCCTACGTGGAGGGTACAGGCAGCTGTCAGCTCTGTGTGTGAAATGCTGCATTGAGGCCACGTGGTGCATGAAACCTCAGAGCACGTCTACCACAGACGTCCCACGGGTGCTGAGAATTGTCACCTACACGCATGTTTAGGTAGATCTGGTAGCTGTGGCAATGGATCTGATGGTCCTTCTTCCAGCTGAATGGCTTTGTGCTGTTGTTTCCAGTGTTAGAGAAAAGTCTGTATTTGGCTCAAAGCCTTCAAAGGCGATTCTTCATCCCCTAGAATTTGAGAGCCGCAGTGGTGTTCCTCTCTCCTGGGTCTGTTAGCCCTGGGCTTGCATTCTCGGGGGAATAAATGCTAATAAATAACAATAAAAGAAATAGTGGGACCTCCCTTCCGTTTGTTTCTCTTAGTGCTGACCTTTGCCTCCTTAGTTAAGTGGTGATATACAGCAACCGTTCTCCACTGTTGAATATTTCATATGTGTTTCTTGTGGAAAGATTGATTATTGCCAGAGCTTGACTTCATTTGTTGTCAAGATGAACATGAGCACGATGTTTGGGAAATGTAAATGTGAATATTTGCTCTTTTGTCTGTGTTGGAGAGCTTTGACTATGGCATGTTTTCCCTTTTCTACAAGAACCTGTAGCTTGCAAGAAAAGAAAATTTCAGGTTTAAATTGCTATTCTATTCGATCCTCTTGAGAACTTCTCACAGCTCTCTATGGAAGATTTGCATAAATTCTTATAGTCTTAGAGCAGCGTTCAGCAAATCACATACAAAAGCAGTAAGATAGCATAAACTGACACAATATATTATAGAAGGTACTTACACTAAAATAAGATTTTTGTATTGACTTATGTACATCAGTATTTGTACATCGAGATTTTTTTAAACCTGTACAGTATAGTTGTGTTTTAGCATAGTACCATATTTTCATTATAATATAGCAGTTTTGCATACTAGTCTGTCTAAAACCAGCTCTTACAAGGGACTAAAACCAGGGGAAATCCTATTACTTCGTATTATGAATACTAGGCTTGATTTTTTTTTTATAGTCTAGGACATACATTATGCCTGCAACCTTCTGTATTCAGTTTTGTTCTAACTTAATCCCTAAACCATAGTGCATTTTCATTATTGATTTAGTGATGACCTCAGCTTTTATACAGTTTTGGTTCCTGTCTGCAGAAGTCTGAAAACATTAGTAAGAGGAGCTGCTCTCAACAGTTGTCTCTTTATTTCCTCCCTCAGCCAGTCTGATGACGTTTTGCCTCCTTTTCTGGAGAGTTTGGGAAATGTGTGTATCTCACACCCGGTGGATCAGTTGTATTTAATTATGGAAAGCATCAGTCATGAGGCCGTGTTTTATCACATTAGTAGCACAAGTACTGTCCCACAACATTCAGTCTTGAAAGCCCTCAGAAGGCAGAATTACCGCAGGGAAAAATTTCAAAACTTCTGTTCTTAGGGTTTGACTTTCTGACGTAACAGTTCAGCAAGGGCGAACGAGGATTGCCCATCCGTTCCATTGGTGTCCCTCTGTCACCATCCAAAGACCCAGATGTGCTTGTTCTAAATTTTCCAGTGTCCTGCTGAAGAAGGCTTTCATAAACTACCTTCCTAGATTTTTGTCCTGGCGGTTTGGTGTGTGTGGAAGCAGTCTCCTGTGCTGCCGGGACACAAGCACACTGCAGCAGCGAGCCAGGCTATGTCAGGGTATAAACTGGGTCTCTCTGAGGTACCTGAAGTGCTGCTTTTACTGACGAGAGGCCCTATATGCACCCCCAGCTTACAGAGCTCTAATTAAGCATGCAATCATTGGGCCTCGCTGATTTTCCAATTATGTTTTCAAGAGCATAATGTGCACTTCAGAAGACTGTCTTCAGAGGACACTCGCCTTCATCGTAGCCAGCACACAACTGGAATTAGGGGGAGACTGGAGAGTCGGGGCAGGATGTTGGATAGAGCATGCAGACCCCAGGCCAAGCGGCTCCAGAGGTCATCACGGGGAACTTGCCGTAATTTTGCAGATCCGTTTGTACCTTGCAGGGCTGCTGATTCAGGGGAAGTTGTTTCTTAAAACAGGTTGCACAATTGCCAATACCATAAATTATCTTTCTTTTCAACGAAAAAAAAAAAATGCTTTATGCTTTTCTCTGTCAGAACATTCCTGAACGCTCCTCCTGAGTGTTGCCAGTCCAGGACAACTCTTGCCACAAGATGTGGCCTCTCCCAGCACATCAGCCCAGCCTGTGCAGCAGCACTGCCTTTGACAAGACGTGTACAGCAAAGTAGAACATCACGTCAGCTCCCTTTGCAGAAAAGTTATTTACTTGTTTGTCCTCTGTTAGTCCTCAGCTGTTCACCATAGATTATTTTTTTCCTAATAGCTAAATGGAACCCGGGGGGCAATACCCACTGGGATCTGTCTGCTGACTTCCATCAAGTTTTGGTTCCAAATATATTTACTGTCACTTCTTCTATATAGGACTTGTAAATCTTTTCCTGTAGAAACAGTGTGGAACTGAAGGTCTAAACTTTCCCTTTGATGTCAGTAAGAACAACCCTGCTTAGCTGGATTGGACTATGATATTATACAGCCACTGGAAAAAAAAAAAACACCTTGATAATGGGTGGTTAGAAACTTTATAGGAGTTTTTAAATTAAACTTTAAGTGAGCATATTGATAAACTGGTATAATGAGCTCCGCTGTAGGCTCGGGGAAACACACATAAATATATATAAATGATGAAATCCAATGTATAAGTTATCTAGATAATCCCATTTGTGTGCAACAGGTTTTGTAAATTAGCTATATATGTGATTTAAATCTTAAATGAGCCAGGGATGCCCTATCATTTCACTGTGTATCCAGAACACTGGAGCCATTGCTGAGGAAATAGGATTCAGGACTTTCTACTCTGGGTTTATTGCAGTATTTTCTGAGTGGGGAATATGTTTTGAGTTGCCCTTGAACGTAGACATGTTGTGCTTTCTGTACTAGAAACCGATGTGGTGATCTCTTCCTTGTATATGACTCCTGTGGGGGGAAAAATCCAACAAAACAAAACAACCCATCCTTTTGGGGGCAGTAACTATTCTGTGTCCTACTGATGCCTCTCTCCTGTCTCTCATAAAGTTGGGATTTTAAAGACAATCCCTGAAAAGAACACCGGGAGAGGATTTGTTCTTTTCTGATAAGCATATCTTACAATCACCTCACCTGGTCAGGTCCTTTTGCCTTGACACTTTTAAAGTAATTTCTAGAATTTTTCCATATTTCAAGACAGATTTTTAGGTAATACCCTAATATTTCCTCATATGTAGCAATTTTCTTATATATTGATCTTTGTGGTTTTGTGCATCTAATGAGATTAGTCCTTTTTTTCCTTCCTTTCTGTAATTGCTGGGTAATATCCAGAATGTCTGATATAAATATGTTAGTTCCAAAGTCACAACTGTCTTGTGCCATGCCACGTGGATTAATTTAGTTCCTAAACTAATGTAGTCTCATTGCAAAAATATATTAACTAAAGATTTTTCTAAAATAAGGATTTTACACTAATACGGATTGATTAACACTTAAATGAGGGAAATTATAATTGTGTGCATTAGGGCTCTGATATTTACACTGCATCATATCCTATGTGGTTTATGTTATCTGTAGCTACTCTAGCCATTTTCTCTTCTACATTTTTTTTTTTTTCTGGATTCCCACACAGCTGAATATGCTTCTCCTTATTAAGAGTCAGTATTTCAGTTGTCAGCTTTTCATAGGGCAACAGCAAAGGGGAAGAGAGAAAAATAAGAACAATAATAACTTCCACTTGTACAGCATCTTTCATCTCAGTCTCTAAAGCCAAACATTGTTAGTGAGACAGGACTCCTGGTTTGATTTCTGACCTGCATCCAGGGGCCCTTTTCTTTTGATCCTGCTCAAGATAATTAGTGAAAGGAGAATAGATGGGTGGCCAGGAAGAAGCTAATTCACATGTTAGCAGAAGCGCTGCTGAGTACTTGGCTTCTCCGGTTTCCCCTTTCTTGTGAGGAAACAGTGCACTTTCCTGGAAATGACCTTCTGAATAGGATGTAAAATCACGAATCTAAGTTGTGTTTACCCAACAAATCTTACAGATTATTTTCTGACCCAGATTCCATCTTGTTTCCTTCCATTTCAGCTTCTGGTGTTCTTCCACAATTTAAATGAATACAATAGTCTCCTTTTCAGGCCTTAGTTAAGGTGTAGTTGTTTAGTTCTGTTGGGAGGTATTGAACAGCCTCTGAGCTCATCTCAAGAATTGGCTGTATCTGTGATGCAGCAAAGTTTATTCAGGTAGCAGAATAATTTGAAGTCTTTTGCTCAGTAGCATGATACTTTTCAGCCCTAAGTCTGCTCTTGTACCAAAATAAATGAGAATCTCTTCTGTCACAGCAATGGAGTTTTCCCCCATGACAGCTTCAGATCGCTGTATCTGACCCTGTACTTTCAAAGTGGCAATGTTAATTTTTGCACAGATAACTGAAGCACAGAAGCTTAACTGAATTGATGTTGGCAGATGTTCCAAGATAATGATGGTGTTTGAATACAGCACTGACATCTTCACCTCCTCCCCCCTGTCCTCAGAGGTGATAGGAAGAAACACAACTCATGCTGATCAAACCTTTCCTCTGATGGGATTCTAGCTAATGATATTGTCATTATCAGTACAGTCTCTATTGATCCAGTTTGTCAGGTTCCCACCTTGCTTTGATTTTTACCCAGTGAAATGAGACGCAGGGGATGTCCCCGGGCAAAACTGAACAAGTTTATATGCCAGACTTTGTGTGCCTTACATATGGCTTGCGGTGGTTCTTCCAGTACAGTCTGTGTTCTCCAGCCTTTAAATCAGATACTTCTTTTGTCTCGTATTCCATTTTTCTTGGCTGGTGTGTGCTTGCATTCACAAAGGGCTGGAGCCTTGGTTTCTCATTTGGACTACTGACCATGCCACTGTTGGGATGACAGCAGTAGCAGTCTTTAAAGTTGGTATTACTTACATATTTATAAAAGAAACCAAGGCAAAAAATTATAGGTGTCTTTCAGCCCTTTCCAGCCTGATTATAATGTTTTTCTTCTACCTGCAGTCACACAACAGCCTCTAGGCTCTACTGCAGCCTCCTACCCAGAGCCGAGGAGATAGAGTTGATATTTTCAAGTATATTAGGAGACTTGAATAATGTTTAATCACAGAACTGCTTCAGAAGACTGCTTAAGAATAGCATGGCTCATGTAAACAGTGTCACTATAGCTTATTATAAATTTGTGTGCTTTCTTCAGAGATGGTGATCTTATCTTACAGCTATCATGGTGCTGAATCTTAATGTGCCTGTGTTTTTAATTCTCTCCTCCCTTCACCCCTTGTGCTAGGTATGGAAACTCTATAAAGTGAGAATAATTTTTGTATGGCTTAAGCGTACTCTTCCTGCCATCAGGAGATCCTGGTCCACTGCCAGGGATCTGTTGACTTTACTGTGATGTAGGTACAAAATACACGGTTTGGTTCACATCAGTTTGAATAAAATCTGGTACATAGCTCCCTCAAAACCGTCTTTGTGGGAGGAAATTTAGTGATGGATTTCCAGAGGATCTGTTACTACATTTCTGCTCCTCCTTTATTTGAAAGGAATAAACATACCTGACTACTTTCCAGTCTGTCACATTATTAAAAGTATCTCTAAATACACTGAGACTTCAACAAGAGTTATCTGCGTACTTCTGTGTGGTTCATGCTGTGGGTAGAATACGGATACAGAGTCTAAAGGAGAAATGGGGCTATTGTGGAACACAAGCATCTGATTCTGCTGTTACATAGGAAAATAAAATAATGCACTGCAATGTGAAGTGGAAGGGAATTGCGAGTTAAATTCCTGAGTTAAAGAAAGATGTGGAGGGGGGGAATTGTGTGAAATCCTTTTGCTACCCCAAAAATAACAGGGAGGAACATCATGAGCCAGGGTCTCATATTTCCCCGGTAACTAAATATTGCTTTGGCTTTATTGTTCAGTTGATTCTCAGAGAATGGATTTCTGGTTAGAGGAAAGAGCTTTAAAATTGAAACTAGATTACTTTTTCTTTTTTTGACCAAAGAATTTTTGATTTAAAAAAATGGTTTGAAGCTTAATTTCATTTTTTAGAGAAGCTCTTTCTTCAGTCAGAATTTTACAGACGTTTTTCAACAAAAAATAGAAATTAAAATAAATTACACAGTGATGTTAGTTTTGCTCCTCTTCATCCCAATATTTCTAAATGGAGCTTGAAGGCAAAACTAATTAATGAGAAGATGCATATATAAAACGAGTTGAAAAACACGGAAATGGTGGTGTTGCCTCAAGCAAATAGATCTGAACATGATGAGCTAAATATAGACTGGTTTACTAAAAAAAATTAGGTCTTAAATTCTGACCTTCCTCCTTCCTGCTCCTTTCTTTCAAGTCACCTTGTTTAAGATAAATCGATTGACCAAGCTGGAGTTTTCCTGAGTGATTTGTGGTTTGAAATAGACAAGTACTTTCAGACTCTCTCTTTTCATTTCCTTAAAGAAAGCTGAGCTTCAAAGTGAATCCTTCTGTCTCAGAGCAGAGGAAGAACAAACCTTTATGATTTGAGAGCCAGGGAGATGGTCTGAATAAATCGTTGGCAGCTGTTGAAGACACACAATAGTGTCTCTGCTGTTACAGGAGCCTGGTTCTGATCGGCCAAAAACAAAAGTAAGAGGAGAGGAAGAGAGGTAGAGAAATCACCATGTAAATTTTGGAATGCAAACTATAAAACTTGAGAAATCATAAAGATTGAAAACAGGTGACAGGTTGTATTTACCCCTTCCCGAAATGTTTATGAGCCTGGGGCAATGGATGTTGTTTTGGAGACTTGCACACTGCAGTTTCCTAGAACAATTGGAACCTTTGAAAGGAACTTTGAAAATGTGACTTTTTGACTCAAGATAAATCCAGTTGTCACTGCACAGTTCATCTCACTGGTCAGAAAATGTAAAGTGTGATCTTTTTTTTTTTTTTTTTGTAAACTGTACCATGTCAAGTTTGAAATAACGGGAATTGAAAGCAATCAGGAGCAGCTCTCTGGGCTGTGAATATAGTGCCTCTTGAAAATGTGAATACAAATTCACATCTTCATCTCAGATCCTCATTCCTATGTCAGCAAAACATCTGATATCACAATGGAAAGAGTAATTTATTTATTTTAGAGTATGGTTTGAATATTTTTTCCTGTCACAACCAATACAACCATAACTTAAACTGATAGTGCTAAATACTGTGGTAAATCTGAAGACAATTCCTTTGTTGCTTGATAAATTGGACTGACCTAAAATAAGAGTAACATTCCAAAAATGTTTCCAAACTATTAAAATAAATTTGTCCAGAATCCAAAAATGCATAAGCAGCAGGCCAAATACTAGTTTTGTCCACCTCTTATTCCAGTGACCCATTTTTTCACTAGGTTTCACTGGTATAATGAAGAAGTTAAGATAATAAATCTTTCCAATCATACATGTCTGACTGAATATTGGAAAAGATCAGTTGTGCTTTTTGTAGCTCCTGGAGGCCATGTGCCTGTATAGTGCAAAGCTATTGCAGATGATACAGGTTGCCCAGGGAGGTGGTTGAGGCCCCTTCCCTGGAGCTATTCAAGGCGAGGCTTGATGAAGCCCTGGGCAACCTGGGCTAGTTGAGGGTGTCCCTGCGACTGCGGGGAGGTTGGACTAGATGACCCTTGGAGGTCCCTTCCGACCTGGAGGATTCTATGATTCTATGTCCCTCTCTTGGCTGCCTCTGCAGAATGACTGAAGCCACTGAGTGTGTCCAGGCTGTGTCCAGTGAACATCTACTGGAGATCCCTCCAGATTCGAGTAAAATCTTTCATGGCAGTGCATAACATGATTCATCATAGACTTGGATTGTATGGGTTTAACCAAGTTCTTCCATACACTAACCTCCTAAACTGTTGATTTAAGAAGAATTTGTAGTGGAGAGGGATGCTGAAGTCCCAGTGGGGTGGAAGTGCTCCTTGTGTGGCTTCGCTTTCATTAGGCAGCGTGGAATGGCTCTGCCTGGCACTGAGCTGACTCCTACAGCAGAATGAGATGTCCCCGTCCAGTGCCCTGCTGATGAGCCAGTCTGGTACTCCAGTGCCTCTGGTGTAACACAAAAGGGAAGGGGTGAGGAGAGCAGCAGAGCAGTGTCTTGCAACACCCTGCTGCTGTGTGAATCAGGGCTTGCTTGGAAAAGCCAGGACAGGCTGTGATGAGCAAAAGGCTGTCTTTGAGCAGCGGCAACTCCAGGTGATATACTTGAGCAACAAGCCCAGAATCCCCAGTCGCAGACTAATATGAGCCTGTTCCTGCAGGGAAAGAATCAAATAGGAAAACAACACTGCTTAAAGCCTGCTTTTGTCATCCAGAAACACTTACGCTACATGAATAAAATTGCATTCGGTGTTCCAAGGGCATGAATAACACCACACGCTGAAAAGCAAGTGCATAAGCTTGGATGGTTACCAGTGTCAAGATAGTAGGCTCCCCTAACTATTTATGGTGAGGTTTTATAGAACAAGAGAGGAAGAAATGTCCATTACAAAAAAGTGGGTCAGATGCAGAGTGAAACAGAACAAAAAGAACAGGAATCAGAGAGCCCTTAAGCTGCATCCCAACATCTCAGAATCTGAGGACAGAATCTGTGTAAGCACAAAATGTCACTTTTCTTACCCTCAACAAAAACTGACAGACCTCCCACATTGCTTTAAAGGATGCTTGGCTTGTCCAGCAGCTTTGTTAAGTACAGTGCCATAAATGCTGCAGACGATGCTTCAGAATCCTGAAGCTTGATTTCCGTCAGCAGAAAAGTGCTTTCTCCTGTTAAGCAGGGCAGGTCTCTGACCTGGGAAAATCCTTAATCCTGATGGTGACAGTTCCTTTCAACTGCCTGGGTCAGACTTAAAATAGTATTTCTGTGAAGAAAAGGGTTTGACGGTTGAAAACAAGGCTGCTCCTCACTTCATTGTGCCTGGTGAGCTTTCACTTTATTTTGTTTAAAACACAGAAACAGCCTCCTAGCCTAGAGCTACCTATCTCTCCAACATGGAGTGCTGTAAAGACTTGGCACATTGCTGTAAAAATAAATAAGGTGCGTGTATTTTGTGCTTCAGGTGACATTTGATTTTGCATGCAGACCTAGAGCATTCAGGAGATTCAGGGTTATTCCATAGCCCAGCAAGGGTAAGACAAAGGAATAACAGAAATGGCCCTGTAGAAAATGCAGGGGAAGAACCGTCCTTCCACCTACCCCAGCATGGACAGCCTGGATGGGCACAATGTAAGCTGTTTTCTCTGCTTATTTCCCGTTGTGCTCATCCTGGCCTTTCTTCCCTGGGCAGGGTTGAGCCTGCTTCTCCCAAACATCAAAAGCGTGATCGATGATTGTAGGAAACTCTGGTTTCATTTTTTTCTTGTGTTACAGGCTTTCTGTGCAACCCTCAGCAAGTCAGGGATTGGTTTCTTCATCCTGTTGTTCTTCTTCCATAACATATGCAGAGCATCGTATTGCACCAGACAGGGCTCTTGTGGTGACAGACACCTAAGGAAGTGCTCCCTGCCTGTGGTCCAGTTCTTGCTTAGTCGTGAGCTGCCTGCAGGTCCCCTGTCTCAGGGCTGTGGTGTAACCCCAGTGTCAGCACAGGCTGAGGTCTAGCCCAAAGCAGTTGTTTTACCACCTCCTCTGCTGTAAGGATGCTTAAATTTGCAGTGGCTCATCTCAGCCCCGAGCTATAGATCTTCATCTTACCACATGACAATTATGCGGAGACTTTAAGTGACAGCTCAGTTCCCATGTTCCCACATTTTCATTTTGTAATTGAAGAAAACTCATGATCCTATTAGCAAGTTGTTGTTTGTTTGCTTTTTTTGTCTAGAAGTTACGGCCTTTTGATGGATGTGTTATGTACATGCTGACTGATTAAATATGATGGTAAATGAAAATATATTCAATAATACAGGCTTGGGATGCCAGCCACAGTATTTTGAGTAAACCCAAAGAATGCCAGAGGACACAAGGGTTACGCCGTACCCTGCACGGGGGTCTGTAGTTCAGGGAGTGTCAAGTTCAAAGAATCATTCCCACTGAAGTGTTTTAGTGCAGTCCAACCTGCCAGGGGCTGACTTGTTTGGTACTACACCCAGGATGAAAGCTCCCTCCTGGGTGCTTCTCAAAACAAGTCTTATTTCTGATAGGTTTTCATTTGTTTGGGTTTTTTTTTACCCTAATAAATGACAAGATGGAAACCAAAGCATGAAACACCAGCGAGTCCCATCACCCTGTGCAGAGGTGCAGCTCCCTGGTTCATCTCCAGCTCCTGCCGTGGGGTGGCCAGTCCCACTGCTTCCAGTTCGCCAGAAGCTTTTTGTGGTATTACAGGGGTAGTTGGGCTGAACCTTCTTACGACAGAAAGCAACTTGTTGAATTAAATCCTCTGTCTTCCTAGATCAAAGTCATCGTGGAACTGTTGCTGAAGCCTGTTTACTAACCTTGAGTTGATACAAACCGTACAAATCCAGTAAGACCTGTTCAACCATGGAGGCTAAAGCGAAGCATTAATGCTTTTGCTGTCAGACTTTAGGTGATTCCAATCTACTTTTCTTTCATACAAGCATAGTGAAATACAAACACAGGCAAATTGTGATGTTGGATCATGGTCTAAGATCAAGATCAGGAAGTTTTTACTGGCCTGTGGTATCTTACCATCTGCATTCTTTCCTCGGCTCCATAACCAGCAGCCTGTAGAAGGATTTAA
Source organism: Pedionomus torquatus (assembly GCA_013398155.1). NCBI lineage: Eukaryota > Metazoa > Chordata > Aves > Charadriiformes > Pedionomidae > Pedionomus > Pedionomus torquatus. Next base: position 615,734 of record VZRU01012164.1, read on the forward strand.
AACCTTCCTAAGCAGTTTAAATCTTCTCATGGCAGTTCTACATTTTAGTTCCACTGATCCCAGTTTTGCAAACCTGTTAAAAACTGTGCATTAAGAATGATCCCAAATGTCTCTGCAAGGGACTTATATGCAGTGATAGCACCCTTTCCCAATGAAAAGCTGAGGAAAAAAATCATTATATTCTTGGCATTTCAATGTTACAGATTGAAATGGGCAGACTTTCTGGGATTAAAAAAAAAAATTAAAAAAATTCCCTCAAGGGAAGGGAAAAAAGCTTTAGTCCTCAAGTTACTATAGCAAGTGTAGATGCTTTCCATCCTGTTTAAATGAGAGACAACACCTTCATTGGCAGTGGCTGAATTTTGTTTTGATGGACAGATACGCATGTGTTTTGAGATGTGCTCCACTGGTAAGCTCTCTCCCACTGCCCAAAAAGCCGTTGTTTTTTACAGCTTCCCCCCTCCCATCTCTATGCAATCTAATTACCTCAACCTATCGCCGGTGAGGGACAAAGCTCAGTCAAGGCTCAAATGTAGCGGAAAGAGGAGAAAAGTCATAAAGGGAAAGTTAATGGCCCAGCAATCCCTATCGGGAGCACTACTGAAATGGCCTCTGTTATTTCTGCTGTATCGATCATGTCTTGCTCAGGGAACCTTTGATGGTTTCCTTGTTGCTGCTCTTACTGGGGAAAGATCCAGGTGAAGAATCTCCCCGAAGCACGGCTGCCTGGCAGGGGGCTTGTTAACCAGGGACAACCTGTGACATTTATCCTCGTGTCACCTCCTAGTTCTCACCTCTGCTTGTTCAGCACAATAGCTCCATCAACATCGATGTCTTTGGAAGTAGTCATTCATTTTAAATTAATGGATGCTCGAGTGCTGACTGTTTTGGGTACAGGAAGCTGGTCAAAACGCTGCTGTAGAACAAAAGGTTACTGGCAGGAGTTGTGTATTGATATTTAAAAATACAGTTATGACTGATGTTCTTTCCATAGGTTTAAGTTAGTGTTCAGTTGTCATTTGAAGTAGCTTCTAGACCCGTTGCAAAGATCACTTTATATAAATTTATTGAACCTGTTTGCACTTAAGTGGACTGGCCTGGATCTGTTGATGCTGAGATATTTAGAATATAATTCTTGAGTATAAACATATGGACTTGTTAATGTTATGGACATTTTAAATCAAGTAAAAAATAAAATTGGCAGATGTTATTTTCCTGCGTAATACAAACGTTGTGTAATCCAAGCTGTAAACTTTGTGTCATGGATTAATTCTTTATGTTTTTAGGCATGCTGTGAGAGAATGGCTAAAATTTTGCAGATAGCGATATATCTTTAATATATTTATATATATAGTTAGTTAGTTGTGGTTACTTCGCATATTGGAGTTAAAGGCAATAGTATAGAATTGTTTTCTGTTATATCTTGCTTGGTATGAGCATTCTGAAACAGCTGAACCATATATATATGTTTTGCAGAGAATTCTGTAAGCTTGGAGAAAAATAAGATCTTTTTTAGACTAGTTCTTCCTCGTTTATTTCTGAGAAGTGGTATTAGTTATAGCATTCTGGTTTAGATGTTTCTATGCTCAGAGAACTTGATGAGACCTCTATTGCCCTGTTTTTATATGACTTCCACTCTAAAGCTCTAATATTTGCAGAGATGAGTATATACAAAAATTTGCCTGCAAGCTTCACTTTTGGAGCATGCAATTGGATTTCAGTTCAAAAAACCGCCTTTCCCTGGTTTCTCTTTCCAGCAAGGAGTGTGAAATCTTCTGTTAAGTCATTAGAGGGCTCTGGAGTCTCAGGGCTGTACTCTTGTGCCTGTTGGGTAATGATTGATGCAAACACAAGGTAAAAAGCTATTGTTATGAACCAGTAATTTTATACTACTACAACTGACTATACAGAGTATAGGGGAAGGGGAAAAAATGTTTTCTCATACCTTGTAGCTGCCATTTGACTGGTCTGAGACTGAAGGACAGCAAAGAGGAAAGGTTATCGTTAACGATTCCTCTGCTGAGAAAATATAACCTGGGGATTCGAAAGAACATTTGATTTACTTATTCCTTGCAATTTCCCTGTGCTGTGGTGCAGCTCCTGCAGCAGACTGAGAGTTATAAAGCAACTATAAAAGTGACACTGAATAAGTACATTTGATGTGCCTTAATGGCTTCCAGCAAATTTTGTCCAATTAGAAATAAACCATATTTTTTCTAGCTGAAAAGCATACACAGCCAATGAAAGATCTGGGTGTCCCCTTAGTTATCTCTCCAGGGCATCACCCTAAAGTTCATAGCTGAGGACAGCAATTCAGCACGGTACCTGGTGGGTGTACCTTCCCACAGGGCTTGCTCAGAAATGCCTGCTGTAATTGTGAACACAAGCTTGTTCATTCCCTGACAGTGGTTGACAGTGGCAAATCCTGGAGAAGAAAAGACCCATGTGCAGATGTGCCTCCCCATCACGAGGAGGTCGAGGCAAGAACCTAGAGGGACAAGTTGGGGACTCGCAGATCTCATCACTGCATAGAGCCATCACGCTGGACACTACCAGTTTGTGAACGCACTACCCACTATCTCTCTGTGGTTTCTTTCTATTTGCTGCCACTGGTAAATGACTTGATGTTGCCAAGTGAAGATGATTCACTCTTATCCTGTAGAGAAATTTGTAATACTTATGAATGGGGAACAATATTTGGAGCATAGCTGCCTAGAGAACGTGGGGGAAAATAACAGTAGATTGCCAGTTGCCGCTGTGACTGTAGTAAGTCTTGTTTCAAAAGATTGAGAGGATGGATTTAGTAACATAAATTGCTGAAATACAATTTTTAGAGTGGCAACTCATCATGAAAATTAGAAAGTATATTTAGCCAATACAAGGGTACTGCACTTAGTGTATTATATTTTGAGACTGTTAGGAAGCCAGGCACACACCGCCTTATATTCCTGACATTTTCATTATTTTGAGTCTGGTAGTGGACATAAATATTATTGCAGAATAACAAACCAAGACCCAAAGAAACTAACTCAATTTACATTTGAGTTTTAAGAACTAGTATTTATGCATGTATGAGGGAAATAATGACACACTGTTTTACTGTAATTGAGTCATAACTTTCTGGGAGTCCAGACAATAAGCTGTTTGGCTGGTGCCAGTGTTTCAGCAGCAGTGGAGGACCACCCCAGAAGACCACAGCAAGGGAAACTCTGAAGTACTTGAGACCATTCCATGGGCAAGATGTGTGATCAGGTATCAAAGCTGGCAGGAGATCAGCATAGCCCAGAGACTTTGTTAGGAGATTTTTGCATCTCACAGTAATCACTTACCCTGCTGTCCCTTACGGAGGTGAACATGAACTGGTCTGGCACAGTCTGACCTGTCCTGGAACAACACTAGCAACAGCCACAGCAGCAGAGATGAAGCTCTGGGCACTGGGAGGCTGGGCTGGCTGCAGTGTGGTGTTCTGCAGCCCTTTAAGATCCAGATCCTGTAGATGTTGTTGGGAGAATACTGTATTTCTCATGCTTCTTATCTTACCACATCATCTGTGATGTGTCTGACTACTTGATAAAAAGGAATATGTGGAAAAAAAAATCAGATCGCCATTAACTTCTTTAAACTTTAATGCAATAGGAAGCATACCAACCAGAGCAAATTATAAAAATCACCCATCCCTGACTTTGATGGATGTTCCCCTCACAAACTCACCACATACTGTTTTATGAACTAGATTATTTGCCTAAGTCATCAGCATATGATTGATTAGAGAAGCAAAATGAGTACATAATCACTTCTACATATCTTGCTTACTACAAATAAGAAAGTTTTGTACAACGATTTATTAAAAACTGATTAGATTAACATAAATTGTGTAGCTGGAGCCCTGACAAACATTTCTTTTGTATTGAAGTAGTCTGTGGTTAAGCAGTGTTGGCCAAACAGCCGGCTGAAGACTGGCTTCACATCTGCTGTAGCTTCCAGAACTGTGCAGTCACAACAAGCCACCAAAATGCTGGGGCAGGAGTTACTTACTATGCCAGTGACTGGTAGACAATAAGTAAATTCCATTTTCATGTCTACTCCATGCCAACTACTGATGACATCTGTAAAAGAATTATTCCTTTGAGAAGTGAGGAAAAGTTCTTTCTTCCTGAGTTTTTTAATAAATGAGAGAGACAGGATTGGTAGGGTGGAAAAAAATCCTAAATTTTTCAGAGCCTTGAACTGACAGCAATTTTTTAATGTAGACGTCTTTTCTACAGTATAAATTTCAAGTTTGATGAATATATGCACGTATTTTATTAGAGCGTGTGATAACATAAAGCCTACATAATATGTTTAATCTGAAATCTAGGAATGAAGCTGGGGCACGTTTGTTCCTTTTTCCAAAGGTTTTGAGCTATACATTTGATCCCCAAATGTAGAACAAGTATTGAAGTGATGTAATATAACTTGTCAATTTTAAGAAAAAAAATGTTTATATACCGAACAAAAGAGATCAAACACTATGAGAAATGAAACTATATTGAAAAGCCATAGATCATAGGAAAAATACACGCCCAAGGTATCCAAAACTGATTCAACTTAATCTATAACCAGAGTAAGAGGGTAAAATTGACTCTTGAACATTACATGAATAAAAAACAGCTTTGGGCAAGATCCTGTTTTTATCAAAGTCTTATAAACTACTCAGTTCACTTCCAAAGATCAGTCTCCCTCCTCTCTCAAATTATGAATTAATGATTGCCTTATTTGTTCTATTACCTAGCATGGCGATGGGCACAACGGGATTCAGTAAGTGATGTCATTTCTCTTTCACTGCCTAGTGTGTGGCGGAATGAGTCACATATTCCCAAATCATACCCCAGGAGCATAGGCATCTCCAGAATGAACTTGCCATTGGTAATTGATGCCTAGATATCTCCACTGTAGCAGAAAGCCATCTAGGTGCAGCAGCTCCATCTCATTCAAAAAAGCTGCAGTCATGGAAGTGAGTGGGATTTGAGCCAGTGCAGAAATAGGACATGACATATGTATTCCAGCAGATCTTCTGATGGTGACTGAGCGTGTAAACAGCCCTGAGAGGGTGAAGTGTTAAGGAATGATTTACAGAGGCCCCATATTGTATGAACACATTTTTCAAATTAAGTTAAAACCACTTTAAGTAAAAAAGGATAGCTTAACTTTAGATNCATGAACACATTTTTCAAATTAAGTTAAAATCCTTTTATCAAATCAAATTAAGTTAAATCCTTTTTAAGTAAAAAAGGATAGCTTAACTTTAGATCTTTTTCTACATAGCATGATAGTGGTTTTATTAGCAATATCGAGAAAATGTTAAATTATTCTGATGATATGTTATCAATCTCCTAGTTTTTATGAGCCTATTTTAAGCAGAGAAAAAAAGTACAGTAGTAGATAGTAAGAACTTAAGTGGTTTTAATTGTAGAGGCTTGTTTGTTAGCTTTAGATGCAGAAGGATTTCTAACCATGAAATGAAATTTACAGGGCCTGATGACTGCTTGCTTAAATGGCTTAAAATTAAGCATGTGCTTTTGTTGATTCATAGCCTGGTTAGCAACCAGGATAGCCACCTAGCTGACTGTAGTCTTTGAACAGGCCAGAAAAGAAAACAACACGTATAAAGATGCAGATCAGGATGTGTTAAAACCCTGTTTGTCACCAGGAAATTTTCAATTGAGCTATTGTTTTAAAATGATTTTTTAATATTTTTTTTCCTTTTAATAGGGGAGATAAATACACAAAGCTTTATTTGGTACGATTCTGTAAAACCGTCTCCCTGTTATCCATCATAAAGAATTCAGGCTTGTTTCATATAAAAGACAGGCTTATTAATGTCTCAATGCTGCAGATTGACACAACACATCATTAAAGCTCGGGCGTAGTCATTACCCCATGCTACACTGCTTGGGATTATTAATATTTGCAGCGCTACGAAGACACGGGAGATGTGCCACTGCTGCACGCGTTTCTAAGCCCTGCAATGGATTAAAAAAGGGATGCCTAGATACAAAGCCTGATAATACTGGCCTGGCCTCTTTAAAAGCAGTCTTCTTTCAACATTCAGGGAGATTTTTCTCTTGTTCCTCTGAGCATGTGCTAATTAAACCGATGGGAGGACTGAGAGCTAATTGATGGCAGGATGGGTCTTTAAAAGTGCTACGCTAAAGGGAGCAATATTAGATTTGCTTTTGCAAACCGAAGTTATGACACATGCAGATTCAGTAGATCATATACTGATCTGGAGCCTAATCCCCAGAAGTTGAGCACTGAGGCTCTTAGTGCCTCAGGTTCATCACGTGGCTTCCAGCAGATCCACTGCAGAGCAGAGAGGGCAGAACACATGCAGTGACCTCTTCTTCCGAGATACCCAAATACATGTAATGTACATGGCCCCTGGGGTACGCAGACCTGCCTCCGCACCGTCTCCTGGGTGCGCTGGGAGTTGTGCAAGTCTATGTCCTAGACTAGATTATTGGACTGGGAATTTTCTCTTTGCACTCTAGAAGGGGTGAGTGCACCTTGGTTGGACATATCCCACTGCCACACACATGCAGCCTGTGAAGCTTAATGGTGTTGGGTAACAAGCTAGAGTGCACAGTGTAGCAAATTACATATGGATATACAGTATGTATTGTGACTGGGGCCCACGCGATGCTGGGGGGTGGAAGAAATCTGTGTAAGAAGGCATCTTAGCAGCATAGCTGATGCTGTTCCTCAGCTCAGAAGAGATTTCAGTCTTAGGTTGGTTTAGGTAGAGCAAAGCAGTTTGCAAGGAGTTTTGTGACTGGGTTAGAAATGTCTTCTAGACCAAATTAGGTAGCCAGAAGGGTTACCTGCTGTGCTGATGTCCACAGAAAAGGTCCCTGGTTGGGGGTTGTGTGTACCTCCTGCCAACTTGCCTAATTACCCTGTCTTTCTGTTCAGAGACACCTATCTTGAATGCGAAGGTGCATTTATCCCCACGGCACGAGAACTCTGGTTCGGTGTTTGGCTCATTGAACTCTTCATTGGGGCTGCAATGGTTTTATAATTATTATTGACTGAATTGTCCTTTTCAATAGTCAGTCCTATTATATTTTGCTGACCAAGGTAGATGCTCTAGCCATGCTCTTATTTCTGATAAGATAACTCTTGAGTTTTCTGTATTCTTTCCTTGCCTGCAAAAAAATTTTTGACTATAAGAGTTTCATGCAAAAAAATAAGTGAGAGTGACCGTGATAGAAATGGGCAGTGCAGGATGGAGAGAGAAAGAAGCCCTGAGGCACTGGAAAGTGGGATTTAGTCACACAACCTTTTGCACCAGCTTCTTTTGTTGTATTTTGCAGAGTTTAGCAAGTGACTGAATATGCATTCTCTGTTCTGAGCTTTGCCGGGGGGTTGGAAATAGATGGTCCCTCCCAACCCAAACCGTTCTATGATTATTTATTCCCCCTGCACAGGGGCTTGTGGGGCTGTATTCTGGGGTGGATAATTGCACCTAACTGCTGTCGTGCTGTAGTTGGGAAGTCAGTGGACTTCTGTTGTTTTCTGCTGGCTGAAAACATCCACCCTCCCATAATGGTAGAATATTTTTTGTTGTTATTTTTGTTATAACACTATAATTTCTTTTTAAGTGAATGGTGTTGACTTGCCGTAGGATTGTATCAGACTTGCTCCATTGTAATGGGAAATGACAAGCACGATCTAAAATTACTTTCTGAGAATCTCTTTGAGAGGAACAGCACCAAACACATTTTGGTATTTCTGGACAGAGAGGAGAAATGACTCCATTCAACTGGTAGTAGCTGCTTCCCAATTTTGTGAGGTAAAAACAAAACAATTGAAAATGAGGGAAAGCCACAATAGTGTGGTGGAATAGACCGTACACTGTCGCGGTTGCCACCCAGCTGCCATGCGTGCAGAACACACTTTCTGTCTCACTCTGAGTGAGACCAGCCAGAATCATAGAATCCTCCAGGTCGGAAGGGACCTCCAAAGGTCATCTAGTCCGACCTCCCCGCAGTCGCAGGGACACCCTCAACTAGACCAGGTTGCCCAGGGCCTCGTCGAGTCTCGCCTTGAATAGCTCCAGGGAAGGGGCCTCAACCACCTCCCTGGGCAACCTGTTCCAGTGATCAACCACCCTCAGTGTAAAGAAATTTTTTCTAATATTCAACTTAAATCTACCCTTCTCCAACTTAAGTCCATTGCCCCTCGTCCTATCACAGCAGCCTTTGTGAACAGCCCCTCCCCAGCCTTCCTGTAGCCCCCTTTAGGTACTGAAAGGCTGCGATTAGGTCTCCCCGGAGCCTCCTCTTCTCCCCGCTCCTCAGAGGGTTGTTCACTTCTGGCAATTTATGATGTCTAGAGTTCTGAAGATCCTTGACTTAAGGGGAGCTTTCCAAGAAGTGTGTTGTATGAACTCAGAGATTCCTATTAAGCTTCTTGCTGTTTTACTTCTCTTGCTGCAAAATAATAAGCTCTCGCCTAATGGACCATTTAGCTGGTGTTTCAAAGAAACCCAGAGTAGTTAGGCATCTGGCACCCATTGACTTTCCACCTTAGTTATTATATTGGTTAATCCAGATCTTTTACATCAGCATTGCCAAAGCAGTAAGCCGCCCAACTCATCGGGTTACGCCGCTGTCAGCGTTTATCGACTGGTTGACAACTTCAGAACTGTTATCTATCATGATTCTAACAGCTCAGCAGGTAGTAAACATTCTCTTTAGTATAACATATTGAACAAAATTTGTATGCAAGTCTATTAGCAAAGCTTGTAAACACTTGACTAAACTATGTAGCTCAATTAGCAAAGAATAATGGAGCAATAAGTGAAGTGTGTGCAATTTTATCAACTCTTTGCAGCTCAGTGAAATCTACAGCATTATCAGGAAGGCATAAAGAGCAATTGTCAATGTATCTCACCGAATATTTGCATATTGCCTTTGACTAAATCGCAAAGGTATGTCAGAAAATCAGAAAAAAAATATTAACAGCACCGGCATGGAATGCAGTGCAGTCAGGTGCGGATAATCATTAATTAGCAAATGTGTACTACTTGGTTAATTAAGACTATAAAAATGTAACATCTGAAGTGTGCTATTAAATTATTGAAATAGCAAGGTTGATCACTAATATATAGTACACAAACAGCTCCTTCATGGAAAGTAGATATACAGCACAATTTTTTAATTATGTAAATATGAACACACTTAAAATACTTATCCATAGTTGGTGTGTGAAATAGATACTGCCAGGAATATCTGTGTTGGCCTAAGGTTCAGACAAAGATTTGAAGACTGAGGTGTTGGTTCAGCTGTATCCAAGTATTGGCAGCTATCCTTAGCACTTCAGTTTCTTCCAGCATCTTCAGTTACTTTTACACCTGATTCGTTAAACAGCCACATTTCTTGCTTTCATCCAAATGAACAGTGGAGGAAAATTTTGCGATATATAAAGCTCTATTCCATCTTGTGCTGATAGAAAATTGTTTTTTAAGGAGCTGTGCTGCAGTTTTGTGCTGTAGTATTAGACGTCCAATATTCTCAGCAAATTGTACCTGCTGAAATGAAGCTTGGGGTGTGCCAAGACAACCAAAGGAGAAGCTACATGTCCACCGCGAGGCTCCCTGCAGAGCACCGTATGGAGGTCATTTGAAACAGGAAAGAGTGGGATTATATTCTCTTTTCCCTCCCACGTACAATAAATCAACACTTCACTTTCCTCTGGATTAAAGGGATTGATGCACACCCAAATGTGTATAAGTATGTGATGAATCTCTCTCAAAGCATGGATGAAAAAGAAGGATGAAGGTGACGTACATTTCTGCATCTCACAAGCAATAGTCAGTAAAAGGCTGGTCTTGGTGCTCTACAGATAATGTGCTTGGCACCCAGAAGATGGCACTCCACAGGTCTGTGTCAACCCAGCTGCCACAGAGAGATTAGGAGAAGAAACACCATCAAAGAGACAATTGGAGTTTATTCTTTGACATTTTTGAAAATAAAAATCAGGATCCAGAATAATGTAAAATTTATGTATATAAAAACCTCTTAGCACTATTTGAGACTTTTGCAATATTTGTACCAGTAAAAGATTTCTTGGTAGTACCAAGTGTTTTGAACTTAAAGCATTTGAAGACCAGATCATTAAAGGATTGTTAGCCACAAGGCAGCTGCTCACTGGAGACTTTTGCTTCCCTTCAATTTACTCCCTGCTTTCTTGAGAGCCTTACCTGGCTCAGGAGCTGGAGAGTGTTGGTCCCAATAAGAGGGGTAGCATCAGATAGTAATATTTGATGGGTTGGGATCTCTTTCTCCTGTTCCTCTTTCTACCATACTCATCTCTCCCAGGCCAGTTTCCTCTCCAGAATCACCTCTTTATGTCCACAAATTCTTCCAATACTGGTGGGAGAGCATGACAACAGCGTTTCTTATGCTACGTAGGTGGACAGAGGGAGAAGGTAGGACAGCTCTCATCCAGCCCTCATCTCCTCTCTCCACTGCTCAGCGGACAGAATTAAGTCCTGCCCTGGACAGAGGTGCCAATAGATACTGAGGGCTGGGATCTGAGATAAAACGGGGTTATGTGAGACAGTGAAGTGGGAGGTACCACTACTCTGGGCATTCGATAACTGTGGTATAGGGTGGTACTTCTGTATCCTGTGTGGCAAACATGTGTCCATCTGGTGTATCATCCCTTCTCCTGTCACAATTGCTGATGAACCTAACTGTCGTCTTTAAAAATGATGCCATATGCAGCATTAGCTACTCTCTGTGGATGCTATCTGTGAGGACTTCTATAGCATGTGTTCTCTGAGCAGTGTATTTTCTGCCTGATGGCAAGAGATTATGAGGGATGGGGTGAGATTAAAAAGAATATTTGAAATGCCTAAATCTTGTGCTCTTTGAAGAGGTGTCTTGGTGCCTTTGAAGTTTACAAGGGTCTTAATGCAAAGCAATGTCTTCTCACACAAAATCAGATTCTTTAATGGAAATTTAGATCTAGAGAACCTGTTAGAGTTAAAGGCTTTCATATAAAATAGCATTCTCTTGGGTTTGATATTTTTTCCTTTAAAATATAGGTTTTTAAAAAACTGTACTGATGAAGAACACATGAAGTTGATCAATAATCTCTCCTGGGGTGCATAAAGCCTCTAAAATTGATCTAACTGTTCCACGAGGTGATTATGGGTAGGCAGGTCGATACAGTGTCTTGCCAACTAATCTTCAGCTGTGAGGGTTAAGTTAAAGAGCTCACACTTCAAGCTCAATATGTATTCGTTCACACGGACACATTTTGATCTCAATTGTTTTTTAAAGCGTCGTTCTGGTCCGTATAGAAGAAATTATATCATATAAAGACAAGTGCAGTAACACTGAAGCCATTAATGGTCTAGTCAGTTAAAAGGGCAACCATCTTATATATACAGTGCACGCTAGTTTTGGCTCCTTCTGGCCCTTTACTAAACCAATATTTACATTGAAACCTTTCTATTATTTTTTTTTCAGATAGGTATCTGGCAAAATGTAAAGGATTGTCATGGTTCGGTAGGTCAGGGTTCAGGTGTTGTGATTTCAGATGGCCTGTAGAGATCATCCACATTCATTGACTTAAACTGACTCCTAGACAGAGGCCAAAGATCTTTGTGTTGTGTGTCTTCCTTCAGCCTTCTTAGTTACATGCGTTGCATGTCTTCCTTCAGCCTTCAAGACTCCAGTTAAAGATCTAGGTGGTGTCTGGGACTGGTGCACCAATGCTGCCGTGGGTGTCTTTATTTATGTTACGGTAGACTAGACAGATGGGATTTCTGGTGTCTGTGGAGCTAGGTGAAAGCTTTACTGCTCCCAGCATCTCTTAGCTGCTCATCAGTGTCCTCCTGAGCTGAAAACACCCAGAAGAATTAGAGTCACATTGGTTGGACAGAGCACCCGTGTGTACAGGTAGGCTGCAAAACAGCTGGGTTGTCCTCAGCCTGGTCCAGCAGCAGCCAAACAGCCCTTATGATTTTAATCTTAGTTTCTTGTTTCAGCTCTCTAAGGGAGCCGGCTCGTTTCTAGCACGGCATTTCATGTGGAAATAAAGTGGAGAAATGGAGAAAGTGCAATATTCAGGCTTCATTCGCTCTCCCAGCACTTAGAGAGAAAGCCATTTTCAGTGGCTATCAATAAGGAAATTAGAAACATTGCTTCTTGTGCTCTAACACGGGGGTGAGTTTAACTCCTGGTTGTTCAGCAGTTGGCCTGTCAGGTAACAGATTTTACGTATTTGTCCAGCACACCGTATTCCCATTTTATTGAACTGTTTGGCACATTCACACGTGTACGTTTCAGATATTCACGCTTTTGCTCAGCAAAATCAAGTGTGACCATACCCAGCCAGAGCAGGGATCTGTCACGCTGCATTAGGAGACTGTATTTTTTATGATAAAGAGAACCAGATTCCTTCCGGACAGAATAAACTGCAAGAGAGACCTCTAGAGCACTGTGCATCTTCGGGCTAGTGGGCTGTTTTCATCATGAAGACATTAAGTATGGGATTAACTACAGCATATGAATGGGTACCACAGATTATAGCCATAGGAGGTACTCAGAATGTGCCCCCTCTTACATTGCTTGTAGAAATGCACTCATGTTGTGACGATTTATGTTTTCATTACAGAACAATTCCCTTAATAACAGGCATTGAATATGGATGCTTAATATTGAGTACAGGGGGAAAAAAATAGAACTACACTTTGAGTAATAAGTTTTGATTGAATGAATGGCTACTTTATAAACTTTCATTACTATGATTTGGTCTGAGGGAAATAGCAGCTTGTCAGAATTTTTCCAATGGAAAATTTAATCAACAGAAAATGACGCATTAGGATAATGAAAAGGCCAGCAGCACCATCCTGCTGGAACCCCACAGTTCTGCCTGCCTTTCTCAGCCTTTGGCAGCTTGGGGTTTTAAGGTCCTGCCCCCTATTTCCTTGGGCTGCTGGTGGGATTGTTGTGAGAGCTTTGCTGGGAGCTTTGACAGATTCTGCAAAAGCTTTTGAGAGCTTTTTGAGCATCTTTGTGCAAAGTGTGATGGTCAGTCATCTCCAGACCATGATGACTGGCACTTCTAAGCAGACAGCACTGTCATCCGTGGGTCTTTGCCAAACTATGCTGAATTTGAAGGCTGTCCAAAGTCAAGTTGGTTTTATGCATGTGCTAAGGATTTAGAGCACATTTAGTTTCTTCCTTAGCCCAGTGGCACTTTGCTGCACTCTGTATTTATGCTGTGTGTAGGACAGAAGTGTTTTTACTGGGAAATTCATCAGCATAGTGTGACTTTCAGTAGAGCAATGACTCTGAAATAGTATTGAAATGTTGCCATAACTCCTCAGTCTTCTAGTTGTATCACTACAATTTAAAAGTTTTCCAGTAATAATGTAATATATAATAGTAGTCAAGATCTGTTTTCTTTATGCAGTATTTTGATCAACAGAGGTTGGCTTTCTCGTTGAAGACACCTGATTGCCAGGTAGGTTTTTGAGGATCACATTTTACCCCTCCGATTCAACAGTACTCTCTTCCCCTTCTCCTCTTTCTTTTTTTCAGGAACACAGAAATTGCAAAGCTAAATCAGATTCTTCATCTTTCTGTTTCCTGTACTTTGAGGAAAGTGGAAAACAGAGAAACAAGTAAAATTAAATTTAAACCATAGGAAGTTTTTGGTGTTCCCCCAACTAAAAGAGGCCTTGTAATTTACATCGGTAGAATATGTGAGTGATACCACTATACAGGCTGGTGTTTCATCTTTGTATTTTCATCTTCTCTTGTGCAATTCTACCCCTTTTTATTCTGCTACTCCTTTCTCTCTATTTGTATTTCACCCAAGGCTCAGTCATCTTTGTTTCAACTTTTTTCTAGGATTTTCTCCTTTTTCCCCCAGTGTTTCTTTTGGTTGAAAACTCTGATTTGAAATGAATCTTTTTACCCACAAGGTTAAAGCGTTTCAAAGGAATGCTTCACATCTGACCCTAATCCTTAATTTTCATAGCAATTTGCTGGTAGCTTATTCTTTCATTTAAGTTATTAAACGGCTTCTTTTCCCTTCTGTTATACTGGCCTTTTTTTCCAATTTTCCATCAATTTCAGTAGTTCTGTTCTTTAAAGATGAACAGTAACAACTTCAGCCAGCACTGTATTAGATTATTTGTTCTGCACTCCCGATCAGGAGACTATTAGTCTACAAACTCAAGAAATCTACGAGTCATATGAATAAGCAAGGCTTGGAAGTTTAGGCTTAGAGGGCTTTTGATCTTAGAATTATGGATTTAAATATGTGGTATTATAGTGTCATGCAGATCAATTTACCATTTTAGAAACTCTTTGGCCCAATGTATAGCACAACTGGTTATCACAGCACACTCCAGACCACAGCTGTAGAGCTATACATATTATAGGATTCTTATGGTTCTTTCCCAGATTCAGCATTCTTTTCCAAATTACGCTTTACCCAATAGCTTTTCTCATTACTTGTACTAATAGTTGGTCTCACTGTGTTTATATTAATCATGAATTATACACAGTTCCCACTGTAGCAAAGCATCACAGCCAAACATATGGTAAATAAAATTCCACAGATTAGGTGGCATGTTTTTCCATCTTACTCTGTCACCTAAAATGTATTGTGCTGACTGCAAGTATAATTTCAGCACTTCATAGATACTTCTTATCCCAGAATAAGTATAATGTGGCATGAGTGTGTCTTAGCGTGAATTTTGTTTGGCTACTGAGAATACTCCATAACACAAAATCTTTCTTGTCTCTGGCAAGAGACCCTTATCAAGGAGACATGCAAATCTGGTCACTGCCTTCCAGAAAGCTTAGACATGGGGTATCATTCTAAGCACAAAGGGCGGCTTCTCTGCTGGTAGAAGCTGAAGCTGCTCAGCTGAAATAAAATATTTAAGACACTCATTATGTAATTGCTCACCCGTTGGGTACATGACCCTCTCAATCACTGCCTGCCTTTATCTGCTTCTCTGATTCAAACAGCGGGTGTGATCCTGCATATTCACAGTTGGAGTTGAGCTCTTCATGCACCTCTTGCATATGCATCAGTGAATGATGCTGCATATTTGCTTTCAGCCATGGAATTTACTAACCTGTATGGAAAATAGCACTGTACTCTAATTGTACTGTTCTATAAGGAATTCAGTTGTTTTATTGACTCCCACTTTTTATGGAAACTGCATATGCAGCCTAAATAAGGTAACATTTGCTAATAAGACTCGAAACTTCTAACCAGGCCAACTACAGGAAAATCTACAATTTGCCCCTTAACTGTTTTATCTGCTTATGGATCTGAGAGAGTGATATAAACTGATTTCTTCATGTGGTTTTTGATAAGTCCCTGTAATATTTGACTAACCTTTTGAGGGCATAGTTCTGACACTGATGACAGAGGAGTGATATGTTTGGTAGGATATGTGCAAATCCAGTCCAAATCTCTCCAAACAGGACAGGAGCTGAACTTACTGCACAGTGGATGAATGTTTTAATCGGTGGCCTCTAAGCCTTTCTATCTGTTGCATCGTTTCAAGAAAAATCCTGCAAGATCTCTTTTACTTTTCATTTTGGAACAAAACCAAATTTCCAGGTTCACACTGTTGGCAAAAAGTCTCATTATTTTTCAGCCGCCCCCTGCAGCCACAGCACAAGCAGTACTTTTCTGTTCAATATTATTTATTTTCAGGAGCATCTCTGACATTCCAAACTAGCTGAAACAGAGCCATATTTCTAGCACTTCCCGAGACATCTCTATCAATTTAAGATTTAGCGAGGAGATCAGGAAATGTGCATGACTCTTGAGAAATTTAAATTGTGCATGAAGGAACTGCATTTCTAAGTCTGCCATGGTCAAAATTTTCACATTAATAAACTAAAGGCATGTAGAAACAGGGGGATGATACTAAGAAACACAAAAGGCAAAGCTACGTCTCTGGCATGTATGTCTGGCCAGGCCACAGGGTGTCTTTGACAATCCACCTGTAGTTTAACCTCCTGTATGTCAGGTGGTAAGTTCTCGGCTGCAGTTGGAAGATACTGTTCTAGCTGTACAGAAATGTTCTTCACAGAGGGAGCTCCATTCATCCAGCTCTTCTGAAGAGCTGCCGTATAAATAAAAGAGCTACAAGGACAAATAGAAAAGGAAGAAAGGTTTGGACTATATCCCACATCCACTTGCACTTGCAGGATTCTCATGAGTGGTTTCACACTGTTTTTTTTGTTGAGAGTCTCTGCTTGTGTGGTGCTCGTAACAATGTGCTTGAGTCTCCCCTGTCACTGAAGACAGAGCTCTTCCAGCTGCAATGGCAGGAACCAGAACGCTATTGCGCCGCTTTCCCTGTAGTATTTCATAGAATCATAGAATTTCCAGCTTTCTTGGCATGGACAGAGCTGGGGGCTGTCGGAGAGGTGAACACAGACCAGAGGAGCTCAGCTGGCCTTAGAAGAAAGATGGATTCCTGGGAACTAGCCATCATCTCCATTTCTGCAGTGTCCTCATGTGATTAGTGTTTAGGGATGTGAGGGTGGGTTTCACATGAAGCTTTGCCAGTGACATGTGCATAACTCCCAAGTCAAGTTAAACCCATAAAGTTATGAAAGTACTTGTCCACCTCGGGACACTTTTCCTTTCTCATCCTTGGGTGAAGTCTCTCAACACTCCAAATTATTGTAACCCATGTCAAAAGTATTTCCATGGGAGGGAAAATCTCCGTTCAGATGCCTCCTGAAATACACGGTTCAGCTTTTGCTGATAAAACCTTCCCTTTGAAACAAGTCTTCAGAAATGTGGTTGGTTAGCTTTTGACTTCTGCTTTTTATGGAGATGTCTTCCTTCCTGGAAAGCATTGGCTAACTTTTCTTGGGGGGTCCCTGTGTGTAGCAGCAGCTCTTGCATACAGGACTTTGATAATCTACGCACTTCTCCTTTGAAAATATACGCTCAGTGTCTTTCTCACCTCCTACATCAATTTCCTTTGTGACAGAATGACACTGGGCCGCTTTTTGCTCTTATCGTGGCCTTTTCTTCTTTCAAAGGATGTGGAGTTTCCCCCTTTTTCGTTTTTTGTGTGCACATCCCATTCATCGACCTTTGTTTTTCTGTTTGATGATTTATTGATAAATAGAACGTGTCCTGTTTCCCTACACAACCTTGTTCCTCAACCGAAACACCACAAAGCTAAATAAAAATCCAAGCCACAAGAAAGAAACCCAGTAGACAGGAGCTGACAATAAGAATGGAGAATGTTCTAATAATATTTTTTTTTCCTAAATGCTAACTATTGCCCTGTGCATTTTTATGTGGCTTTTCTAGACCCAACGTACTGCAACTTTGACCATGAGACCAACTACTAAATCATTTCTGTTCCAATTACAAATGACTGGAACTTCCTCTTCTATTTGCCTGAATGTAGACGGAAGAATATTTACAAAATATACATGTATTGCTTTTTCTGCTATTTAATTAGGGGATGATCAGTGTCATAAATTGTGACTTGTCATTCAGATTCAAATCTTTACAAAGAAATTAAAAGCTTTTCACAGCAATAAAAATGGTGAACTATCCAAGCTTTCAAATGAGACCCTCTGTGCAAGCTCTGTAATAAACACACCTTCAACACATTCTGACCTCTTCATTTTTCATTGCAAAGATTAATAATAGGTAGCTTAGCAACGATGCTGTATTGTCAGCACATGTTAGAGACTTGGCAGCATTCAAGGTCGATCTGCAATAAGCTTAGATTGAATGCCATTAGCTAGATGCCACTTTGCCTCTGGAGTTTATTGGTAAATTTTTATTCCAGGAGGGAAAGAAAATACTGTGCTGACACAGTTAATATTTGGACCACAGCAGAAAGGTCTGGATCACTTACATGACTCGGGTATTGAAAAAAACCTGTAATAAATTATATTTTAACCATTTGAAAACTGAATCTGTTACCGGTTCTTACTGAGGGTACAGTCAATTTCTGCATGGAGTAGATATTAAACTGCTCACAGTTAGGAAAGCAACAGTTACATTTTTGACTCATGAGAACTAGGGCTCAACTAACAACTGTGAACCTGGAAAATTAGGTACATTTGATCATCTGTTGGCCCACTTCTATGAGAAGCTGTCTCCTCTGGGAATGCAAGACCCACAAAATTATGTTAATGCCTAAAACAGGGGTGATGTAGCTATATCCAAACCTTTTAAACTCAAAATCCCTGCTACTGCCTAACCAAAGTGCACCAAAGACCCCTTGGGTAAAATCTGTAAGTGGTCTTTTGGGCAGTGATGGATTTTGCTGAAAAGGGATGAGTGTTAAACTTTGCTTATGGGACAGTTCTTAGATCTGCAAAGGTGCTGAACACAGGGAAAAACACCAGCTCACCTTCATGACTATGAGATGCAATCAGTGAGTACGTTCAAGAGATCTGGTTAAGCCAGCAGTAAACTTTCATCGACTTTTGGGGGCAGAGGGATTTCACTTCGAAACTGATCAACTAAGTCTGAAAAACTATTCAAACTCTGGAAGGCTATATGGATGGAACTTCTGGATATTTAAGTGTTGCCAGTCACCAAGCTTTAAACCCTGCTGTGACCAATCATACACGCAAAGATACGTAATTCTAGGGTAGTTTTCAAAACACTGAATAACACAAGGCAAAGGGTTGGAAATTTCTTTCTAAAGCCTGAAGATTTAAAATGCTGTAAAATTTATCATCTCCCTCTTGACTAATCTCTGCTCAGTGATGGTGTGAATTCAGTCATTTCCTATGATTTTGGATAAGCTACGATTGCACAATCATTTTTTACTGCTACGCATCACTTAAGATTGTAGATTTCTGATCCAGCATTTCCCTTTCCCCCAGTGCCTAATGTTTCATTTGGTTGGATGTGTGAAGCACTGAGTGGCTCAGGACTGGAGTCGATGGGTGGAGGGTGAGAACAGCAAACGGATTCTGGAGCATGTGTTCAAGCTACCACACGCAAACAGAAGTGACCCAGAGGGCTTGAAGAGAACAAGTGGTACCTAATTTCCTTAAACTAACTCAGTTTCGTAATAGGTAGAATCTAAAAAAACACGGAGGGATTTGCTGTTCTTGCAGTTGTAAACTCCATTGTTTGAAGTTGTCATGAAGAAACTAGAAAGCAGCAGAACTAGAATAGCTTGATGTTGTCAAGGAAGGGAACACAGATAGCCATGTTTTGCCTTGTAATTCCCATGTTTACATTGTAGGGAATCATTTAATAGTAGAAAAAATGAAGAGTAACAATAGTAAAAAATGAAGAATAAATCAGATCAGTAACACATTTAGAATTTGGGCTAGCACATGGCTGAATATTTTTTCCCTTGCAAATATTTGTACTCAGTAAAATGTCATTTCTTGTACTTGTGATTAGAGAAAATGCAATTATAAATCCAGATCTAATATATAATCTTCTAATAAAGTCAACTTTTCCCACTTTTCCTATACTACAGCCACCCTGTAATTTATTTCTCATTAGGCTATGGTGTCACTAGTTAGGAGTAAATCATTCAGAAGAAAATCAACAGACCTGAGAAGAATTTTTAATAATTATTCTTTAAAAAGATACAAGAAGTTAAACTAGTGAATCACTGTTATGCTTCTTTTCTGTAATTTCTATTCCAGAATTTAAAAAAAAATTAAACTCCCCTCTCTTTTTTTCTTTACATCTATTAATTTGTACCCTGGGTAGTGTGTCCCAAGTGCATTTATCATAAATTGGTTTTCTGAAATCGTTATCACCAAAGGAAATAAAATCAAAGTTTATTCTAGCTATTCATGTTATATTTCATATTGTATATTCCCTGTAGATTTGATTATGAGTTTTGAAGTGTCTTTCTTGAAAAGAAATAGCTTTTGCTGGTTGGCAGTCTACCTGGCTTTCCTGTTTGGGAGTCAGACACACAGTAGCAGTTCTTCACTCTTTTATGTGGCACTCAGAAGATTATGTACAGGGAAAAAGTCATAATCACTCAACGTGGAAACTCCTGCCTCCTTCGCTCAGCCTTCGTATCCAGCAGTCCCTGCTTCGGAGCACAGTGTAGAGTGGGACCTGGCTTTGCTCCCATTTATTGATGCTTTGTGGCATAATCCTCCATCAAAACTAAACAGGTCTGTAAATACAGAATACTCTGAACTTAATTCCTTAGTTCTGCCCTGGGGGAATTGTCTCAGTTGAATTTCTGCAGGTTGTTCATGTGTTTCTTTTCGTATAGTTACTTGATAGCATATATGCTTACTTAAGAAATTTAGTCTCATTATATTCATTACTAAGAGAAAATGTGTGAGGAGAACTTGAATTCATATGGTTTTGTAATGCATCTTTTGTACCTCTCCAGAGGAATACATTCAACATGTCTTGCCCAGTTTTGCTCTTGCTGTGGTCCCTTGGGCCTTACTTTCTTATTAACTCATTGTCTTAGGAAATTAATGAGGATGCACAGGGCCTTACACCTCTAGGTCACTAGTTCTACTCTTAGGCAGATGGACAGTGCTGAGAAGAGATTGTTCTTTGAAAGAATATTCACTATTGCTTTACATGTGGATTTTATTGGTATCATCTGCCTTGTTTGCAGCAAATACGAAGCATCTTCCCCCACAGAACCCAGGTGGCCACATCAATTGTTGCTTATGATCTAAACCAACAGAACAGGGAGTTACCTGAACTGGAATTTTGTTAGGAGTTAAATAAAATGTTGAACGGTTTACATAATGATAATGGTATAACAAATACAGCACTTGGAAATCGCTGATGGCGACAGAAGAGGAGTACTAAAAAAATAGAATAAATAGGCAGTTAGCTTCATAACCACACCAACTATTCTGCATTATTCATATATTGGTTTTCCCAATGTGTTGTGATAGCAATAGCAAACTAATAGTGATGCATATTATGAAAATAACCCACTGCAGAATGAACATCTGCTTTCAATTAAACAGGTGTATGGGAAATTCAGCATATTCATAAGCATAATTAAAGATTGTTATTACCAGGAAGTAGAGAGATACTTTAGTAATTAAATATAGTTGAAAATTATTGCACTTCTTTATAAACTTATCTTGCTTGTTCAGAAAAAGTTATCAGTTGTCAAACTGATTATTTTGAGGAGTACATTCATAATTGAAACAGCACTGGGAATGGGGATCGTCTCTCTTTAAAATGCACCTTATTTATTATTAGAGGTTTTGATCAATGACTTAAGGTCATTCATATTTTCAGCACTTTGCTAGGGATAATGTTAAAAGCTTTGCTAGTGGAAGGTGGTGAGTTATCTTCCTTCTGAAATAGTGAATCCTAAGGGTCAAAAGTTCAGCATCCACAACTGGAGGCACCTGAATCTAGTATTCACTTAGCAAACATTGACCTTTTGTTCATGTATCTCCCTAAAGGCATTTGAGTGAAGAATTCCTACATGAGACAGATATTGCCAAGGGATTATGGATTAAAATGTTAGAAGCGCCTGAAAAACTTATTGCTAGTGAGTCTGGTTTTGATGAGCTATCTTTAGACAACCAGGGAGTCCTCACTCCCCAAAAATGCAAACTAAGGCTGTCTATGACATGAGTTGTGAGCTTATGTAGTAACAGCCAGTAGAGCCAGGCTGGGGTAAGAATAAATAGGAAGAGTTACAAGCAGTTGTTTTGCAAGTAGAATTAAAAAAGGAAAAAAAAAAAAAAAGTGAACAACCCCTCCAAGTTAGTTTCCTTGTAGCAGGGAGTTACGGAATACCCCACCAACTGGTGGAAATCTGCGGAGCCAACCCAAGCTCTCTTAGGGCCTCCCTGCTAATAATTGGACAAGACACAAGGGTAACGCCTGTTGTGTGGGGACAGGTCACTGGTTTCTTGGGCTTTCTGTTAACTGTTCCCTCTTTACCTGTTTAAATCCCGGATTAACCAGCACAAGTAAGCACTGAGTTTGTTTGTTTTTTCACACATGAAAGAAATGGCTCTTTTGGGGTCTCTTATGTAGCCTGGAGGGCCAGATAAGTCAGAATCTGAAACAAGAAGTAAATATATATTTTCATTTAACAAAATCACAGTAGCTTTCCTTGACTTGCTTATATCTACTGGTATAATGGGAGAAAAAAGAGATGGTGTTGATACGGTAGTATTTTGTAATTTTTCTCCTCTGGTGTTAGTATTTTAATCAATCCCCTACTTTACTGCAGTTCGTAGACAATCCTCTGTGGTTTATGCCCCAGTCATCATCTTCAGCTGCATAAATTGGCTAACTTTAAAACTGCTGATATAGGCCTGTCATGGTCTTTTCCTTAGCTTTATAAATGATGTTTTCCAGGTGAAGGACATGGTGTTAATGGACATTCTGTTTATGCCTGCTTCACTTCAGAGTGTGTTGTCTGAGAGATGTGAAAAGTCAAAGTGAACTTCATAATGCTGAACACAAGCAGGGAGAGGGAGAAAGATAACGACGTCCGAGAAGCCCTACAATACGAATCCAAAGTTAATGTAGAACTTCATCACAGACCTGTGTCCAGGTCGCCTTGTTTGTATCGTTCTTACCAAGGAACGAGCAGAGAAAATGCTATCATTAATTTTTCAAATTAAATGAGCCTTAATATTAGCTTCTCTAGCCGCTTCTGCAGTGAGGTCACTTGCATGGTTCATGGGGTTGGGCACGGACTACTGGGCCAGGTAGCAGCTTCGCTAAGTAGTAAGAATTGAGCCCTGAGCTCTATCTTATCCCTGGCCATTAATGCAGCAAGAACGAGATTAATCTAATGAATTTCTAAAAGTCTGTCATTCATCTAGTTGTTCTTCCTTTTTTGCCCAGTTTTCTCTGACGGGTCCATGTAGACACTCTGTATGTGCTTTCAAACTTAACTATTTCTCTTCCATTGTGTAGCTTGATTTTCCTTTTCTTTCACAGCAGACCAAACTGGCACATTGAGTTCAAGTAGAGGTAAAAATGAAGAACAAGTGGATGAAATATTGCCCTTGTTCACTCCATGTAAATCTGAGGTAGTTACTAGAACAGGTTGAAAATGGAGTTTTCCTCCCATGGGCATATCCTTTTAATTGAGAAATCATACCAAATGTAAAAGGGTTGAGGGAAGCGGAATTTTCACTTCAGAGGTGAAATTTTGTTTTGCTTCAGTTACTACAGTATTGCACTGCTGAGACAATGGAAATTAATTGCTATAATAACTTTCCATAGAGAAGGTTGAGGAACCCGATATGATATCATATGTTTTGGGTTTTGTAAATCAACATTACTCAGCAGAACCAAGATCTGTAGTAAATCTTTCAACCAATTCAATGAGATTCAACTCAAGATGGAAAGTGAACAGTATCCATTTTTAGTATCTTAAAAAAGAACTAATCTAATTGTAAATATGTGAAGTATATACACTGAATTGACTTCCCCCTCCTCCATTGATCTATAGCCAGTTTTTAAGGTGCTTTGAAGTAGAATAGCTAGAAAAAATAGGAGGGGTCAGGTTATTTGGAAACATCTCTTATCAAAGGGATGCACCATTTGGGTTCATTGGGAAACCTGCTTGTTTTTCCAGTATTCTGATAGTGAAGAAGTGTCTGAAAACCTTTATATAATGCATATGAGTGATCTTATACTTGAGTCTTGCATTCAGTGGAACTAATTCAGACATTTTTGTGCCGGGGCTTTGCAGGGCTTTTATTTAGTTCTTTATAACATCACCACAAATGACCTAAATTTGAAAGAGAGAAAGATACGAGTTTTAATTTCTATTCTTATTTTCACAGCAGTATGAGTGTTCATCATACTTCATAGAATGACCAAATATTAAATTCTGCTCTCACTTGTGCAGTTTTTAATTTGGAGCAACTTCAGGGGAGTTAGTGCAGATTTAAATGTTGTAAGTGGAAGCAGGAAAATTTGGCTCAGTATGGGTTTGATTCTGATTTCAGCCGTGGTTGTCGACATTGTAGCTCTTATTTGATTCAAAACCTTGGGTTAAGTGCGTGAGCTGTGTGGCAATGTCCTTTTCAAATGGAAATTATTGCAGGACCATTTAAATCAAGTCTTAATCAGGTGCCATACAAATTCCTGATTAAGGTTTTTAAATAACAAACCTGAAGTTAAAACCAGCAGGGCATAAGAAATTCCCAGAACAGTGAATACAAAATCATTAATCTAAACCACTTTTAATTTCTACTCGGAATTTGTTAGTGGAGTGGTTAATTAAATTGTGGTCCCGCTTTTAGAAAAGTATCTACTGTGAATGTACCCTAATTTTTTTGCTAATCAGAAATGTTAGGCAATAGCTCTTATAGAAACAACTTGCCATTTAATCTTCACATATGAAATAACAAAAATCTCATGGAAAAGAGTTGCTTTCTCATCTGTAGCAATCACTACAACTTGAGACCAGGAGGAACATCAGTAGGAAATCCTAGTGCGTGGCGGTTAGCACTACGGAAAGGCTGAGTGTGAGGGGCCAGGATTTAGCAGAGTTCTTCCAGATCCTTATAACTACACATGGCTCTTGGTTGCGGTGCTATAAAGCAGAGATATCAGACGTTCAGTGGAGTGATGCTGATGGAAAAGCAGAGTAAGCTGCACCAGAATTAGAACCGTGGGTTTTCTTGTGTTTCCTTTGTATTTACCAGCTTGGTTTGCTTCTGTTCCCAGTCCAGTTGTAGAGGAAGCTGTTCACATTGATGTACTAATTTGATGCTGGAGAGTAATGTTGGTATTTTGGGCAGGGTCTCCCGGATTTCTGCTGCTGCCTACGCTCAGGCCTGACTCAACTACAGTTTTATTGCTACTAAGGAAAAAGGTTCCTGGTGGCTCAAGCAGGTCGACGGGGTTAGTTGTTTTGCTGCATAATTATATGGGTGAGGTGCATGAGGGTTCCTAAGAACCCAAATCCTCCTGGGAGAGACAGCAGATAAGACACAGCATTGAGGTGGTAAAGCTGCTTCTTCAGGATGAAAATGGCTTTGCCTGAGGCATCATCTGGAGGAGATTTAAGATACTGTGAAGCCTGTTAGTTATCTAAAGAGATTAGTTGTTAATGATCTTTGGTGTTATAAATATGCATGGGAATGTGGGTGAAAAACCTGTAAATTGCTATTTTAACTGCCTCTGTGCTGGCCTCTGGAAAGACTTTTCCTATGCTCGCCTTCTGGGACTGTTTTCAAGACTCTTACATGCACGTTTGCATACTCTGGGGTGAGTTCTCTCCCATGAGAGTTCGACTGGCTCCTGTAAGTCACTGGGGTTGAAGAGTGCTATTACTATTTGCAAAAGGTGGGGGGTCCTGTAGGACAAAATTGGGCCCCACCAAGCCGAATGAGGGGTTTGTGCTGACACGTACCATGTCTTCCCCACGGCTCCTTCGACTGTGCAGAGACACAGGCAAGCGCAGTGATGCAGCCAGAATCCATACAGATTGCCTCAGCATCATCTGCAGAGAACCACAACCTCATAGACATAAGTACCTTTCTGTAGGTTTTGGATTATTTTTTTTTCCTAAATTGAGACTAAGCAGAGCAGTACCAAATGGAAAATTCAACCGGCTTTGATAGAATATGTATTTAAAACACGGAGAGGGAGGGAGAAGGGATTCCCCAGGAAGAACTAGTAGTTCACTGCCAGAAAGCTGAGCCCTAAAAGTCTTGTTCTGCGTGACTTAAATCAATGGGAATGTTGTCAGCTCTGGGCTAATTGCCTTTTCCCTGTCTTCAGTAAATGTGCATACCCTGAGTTTTAAGCATATATTTCGATCCAGCTCTCTTTAACAAAGCACTTCTGTGCACGTTAGAGTTTTTGTAATTTGAGGCCCCTGTGAAGTGCCTACTGTGACAATTTCAATTTAGTTAAAAAGGGGTGAGAAAGCTCAGCCCATCTCAGGAGGTTCCCAGCTATTCTTTATAGGAATGTCCCTGTAGCACGAATTAGGGGATTTCTTAGACTCTCCATGCAGCTAAGAATTAAGATCTTTATATAGGTATTTTTACATATTCATTATTTTAAGGGAATGAGTCCTCTACAGCAAATAAACACAGGGTATGTGCAATGAATATTACATTGCTTAAAAAAGGAAAACAACATAATATGTTCTGTGTGTGATTGGAGTATCCCCAGTGCTTATTTTCCAATTAAGTGAAAAATGACAGAAAAATAGAAAGTATATAAAAACAGTATCTCTGCAGTCACATCCAGGATATTGGTAAAAACAACTAACAATAATTTCTGTCTCGCAAGAGTATTGTGTGAATTAACTCATATCTGCAGAAATGCTTTTAGTTCTGGGATGAAAGACCCTGCAAAATATAAAGCGTTTTAATATTTTGAAGCAGTCTGGTAAAATTTGTTTTCCTATAATCCCATTCCTTTTGCTGGAATTACTTATACCAGAAGACAGAAATAACAATATGGGTATTAAGGATGTTGTCTTTTGTTGTCTGTGTGGGAAGTCGCAGCTTCTTGTAGCTCCAAAGAGCCTGTACTAGTGAAACAAACCTCTGCATCTTGACCAGCTGTTGGGTCATTGAAAGTTGAGGGGTTTTCACCTCCGAAGGTTACAGATTTAACAAAGGTCTATAGGCTCATGGCAAGACAGGTGATAGTGGTGGCTTTCAGTAGCCCCTCTCTGTCTTTCACTAAAATCTGTAGCTAAAATCACTTACAAATCTGTGACTAGTACTGAGCCGTGTAGAGCTGAAGGCATAGACTGGAGCACACGGGGATGCACCATTTGGGTTCATTGGGAAACCTGCTTGTTTTTCCAGTATTCTGATAGTGAAGAAGTTTAGGGAATGGCTGACAGGGAAGCCATTTTTTCTTTTTGAAATAGAATAGAAAGAGCCTCTGACTTTTTATCCCTTCTGCGTGTTTCTTACAGAGGAGAGTGATTAACTTTACTGATCAGTGAGCCAAAAGAGAGGGCGCAAGGAAGGGAATAGAAATAAAGAGGCAAGAAAAGTTGTGTGTGTGTGTGTGTATAAATATATCTATAGCAAAGGAATCCTGAAAGATTCCAGACTAAATATTAGGCTCGAAACATTCTACTTAAGGATTTTGCTGGATTTTTCATTGAGCTGTAATTTACTCTTCTGCATGTTGATGTTTAGTTTCCAGCTGAAGGAGCCATCGTGCGTGGCTGTGTCATGGAGCTCTCCGAGCAGCGTGTTGTGTGTGTGGTGGGAGAGCACGCTGAAAATCACGCAGATTGGAGAGGAAGATTTTAATGTGAAAAAGAAAGGGGAGGGCTGGAAGTAGAGTGCGACAGACGACCTGTATCTCTACCTGTGGTCTAATTTCAAGGCACAGGGAAAAATAATTGCTTTGGGAGTTTAGCAAGATGTCTTCACTGAGAGTGGTTACAGCCAACAACCTTTGTCTGTGAGCACTGGGTTGTCACTTATTTGACATGTAACTATTAATCCTCAGTAACGACTATCAATAAACCATTCCCTAGAGAAAGCAGTGAGTCTGGAGCATACATGAGCTGAAGAAATCTCGTTTATAAGCCAGACTTGATGCCCTGGGACAGGGGAGACTTGACAGGACAAGTCACTGGACACAGCAAGAAGATGGTGTTACCTGGGTGGGGTTGATGTGACTGAAAAACCAACCATACTGGGAGTTTACTGGATCCCAGAAAGGGAAGGAATTGATTCAGTTGGTTTATAGGTGTGTGTAGATGCACTGAATGCACGGGTGTAAGAATGGCTTTAATTGAGGCTCTGTGTCAAGGTCTGTTTTTCCCCAAGTAGATGGGGGCATTTCTGTTTGGTTAAATGGTAGGACAGCACTTAAAATCAAGTTAAAACGCAATGGGGTTAGGCTTTTAGTGATATCTGATACGTGACTTCTCACTCAAAAGTCAGAATTTGACAGAAATGTAGAGGTCCGTAGTGCTTGTGTTCATCTCTCAAACCTGCACACAGGGAACAACCTGCGTTAAGGTGATTTTGAGGCCTACATGTGGAAATACTAACTTTCAAGGTGTGAAATAAAGTAACTAATCTTCTAGAGAGTATATTGATATAATATGACAGTGCGGAATTTTTATCTCATCACTGAGTGATATTTTGCATATGAAATTTGCCAACGCAATATGTTTTTGTCATATAAAATGCAGTTAATTTTGCTCACCGCCACAAGGGAAATTTTGAGGTAATTTTGTCAACATGCTCTGTAATGAAATGGATTTGAGGGCTCCCAGGCTCAGTAACTTTCTTAGAAGAAGAAATAACACTTCTTAGTCTCACTCTGAAGGTTGCTGGCAACTATGAAAACCTATAAATACTTTAAACGGTAACATTTTAAAAGGTTAGAAATGAGCCGTGAAGAAATTGGCTGCTCCTTTCTCTCATTTCCGAAACGTGAAAGAATAGCAGCAGAGGAAAACAGGGGAAAGTACTTGCACACAAGCAAAACCTGGAGAAAACTAATCCAGCTCAGAGCAAGGTGACTGAGTTTTAACAAAGAATGTGGCTAAATAGTAATCATTTTTGCAAGGATGGCTGATGGCAGACATTGGCAGGCTGCAGGTATCACATCTGTCTGAATGGCTGGTGGGTATCCCAGTTTGTGTTGCATTTACCCAAGTCGATGTCTGGCAGAATGTCCAAGGCTGAAATCCAGCAGCTGCTCGGGAAGGAACCGATGTCGTAGTGGGAATGCCTGAGTGTAAGACGTGGCCTTTTGGACCAGAAATGGGCCGTCATTGCAATTCTTGCACGTAGCCGCTTATCCAAAAGCAGCTGCCTTTCCTTCTGGGAGGCTCATAGAGAGTCTGCAGCTTTCCCCATGGCTTTCAGTTCCTGGCCAGAACTGGATGTGGTTGGATTTTGCTATTTTAATAAGGTATAAGCTCCCTGCCCACGCTGGAGCCCAGCCAAAAGGAGGGGTTGGTCTGTATCTATGTTGAAAAAAATCAGTGTGAGGCAGTGCAGGAGGCACCGGTAAAGGCAGGGACCAGATGCTCCAGCATTACTTGCAGCAGTGGGAAAAGAGAGTGTGCACGGTGTTACACACCTGGGTGCGAGGGCAGGTAAAATAACCTCTCGCCTTTGCAGGGAATAAACTACCCCTGGCTCAAGCTCTGATCACTGTTTAGATGGAGACTGGATGGAAGTAATAGCTAAGAACCAGTAGTATATGTAATACTCCTATTTTCAGATGATCTGAAAAGCACTGAAATGCCATTTAAAAGGACTTCAAATGAAACGTTACCGGCATTTCTGTGCTCATGCTGCCCAGGGGGCAGTGGGGACGCAGGCAGGCTGGCAGTGCTCCCTGCCAGGCTCTTCTGGAGCAAAAGGCCCCGACGGCTTCCACGTTTCCCTGGAAGTCTGGATTTTGTTTTGTGCAGCTTTTTACTGCAGTGAGAGGTTCTATAAAACATTTCAATACACAGATGGGGTGAGGCCCAAGTATTTCCATGCCAATATTGTATAATCTCAGGCAAATTAAAATTTAATGATTTGACGTTTTTTAGTTTTGTAAGCCACAAAGATAGGACACTTAAGTGCTTAATCTCTTTGCTCTGTTGACTTTAATTAAACTCATCTGCAGCTTATGAGTTTTGGTGAGCTCATTACAAAAACAGACAAACAAAACTTTGCTCATGTGGATGAATTACCCAGAGCTCCTCATTTTTGCCTTTTTCCTATTTCATTTGGCCTTGGGAACAAACAAATTAGAGGTAAATGTTAAGCAAATTACTGCACTGAAGGTGTAACTGAAGTCACGATTGAGTGAAGGGGAAAGGAAAGTGTCTACATCCTGATTTTTATCCGAAGTATGTCTATGCAGAGCAGTCCCGGTAGGCATGAAATGGGAAAGCGAGCATCCTGTTTTCATTGTCAAACTCTGGATCTCAAGCAGAAAGTCTTTTCCAGAGTCTCCATCTGATAAATTATTGGAACTAGAGTGGCATTTGAGGTGCCTGGATAAAGAGGCAATAAAAATATTTTCTATTTGTTTACACTGAAAAATATCATATACTGAACTGTCAAGTCTGAAAAATTGATGCTTCTGACTTCACAAATATTCAGCAGCCTAATAGAAATGTCAGATGTGTGCAGTTTTGAGAGAGGAGAAGGAAAAAGAAAAGAAAAAAAATCAACTGCACAACAAAATGTTCATTTATTTTCATCAGATTTGATTCTCCCTCACGTAAGTGATGGATCCAAAGACTGAGAAAGTTTATAAAGGTTTTTTTGGTCTTGATTTCAGTGATTTTTTGATTTAGCACTATAGAATACTAGGTTTGAGTAGCAGCTCTTTTAGCATCACTAGTTCTTGCTGACGGTGTCACGTGGATTGAGATGCGTGTCGTTAAAGACAAGCGGCTGAAGCTGTCGTTCAGCAGGTTCTTGCACAAGGAGTGCATGGGTTTGGGAATCGGGTGGAACCATCCTGGCTGGGAGTGCTGCCACATCCACGGCTCCTAAAGGGCTTAACGGCAGCCCAGCTCCCCCCTGCTCCTGGGCTGGGACTATGCCTGCTCCAACAAGGTGTGACGGTTCCTGTGGCTGTAAATGCCACACAAAGGTGGAGGCGGGTGAGATGTGTAGCTTGCAAAAAGCTTTACTTGCCATCTGGCTGCCACGAAAAGCACTCCTCTGTGGCGGCTACATGAATATTATGCAAGATTCTTCCCCTGTTCACAAGCAGATTGGAGAGTTGGGTAAAGGGGCGGGGGGGAGCAGTTTTCTACCCTTCCATTATTTAGAAATATGTTTTGGTAATTCACCTGTTACTCTGCTTTAGAAAGGAAAAAGAATCACTTGCCTCAATAGTGGAGGATTGAATGGATTTCTCATATGTTTGGCTGAAATTGTAGTGTATTAAATTATAACAAGTACGGATTGCGTGTGTATGGGAGGGAGAAAACAGGAATAAAAATGGGACTTTGGAACGATAAGGTCAAAATCTGGGAGTGCAGAAACTGGGTCATTTTGATCATTGTGGATACAAGGATGGTCCTGAGGAGGAACATTGGCAACTGGTGGCAATTGGCATTTTTACTTGCTACTGAGCACTGCCAGAGCTGGACACTCTGGAGTTGTCCCATGGCTCTAGATCTCATGTGCATACAGTCACATACAGTGGAAAGACAAGAAGAAGGTCAAAACTCTAGAATTAAAGTCCACTAAGATGCACGAAAAAGTCGTCTTCTTGCTTCTTTCAGTTTCCCTGAAAACAGACTAGAGTCTCTAAATTCTGAAGTGGCACAAGCCAAATTGGATCAGTTTTATGACAGTCTTTGTTTTCTGTAGTGATAGCTTAGGACAGTTTATCCTTTGGGCAATACTGTGTTTAGGTTTAATTATATAATTAGAGCAAATGCATGTTAATGAGATAAATGCGACATAATCAGCTACAGGGTTTGTGACAAACATACACAGTGTATATGAAGTACATGGTTTTAAGGTTCAACTAATAGAAGTGTCAGGAACCATTAAGGATGCTAAAGCTGCAGCTTTCAAGACCTGGCTATAGAGAATAGGAAGAACTGGATGTGCTTTTGAAATGCAGAGCCAAGGGGCTGTTCCAGCTGGCAGTCTGGAGGGGGCTGGACCAGTCGGTGCATCTCCTGCTGCCCTGAAAGGAGACAAAAGGGTCCAGGTTTTGGTAACAGAACAAGTTGTAGCTGAGGACACCCTGCATTTTATGGACTATTTGTTTTCAATGTGATGTTTCTCTCTCAGACTATATGTTTAACGATCTAAATTTCAAAAGGAATGTGGTATCAGAATATTGAATTAGGTTAAAGTATTAATTTCTTCTTTGAGGCAAAACTCATTATTTTATCTATCTAGCTCAAGCAACCTGCCCTGTGTACAAAATGTCCCTGGTTGTAGGGAAGGCCAAGACAGCAAAACACTGATACTGAATGCGACTGCAGAAGAGGATTTTGTCCTTATTCAGTCCTGACTACCACTGTTCCACATTTATGTTAACGTGGAAAAAAGACTTGAAATAACTTTAAATCCCAGGGTACCAAAACCCCCCAGTTATTCTTTACATACAGGCTGAGAATTGCACTCTAAGAGGAGCTTGTTTACAGGGATGCCTGCTCTGATCTTTGACCTAAACTTGTTCTTAAATCTTACGGACTTAATAAGAATTAAGTCAAAGCTTATGAGTTCAGAAATTATTGTCTATTTAACTGCTGAAGAAAGAAATTGGCCTTGGATAAAACAACAGGAAAAAGGAACTGGTCTTGGATGAATGGATATTGTTGTGGGATAATAGTCCCTGATAGTCTGTAACTAAGTGGTACAATTTTTAATTACCATAATTCTCAAATCACTGTAATGGATTACAGGATCTTCGTGTTACTGAAAATCTAATTCTGGTTTTTAGATTGTTTTGGTGGAAACTTGTGAGCAGCCATACTGTCATTATTCGGTGGTTCTTTTGACTGGCATTGAGATTTTCAGGAGGCAATGAGAGCAGGGCAAAGATTAGATATTGTGATACCACCATCTTCTGCAAACAGCTGATTGGCTTGGCTTTTTGGTTGCGAGTTTGACTTTCTAAATTGCAGCATTTTTAGCGTTCCCTTCCCTGAACATGGACAGCAGCAGAAACACAAGCGTGGGCAAGAGAGTAACAAATGCCTTCACACACTGAGTTTGTTTCTGACTCCCCAGCTGAAAGAGGGTAATCACTGTGCAGTAGTCTCCGGAGATACCCCTCGCTGACTCTCCCGTTACAGGCAAAGCAGTGTAGTGTTCCTAAAAAATAGTATATATTACTTTTTGAAAGACTGTTCTAAGTTGAAAAATGGGTGCCTTGGACTTGGGGACTATTGAAAGGAGAAAAGAAAATAGGAAAGTTGATTGAGGTAGGTTATATTGAACTGCCTGGAAACTCTGTGGAAGTAGTACTTTTGAAAAAACAGCAGGGGTACAACAGATAAATAAATCAGCAGCAGAATTTCCAGCAACTGTCAAATCAAAAGCAGCAGAAAACCAGAAATATATAGTCAGGATTGGTCTGAATAAACACATCAAGGACAGACAGTTGTACGAAGCCATAACACCGATGGTGTTTTCAAAAGATAATTGTTCCTGTTAATATTAGCTGGTAGTCAATTCTCTGTGCTGATGAATACGACTATCTTAATGAAATAAGGAAAGATCACCACAGAACCCTTTTTCGGAAAAAAAAAACAAAAAAAAAACCAAACAGTTAACGTGTTGGTTGTGTTTGATGGAGTGATCCTGCCATCCTTTTTTCTCTGAGTTTCCCATAATGGACTCTGCGAGGAACTGAGACTATCCAGAGGTGACTGCAGCATTTAGGAAAGTATCAATCAGACGGGGCCCTAACCTGGCTGTGCACTCGTCGGGTACTGCTGATAGCTGAAAACATTTCAATTCCAAACCTCAAATAGTTTTCCAAAGTCAGTGGCAGTGGATTCTCTCAGTTGAGTCTGTACAGATTTGGGTCACACACAGAGTACCGTTCCCACAGTTGCTGTTTATTATTAAGATTTTGGAAGATGCAGATTACCTTGTTGCTCCATACAAATCAAATGCAGGAATGGCAATAAAACATAGAGGTGTTTAGTGAGTGCCCATAACAAAGCTGAATTTGACAGAATATTAATCCCGCCTGTGGATAATGGATAGTGTCTGTGACCAATTTGTGCCCGTAATTAGGTTTTTGAGTTTTCCAGGCTATTAACTCAGGCGAGCTTTGAAGAAACTGGGTGTTCCCTGAGCTGCAAACAGAGACATGTGAGACAGGTTTGGGCAGTGGTGAAAGGATAACAGCTGGATAACAGCTGGGGGCTTCAACCACTTCACCTGCTAGTGAATTTGGAGCCATATTTTATACAAATTAGAGTTATTTTAGCTGCATGAACTAATGATATTAGACCATCTTTCTGTAGTTTTTCACTTCTGCAGGGCACCTCTTAATACACTTGCTGTAATTTCAGCAATTCCTGTAACACCACAGGAAGAGGCCGCCTGAAATGCTCACAGAATAATCTTCCCCAGTCCTCAAACAGGCTGCTTTGATAAACATGCTCATGGCGTGCTTTTGAAACAGAAGCCAGCAGTTGTGTACTGCTGCTGCCTTTGTGACACGGGGAATATTTTATCAGATTCTTTTTCATGTATTACTTTGTTTTCTCATCTGGGATTACATCTGATAAGGACAATCTCAAATTTTCTCTAACAGTTGTGGTGAAACTCTATGCAGATGTGCGCTTCTCTGTGTGGAAAAAAAAAAAAGTCTAAAAATGTGCAGCTTCTAAAGCCAAGCCAAGTTGAGAGAAGCTGCGGTACCAAATGTGCAGCATCAAAGTTCACAGCGGTTGTGGCTTTCTTTGCCTTTCTCTCATCCTTTAAGATACTGAAGCAGCACACTTCAAGGGTTTGACAAGAAAGAGACATATATTCCCTTTTGTGCAAATCTGCTTGATGCTTATGAATGCTCTTCATTCTGAAACCCCGTTAAGATACTCTCCTAGTGGTGTGGCTCTGACAGAGGAAAACAGGATGAATTCCACAAGAAGGGAAAAAAAAAACCAGAGAAGCCATCTAGCCATCTTGCAAGTCTATCACTCCAAAGAACACATTAATTAACATTAATTAACACATCCTATTGAATGGGATAAATGGAGGAGATTCTCATGTAGGGGGGAAAAAAGTGTTTGAAATTTAAAATAGTACAGCAGAGACACAGGTTTCTCTAACTGAAGTTGCCTGGCCCTTTGGAGCGTGATCCAGAACCCGGTGTATCACGGTCTCCTCTGCAGAGCATGGAGTGAAACAACCCACAGTAAGACCCACTCAGCCCTTCTTGCAGAAAGCTCAACAGGGATTTTTCTAAAACCCAGCCTCCCAGTTTGGGTGCTCTAAGACTCCTAGGTGCGTGGCCTACACCCAAACGAGACTGTTGGACTCTCTTTTGGAGTTCTGTGTTGATGTTTGTATCATGAAAATGTAGTAAACACACAGGTTCCTTAGAAGACCTGCTTGCAGAGATTTACAAACAATTTATAAAGTAATTGTGTACTTGTTTATTCGTACAGGGACACTTACTCATTACCCTTCTCTAACCATCCATCAAAGGTGCATTATATCTGGCTCTGCACAAGAAAAAATGGGTACTTTTTCTGTATCTAAAAGCCAACAAGAAAGTTTACAGAAAAGGAGACAACAGGCAGGTTCAGGCAGATGAGTAGTGGGAGAGGAGAGAGGGTTTGGCCAGTGTCACTCAAAATCACAGCCCTCAGAAAATGCCACTTTTGAATAACATTGATTGGGGATGAAACATCTCCTTTTGCTTTTACATTAAGATATACAATAAAATAGTATAAAAACAAATGGAGATGTCATTTAGAAACACAGAGGACTTATTTCACTCTTACAATCAAAATGTTTCAGTGTTATTGCTTTGTCTTGAAATGAAACTTGTCAACGTTGATATATCCTGCAGAAATTTTCAATTTTGTAGAAAGTTCCAGAAAACTAATAATTGGATTTTTTTGTTGTTGTTGCCTGTTGTAATTTTGATATTTTAGGATTCTATCATCTCACTGAGGACAAAAAAAAAAAAAGGAACAATACTCTGATCACTTTTATGCTATGAAAATCAGGTGTAAATGTACAGAAGTCAGATTACTCTGGATTTCAAATGATAAACTTGAAGTTGTACTTTGAACTTCACTGAGGTTACTTCTGCTATGTTTTTAGTGAGCTTTAATAGCTTTTTGTGGCTAATCATACTTTCCATTAAAGCATGTGTCATTGGGAAGGGGTGGCACACTGTACATATTCATATTCATATATAAAGCAACCTCTTATCTTATTAGAGGAAAGTATCTGTGATCGTATTTGGAATATGCGGCAAGTAATACAACATGGTAGTTGTGCGAGGGAAAATGTGGCTGAGAAGTTGTTTAAAATATAGTGTTTGAAAACCCCAATAAATTAACTGTGTGTATATTCCGCACGTATAACAGCTGCTGTGACTTGTGACAGCTGTTTTTAAATAGTTTTCAAGGTTACATTTTCTACTCCTGCAGTTATGCTGTCTGAATATTGTTTATCAAATGAATTCTTTAAC
Organism: Pedionomus torquatus; assembly: GCA_013398155.1. Classification (NCBI taxonomy): domain Eukaryota; kingdom Metazoa; phylum Chordata; class Aves; order Charadriiformes; family Pedionomidae; genus Pedionomus; species Pedionomus torquatus. Next base: position 651,854 of record VZRU01012164.1, read on the forward strand.
AAAATTTTCAATCAGTTATCAAACAATCTATCAGAGAATATGTTTTTTCTGCTAACTCACTGGACCTCTCCAGTGGCATGTGAGTAACCGAACACATGATGCAATATGCTTTTTAAAAGTCCTTTTAATCAAAAATAAGACAAAAAAAAAAAAAAAAAAA
>VZRU01012164.1:652038-664841 GCA_013398155.1 Pedionomus torquatus
AAAAAAAAAAAAAAAAAAAGGAAAAAAAAAAGAACAGACACACAAAACGGGTTTGTTATCTATAGATACAAATGCTGGCACAGATTTAGTTACGCTAGCCAGAGTAACTAGATATATACGCCCATCTGGAAGTGCACTTCGCTACAGAACAACTAACAAACTAATTGGGCTCATTATACGGTGTTTGGGTGTTGGGAGAAAGCGCCCGAATCTTTGCCTGCGGCCAGTCAGTGCCTGTTTCCTATACATGGGTACGTTTCTAAATGTTCCCATCTGAAAACGTACTTCACAAATCTCATGCCTCTTTTTAAACAAATGAAGAAACAACAAAAAAAAAAAACACTAGTCCTTCTAGTCCTTTTTTTTTTTCTTTTTTTTTCCCCGTCCATCTTGCGTTTTTGCTTTATTCCTGCAGCAAGTACGTGGTCGGGCTGGAGGGAGCAGCTGCCCTCTGGGCCCTGCGTAGCGCTGGGATCGCCTTTGTCATGAGGTTGGGGCATCTTGGTTCTTTCCATAAAGATTCTTTGCGTTTGCAATGAAAATGTAAATTTGTAGTGCTGTTCTGTAATTTGCCATAGAGAGAATCAGACCCTGAACTTTAATCAATACTAATCCAACTGATTAGGAGTTTGTAGACTCCATCGATAGCAAATGCTATGAAAGCTAATAAAGCCTTTCCCTTTGCATGCCTTAAAGCTGGATTTTGAGTTCATCCCCAGTATTCAGATTTCATTTGTTTTTTTAAAAATATGAGATTCAAAAGTGGATTAAGTTTTGTGATGACAAAACTTAATTTTGAGACTTGACTTTTCAGTAACTTCAGAATCTATGTACCGGTCTAATTTATGGATTAGATGCCATGGCAATGCCTGCCCTTCTCTTGTGGAAACTAATAGCATCTGGGATTTTCAGCTGCCAGGAATACGTCTCAGAAAAGCATCTTCACTTTAAACATCCACCAAGGTGTGGTTTCTTCAAGACCTGTACCATGAAATTACATGGTTTACTTCTTCACACCAGTGACAGGCAGACTTCATTTAGTTTTATTGATTTCCCATGGTAGAACATGGGGCACTGATGTGTCTGCATCCTCATAGCTCAGTCTGTTTTCCGACCTGTTCTCGGATACCCTTTGAGGGTCTTGTTGGGAACAAGACTCGGGTTTTCCTTGAAGCTCTGAGTTGACCTGTGGACCTCCTCCTTCATGGGTGTTGCCTCGGAGCAGAAGCAAAGCAGGCGATTGGACAAATGACAGGAGAAGGCTGCACATCAGTAAAGGCATCCCCATCTTTCCAGCATCTGCTATGATAATGTCACCATTTCCCCATGTGATTGTGTTATTAATTACTTTATTTCTTGTGTCTGTACCTCTTCTTTTATTCCTTTCCACCTAAGTTCTTTCCGCTAGATCTATGTGGTTGTTATTTTAGTAGCACCTTAGAGGCTTAAAATGCAGCAGGCACCCTACTGTTTTAGGTAGAGTTAATTAAGTTTCTCTGCTCTCTCTTTTTCAAGTATTTAATACCTATTGAATGTACATTATCTGGCACATAAGAGCCCCTGGCAACGATGCAGGACCCCACTGTGGTTGGTGAGAATGTTTACTCCCTTTTTTTATAAATTCTGAGTAGATTGGCTGTTCCAGGATGGCAATGAACAGACTCAGTTTTGGTTCAAGCACTTGGAGAAGCGTGAAGGTTGGCATGAAAGAGGATGGAGTAAGTCTGTGAAATTCTAGCTGAGAGAAGTTTCTCTGGAAGTTAAGTTTGAAAAAATTATTATGCTGGGTCCACGAGCTGATTCTGTCAGCGTTTAGACTCGTAACTTGCTCAGCACAACGAATTGTTGCCCCAAATCAGGATCCACACGAGGAGCAAAGGGACTGTAGTTTATTTATTTGTTTGTATGTGTTTCCTCCTGCAAATACACTTGATAGAGAGGCATTAAGTGACGTGGGTGAAAGAGTAAATGTTTCACTTTTAGATAAAGTCATGGAAAAGACTTCTATGAATTTTTTATGAATTTATAAATTTGGTTTTTGTTTATCTTTCTAGCAAAGATAAATGCATTAATTTTTGCAAATCCAAGAAGCAGCAAGTAAGAATGCAGGCACCCTTAAAAGGTCAGGCAGAGTATGATCCAAATAAGACTTTCTGCATCATATCTACTTCCTCCCTAATTGGAAGGGTAAGCAGATATCATAATATCACACTGCCCCTTTCTCAACTATTTAGGTGAAAACATGGTTGGTTTTGGTAAAAATATTACTGTCCTAATGATCACAGTGCAAGCTGGAATATTTAGAATGTTTATGTCCCCTGCACATGTAAATAGCTAAACCTCTTCTAAATATTTATGATTTCACTAATGGGTGGCAGAACAGTAATCCAAGTACTAAACAATGTGCTTGCCAATTTCTTTTCCCGGAACAATAAATAAGCCTATATTTTTTGCAGTACTCAGCAGACGCTATAGTTTTGAAACTAGCGCCAGCTACCAACAGAAATAAGCAGTTAAGATTTTGTTGGTTTTGCTTAAATCTTTCATTGTATTCTTACTCCTTCATGAGTCGAAAGTGTGTGCTGACAACCGTGTAACAGATCTTTAATGGCAACCTTTGGAGACAGACGTGGGCATTTCTGGTCCATGACTATGCCTTTGGCAAAAAGAATGAAAATTACAGGTCCTGAATGATAGCCTTATTTCAGCTGATATTATATTAACTTTTTGCATATGTAGCCATGTATATGTCCATATTGATTTGTTTTGTTGCTTTCTGGTTTATTCGGTGTCTCTCCTCTCCTGCCCATCGCAGTGCTGCTTTTCACTGCTGGCTTATTAGCTTGGCTGAAAGCTAAAGCAGTGGAAGGCTGCCAGCCTGGGAAATTATAAGGCTGCTTTTAGCTTCTCTTGTGTATGCTTTGAAAAAGTTAGGGGAGGAAATAATGGCCTTCCGTAAAGCTCACCTGAGAAAGACTGCCATGTGAAAATGAATCCACAGAATGAAATACTGGAAATACCCAAGAAGGATCCATGAAAGAGCTCAGGCAATGCTGTTGCGACTTGATGGCACTGCTTAGTAGGCACAGGTGCAGATATTTTTCCCCTTTTTTTTTTTAACTTCAGAAAAGATGCAAAGAAAGAAAAATGATAGCTGAATTCACTGGCTACAGCAAGCTGAAACCAAGTGCCTTTACTCTGTTCCTAACCTTGTATAGTTCGTGAGGTTCAGCTGCACCATTTATTTTACCTGACTTCCATTGCAGCCTGTGGATTGAGTTCCACATGTACCAGGTCCTCGTGGATCTCCCAGGGTTTGTAGATACCAGGGACTGACTCAGTCCTTGATAGGCGTGTATCATTTGGGAACCTTCTCATCAGGAAGGCAAGTGCCAGCACAGATTTGCAAAGTTCTTTCACATAATTATCCGAGAGAATATCCTGAGTAAGTCTCCATGTTGACTCGAATTAGAAACAAATAAAACACTTTCAAAATAGTTATCCTTCATGAGCAACTTACAAATCCCAACCTTGTCAGAATTCCTTTTCTCCTGAATGCTGAGCCAGCTGTAGACATGCACTTCAATCTGCCTTCTCTTTTCTTATTCTTTCTGAAGATGCTTGTTAATGAACCTTCATGTAAAGACACAGAGGAGGATAAAAGGCCAGGGCACTGGGTGGAAAAGCAATGCAGATTGGAAAAGACAGAAAGCTTATTTAGTTCTTTCTTTTCTTGATCTCAACTCCCTCCAGTTATCTTTAAGAGGATGTTTAAAGCTTACAGTTAAAACTTTTCTGCATTTAACTGTAATAATTAAAAGCAGCTCAGGGAGCATTCAAGTCCAAAGGGAAAAATTTTAAAACTCATTTCAGCCACTGCTGGTCATGTATTTGGGGATAGATAGGATCCCGAGAAGAGTTCACAGCTCCCTTTTTACCTTGATTTTTTCTTTCCCAGTCTATTGTGCTTGAATTTCATTTGTTAAGACTGAAGGTCTTTATTTTGTGCCTGTAACATACCAACCGTCTGGATTCTAAATGGACACTAATGAATGTCAGTAGCACCAAGTTGCATTTTATTTGAGGATGTAGTTTTATAACTGCCAGTAAAGTGAAAGATGTGGGTTGAAAAGAAGAAACTGGGGATGTGGGGGAAATAGAGAGATTGCAACAATCTTGATTAGGTCCTTAGGAAATGGTACTGCACTTTGCATACTGCTCACCACGTGGATCACCGTCCCGATGGGATGCTCAGGATTGACTGTTCCTAATGAGAACATAAACCCAGGAAGTCTGGTATCCTGCCTACATCAATGACTAATTCCAACCATTTAAAGAGGACATAAAAAGTCTATAATGAATCTACTGATTCTGGAAGGGAAGGGAACTGCTGATGTGATATTCTAAATACCAAGATCTCAGACAACATAATTTATGTTCATTCTCAGCCGTGCTTTTCAGACTGGATTGTTAAAGTATCTTAAATGCAGATTGAAACTGTTACGGGGGAATGTCTTCAGTTTCTTGCAGGAGAGGTGGAGGTCACTGGTCTAATGGCTTCTGGTCAAGCTGAAATTTTGATGTAGTAGTGTCTCAAGAGCTCAGTTTATTACTGCATCATCTTAAACCTGAAGAAACAGGGAATGAGTAAAATTTCTGGGCAATGGTCACTGGAATTATGGCATATGGCTAGAGTAGGGGTTAGTAATAGGGACAGCCGTGGATTTTAGAAACAGGGAACAGCATATTCCCATTGGATTCTATTCCTGTTCGTCACCTAGAAATAGGAGGAGGTCATCGTCAAGAAGAACAAGTAATTTTGTTTCTTCTCCTGGTCATTGGCGCAGCTATGGGCTGAGACAGGAGAGCACCATTAAGGTTAGAGTTAGAGGCGATGAGGCTTCGCCGAGGGCTGTGATGGACAGGGGTCACCATTCTGTCAATACTCACGTTTAACAGATGACCTCCTGCTGAACCTGTATCCTAAGCAGAGCTGCAATGAGCAGAGCGAGGAGAGAATGTGATCTGTAGCTGTGCCCTGGAAAATATGTAAGTAGATTTAGCATTGGCTTCAATGCATCTACTTAAAACACGCAAAGTTGAGCGTTCCTTGAAAAACCATAAAGTTAGAGCTGGCAAGTGTTTCTCTGAAGTGCTTGTTTCTCTTGTTCACGTTTTTTATATGATGCTTTGCTTAGTCATACTGTTAAAAACATCTTTTTGGAGCCGTACACAATCATTCTAATTTATAAAAAAATACAGGGAGCTCTGTGTCCAAAAAATAAATCATAGGAAGTAACAGGATACCTGCAGGAGGCTGCGCTACAGAGGAGGCTTCAGGAGCCGGCACCTGTCTCTGAACGCATGGCAGCGTCTTGATTTTTAGTTGTTCTGTTCAGTCTAATGTTATTCCACAGCAATAAAACTGCAATTTAAAAATTGTGCACTGATCTTTTCCACCAGTGCATGCAGTACAAATCTGCTGAACTAACAGCAAACAAGACAAGGAAGTTCTGTGGGCTCATCAGCCACTGAATCCTGATGTGTTCAGTGTTTTTCAGGTACTGTATCTTGTGTATGTTGCTGGCATTAGAGCACTACTATGCTTATGTCCTCATTGGACCTTCAGCTTGCACAATTTATCACACAAATCTCCCATCTATGAATAAACACACCCTCCCACCCAAACTGAGCGGGTCCTGCAAAGAGTTGAGAACTGCCACACTAAAATGTGTCAGTTGTTCTAGTCAGACCATTAATGTTTCAGTTCATGTTAACTCAGGGATGCAGACGAGTTCCTTTAGCTGCTAATTTCCATCCACTGGCCTCTGACTGTTCCCTTACCTGGTGCTTGAAGGGTTACACATGTGGGCTTTGTCCCCAGGCTTTTCTGGAGCTGAGTGGCAGAGAGCTGAGCTCCCTGATGCACAGAGAAGCCGGGCCAGACCCCAGCAATTTCTGTGGATCAGCTTGGCCATGGCTTTGCCTCTGGGCTTGTTTACGGCTCAGTCCTGAGCTGCTTGTCCAGGAAAGGCTTCAGGTCAGATACAGGAGCAGTCTTAGATCTCAGGACCTCCCTGCTGGATAAAGAGAATAATGTCTTTTATCTCAGCTGCAGCTGGATGCAGAGCACCATGGCTTTGTCTAGGCCCTTCCTTCTGCTGCTCTGCAGTAGGTAGTGGACTCAAAATGCTCTTTGCTGGCTTTTCCATTGCCTCTTCATGCTTTCTCACGTGCATCTCCTGCAGACAAATCACTGATCCACAGCCTGGGTAAGAAAGCCACAGCCCCTTTCCCTGTTCAGGTATCTTGACATGCCCAATGGCAAGAGTTGGGAAGGGGTCATTCATTTTATAAGTATACACAGATCATAAATAAGTTCTCACTAATTCCAAGGAGGACACCTGTGTCAAATCACATCAGCTAAAGCAAAGTCAGGCTTTCAAGATCCAGATAAATGTAATCTCTAAAACAGAAGTGTTCATTCCCGGGTCCCTATGCCAGTTATGCTGCTTATGTATTTAATACTGTAAAATACTTCAGGCAGGGATTAACTCTCCCTGCTGTGCTTTACTTAGCACCACATGTACCACCGTCTCTTTATTCAGTAATTAATAATAAATCTTCTAGTAATCTGGTTACAACAATCTTCAGACGGCTGCTTCCACTATGTGTGAGATAAAACAAAGTAGCAGATGATTTTGAGACTCCTTAAGGAGTGTTAGCTGGTTTGAGTTTTTCAGCCACTTCAATACAAAGAGATTTAGCAGGAGATCTGGATTATATGGCAGAATACGTGTCTGTCTGCTTTTGCTGTTACACTGGAGTAACCTAGGAATAACTTTTCTGAAGTTAGTAGACTTTATATATAAGCTTCTTAAGTCAGGAGTCTTCTCACATAGCTACGTATCATCACACAGGCAGTGAAAGTAAATAAATGCTTATACTTAGCTCTTTGTGGCTACTTCACACATTTATCATAAAATATCAACTTGATACTAAAGAAGGCAGCCCCGTTGTATGGAGCTTTCCTGCCTCTTCTTCTCCAACGTCACACCTGAAGGCTCAGGGGTTTGGTTTGTGTCCGCCCCATCAGCCAGCACAGGCTGTTCTCCTCCTCGTTCCCTTCTTACACGTTCTGAACTGTCCCATTTACAGAACTGGGGAAGTTTGAGGATAGGTCCCTCTGGAAAACAATCCACATTTGCCTCGGCATCTTCTTTGCAGAGGTTGACAAATGCCATGCCTGTTTGCCTCGGATAGATCTTTTTTGTTGGACAAAGTAAATTTGTTGGTTAGAAAGGGAGAACGCTGAATGTGGATATAACCGACACTTGATTGGTATTATATGGCATTCTAATCCCTTCCTTGTGCATATGTATGTACATACAGATATACACAGGAGAAAGTGAAGCTGACTGTCCACAACCTTGGTGTAAAACTGCTCTCCTGCTATGTACACAGCTTGCAATTTATGAAGCTGTTGTAACTGGAGTGAGGTTAAGGAAGGGGTATTTCCAAAGCTCAGAGTGCTGTTTGTATTTGCTGATGGATTCCAAGGGAGGGCAGAAGCAGTTAGAGGAATGCTGTATAAAGGTGCGTTCTCTCTTTTCATTTGGAAGCATAACATCTGAGAAGCATTTATTAGCAAAACATCAACTCTATTTGCACATTTCTAAATAGAATATTAGAGCAACTGAATTTTAATTTTCATGTCTGTAATTTGTTAATATAATTACTGTACAATACGGTTAGGTGCTTTCAGATCTTTCAGTGTTAATTAAAAAGCTAATAACTTGAAAAGCTATAAATACTGAGGTAGAGGGGCTAGTGCTCCAAGCAGTTAATCCTTTATTTGTCATTTACTAAAGATCCTTTTACTAGACGGCCAGGCTTTATACCGAGTACAGCACTTTGTGACTCGACTCCTCCTTGCTACCTGGTAGAAATTCCCCACACACACGAGCAGCACAGGGTCTGATTCCCTAGTACAAATTAGCGTATTCTCAGCTAAATGCAAGCAGAAAGCTGAGAGATCCCAGCATTTTAGCCCATTATGTTTTCTCTTCATCTCTTCTGCCCCATCTAGACCTACCTGCCTGTCTATGGCTTGATACTGGGCAGAGTGTGAAATGGTCCTTTTCTGGTTGCTTCTAAAGAACGTAGCAAGCTCACCACAGAGAGGGTTTTGTAGCTGGCTATGTAGGAGCTATGAAAGACTCTCTGTTACCAACCTCCCCAAAGCAGCACAAAGTGTGTTTCATAGAATGGTTAGAGCTGGAAGGGACCTTGAAGGTCATCAAGTTCCAACCCCCCTGCCACGGGCAGGGACACCTCCCACCAGACCAGGTTGCTCAAAGCCCCATCCAGCCTGGCCTTAAATACTTCCAGGGATTGGGCATCCACAACTTCTCTGGGCAACCTGTTCCAGTGCCTCACCACCCTCACAGGAAAGAATTTTTTCCTAATATCCAATCTAAATCTCCCAGGATGTATCCTTGCACCTCATTGCTGTGGCTGCAGCTCTGGGGCTCAGCTCTAGGAAATATGCTTTGATCAGCACTGGCTAGAAATGGTTGAGGTATTCACATTTTGCAATTTGGGTAAAATTTTCACAATTCCAAATTAAAAAAGGAAAGCCAATGTGCAGAATTTCTTGCTGGAATCTCCACTACCATGAGTCTGCTGAAATAACTCGGTGGGGTTCCCAACCAGCATGTGCTTCGTTGAGACTGCCCAGGTGATAAAGATCGGTTTGCACCGTGACATCGGTGTAAATCTGCAGACCAGCATTGGCAGGGCTGATCACAGCAAAAAGGGAAAATGCTCTGTGGTCGTCATCCAGTGTGTTGGAGTAGTAGAATTCGCATCTTGTTCCTGCAAACAACTTAAATTCTGGTGGCCTGGAGAATGAAATGCGTTTTTCTCTGCAGTGTTTACCCTTTAGTCAATGGAAAGGGAAGAAAGATTTTATTTCAATGTAGTGATCCTGTTTCTAAATTAACCTTGTCTGGATATAGCTGGTTTTTAATAGAATGACTCCTGATCTGTGTTGGGAGGGGAGAAAAATGCTTAGCATTAAACATAGTGTGAACTGGCGCTGATTATTTTAAATGTTGTAAACCAAGACGTCTATTTTAACCGAAAATGGACTTGCTCTTCAGTTATGTAAATGAAGCACAAAGGAATGAGTCGGTGGTACCTCACAGAAGGAAAAGCTGGGTTTTAAATTGTGATCAAACGGTAGCGTTGTGCCAGGGAACACACACCGCCGCGTACACACGCTCCACACAAAGCGGCTGCGATCGAGGCAGATTTTTAAAAGAAGCCAACGAGACAAATGTTGGAACTGGGAAGCAACATTCCCTCTTACCAGTGAAAATGCTTAATGGTCTGCCTCAGCACTGTTCCAGCACATAGTCATTTACCTAACGGAAATCATTAATTCTGCCCAGCGTTTTTGAAGAATAGCTTGATGATGAGCTTCCTAAAAGGCACTCAAAGGAAGCACCGCTTGCTGCAGTGGGTTCAAATTGTTTAATGTTTGTCAAACTTGAATTGCATTTGAAGGATACATTGTGAGTAATGGATTCTCCTGCTATTTCCACGTGGGCAAGGCAGCGCAGCCGTTCCGAGCTGCAGTTTTATTGCACTGCATTATGTATGAGGTGGTTTTGTGAGCAGATACATCAACACAAAAGGTGGAGGGGAGAGGAGAAACACAAGAAAGCGGATTTGTGCATTGTCCAATATACAACTCTACAACTTTTAGGAATAATTTGAATAACTTTTAAACGCTCAGGTGTGCAAATATGTGGAACTGTAGCACCGAACTAGGTTCTTTACTGTATGCTTAGCAGAGAACATGGTAGCTTTACCATGGAGCTCCTCTTCCTTTGGTTGCAGTGAGCTTATAGCAACTGCAGTGACGTGACACTGGCAGACCCAACAGCCTTTATTGAAAACGTAAGGTCACACCCTGAAAAGAGCCATGGTCTCTTGTTTCTCATTGCTTTCAGGAGATTTTAGGTGCTAAATCCATTTGTAAACCCGCCATTCAAACTGTTAAGATGTAGGTAGCTGGTAAGAGATGCCAAGGGGCTAAAAAGCCCCCACCCTGCAGTGATTTTGAACAGGCATTAGTGTGTGCTCTGCTCAGAGCTCCTACTAACTCCTACTAAGCTACCCTCTCGGTAGTCAAAGAACTGCTGTTCTGGCTGTGAGCACTAACAGGAGATGCTTAACACCTCTCAGAGCTGGATTCTCCCAGGCTGATTGTACATTTCTTACCGAGTAGCACTTTGCTGGTCCAGTGGACTCGTTCAAGTCAGCTCGTTGCCTCGGTAATGGCAAGGCAAGTGTAACGGCTGATGAGAGTCATTGCTGACCCACGGGAGTCCAGCCAGCTTACAGTCTGGCACTGCAATCGGACTAATCTGAATAAATTATCACTTCAAGTGAGGAAGGGGGGCAGGATTTGGCTCTTTGTCACTAGTTAGGTTACTGACTTGGAACTTGGCATCCGCGTAGCTGGGAATCACCACGGTGTTGACCACAAGACATTGGCATGTTGCCAGTACAGTTCCTCAGCTTTGAGAATATGATCTCGTTTGGAAGAGTTCATTGCTGTTTCCTTAAATGTGCCAAATGCTGTGCTGAACGTGATTATGGCTGTCATGGAGAGCAAAAGGAGGTACAGCACTTTGCAAATGAGAGCTAATATTTAGACATTTTGTATCTGAGTATGAAATCCAGTGTCAGAAGCTGTGATTTTTCTGGGAGACTGTCTGAACATGGACATGTTGTATAAATTTTTGTTTGTTAGTTCTGGAACAGGCTCACTAATGAGCACTGCCTCAGTACAGGAGCTGGAGAAACATTCTGTAGAAGAGATTGAAAGGGACCTGACAGCCATTACAATGTGAGATACCAAAGCTGCTTCTCCAAAGATACTTCCCTTGCAGCACATGGTGAATCCTAAATATCTAGAATATTTTTAGAGGCTGTTTTGATTTATCACCTAGAATACTGTATTTTTACATGATGCTCTTACAGTCCACTACTTTGCATAAGATTATTTTAATACTGAGCACATATACACCCCTTTATAACAATTAAGTCTTGTGAAGGCCATGACAGATGCCAAAAAATGTTTTTCTGTGTTTTGCGTAAGATGCGTAGAAACATGAAATAGTTCTCCTGAGCTCACCAATTCCCTTTGGCAGAGTTAAGGTTAGAACTCAGGATAATGCTCCTTTTCCATAGCTCTTCTCAAAATTCACATTTCCAGACCAAGCTGACCTCCTGAGAAAATAGTAAAGAACGGAGTCAGCAGTCTCTTGTGCAAGCTCTAATTCAGATCCCCCAAGGCTCCTGTGTCTATTTATCCTCAAATCTTACATCCTTAACTTGGCAGTGGAAATAAACCAGCCAAAACCATTTCTGAACTATACCTGGCAGGCTGTATCCCTTGCAGTGCTTCCTCCCTTCTGCGTGTTGGAGTTACTGCTAATATGCTTTAAAAATACTAGTCCATGGTAGATGTAGATTAATTCTAGACAGCCTTAATATTGTACACAAGAGCATGAGGATTGATAGTCCTTGTGATCTCTTATCTAAACATAGAAGGGCTGCATATGGTGTTCATAAAGCACTGAAATCAATCATTATAGTGGCAGACAGGTAAGTGGGAAGCAAGCTCCTACTTATGCAGACCAAGAGAGGGGAACAGCCTTCCACCGGTTTTGTTTCCCAAATTATTCTGTTTCAGCTTTCAGACTTCAAAATCTGATGCGAGTCCCTTAGAATCCATGTGTGAGCACTTGGGTAGTGTGACTTTCGGAACTGCAAACACCTTGCATTCCCACAGCTTCCAAGCCCCTGAAGGTTATCCAGTGCTTCAGGTGGAAAGACTGAGAAATGTGGGGGTGCTGGGGTTTGTCGTTGCTGGCTTGGTACCCAGCTGCGAGGAGAGAGGTTCACAATGGTAGATCCTGGAAACCAATAAAACCCAGTTACGTCTGCATGGTGCTAAGAGCAGGATCAGATTTTAATTAACATTTGTTAAGTCCTTTGAAATGCTAAGGCTTAAAACAATTATATGATTGCACGGCACCATAATTTTTTTAATGAAAGTCTTGCAAAGGGGATCTTGGAGCATTTAAGAACAAGTCTGTTTACACATTCAGCCAGATGAGGATAGTCAGAAAGATTCAGTAATTAGAAAGAGTTTGTTACTATAAGCTTCTCCATGTATTAAACATTAACAGAATGTTTCTAACTATGAAATGAATTAGACCTAACTAAGCTGTTGTGTGAATTAGCAGTATTCACTCTCTGATTTTCAGATTGGTTACATTAATTTTAAATACTGCTTTCTGCCAGGAAGAGACTAGTAAATACATAATAATAAAAATTGACTGTGCCTCGTTAAAACATTGAGAAAAAGAATATACCGGGGGTGTGTGTGAAGGTTTGCCTGGTTTTTTGTAACTCATTGTAATTCTTAACCTTCATTGAGTTTGCTGGAATTTACCCTCTTTTATAACCACACCAATAATTATTTTGCTTTGGTTTTTATTACTTCCTAAGATGAATGAAAGTTGTTTCTGGTTAGAGTAGCCCAGTTTAGCTCCGATAGGAATCCATGGAGCTGGCGATGGTCCCACATCTCTAGGCAGCATCATGGGAGTCCTGCGGGCCCCTGGCTGTGGGATCCCCCATCCGCGCTTCCCTCCGCACAGCACAGCAGCTGTGTCCCTTGTCAAAGCTTGTGCTTTGTTTGGGTTTTTTTTATGTGGGCT
>VZRU01012164.1:664865-688144 GCA_013398155.1 Pedionomus torquatus
TTTTTTTTGGTTTTTTTTATGTGGGCTTTTTTCTTTTCTATTTAAAAAAAAAAAAAAATTGCAGTCAGGATCTTGGTCTTGCGAGGAGTTTGTGCGTGAGCAGATCTGTGCATCCATACAGCTCCCATGAAGTGTGAAATACAAACTGTTATTTGCCTCATCACGTTTCATCTGAATGCTGGGGGGTTTTTTGGCAGAAAGGGCTGGTTGGCTGTATTAACGTGGCGGGTTGCGACCACAGCTTTTTGCCTGTAGGGTGAGCTGACAGCTTGGTAGTGGTGGGAAAGCAACAGAAGAAATGTGGGATTTGTTGTTTTGGGGTTTTTTTTTTGGTTTTTTTTTTTTTTACGTCCTGGGATAGTAAAGCATCTTCTTGTAACGGAGTGTGCAGTGCATCTTCACTGCTGCATGTCGCATTTGTTCTCTGATGACTCAGAGCAAGATTGTAAAACCTTTACTTCCTTAATACAGTATCATTTTTAGAAGTATAAACAACAAAAAATTCTTATGCATGTTTGCAAATGATCTGAAGCATTTTTGAAGAACTTACAAGGTTTTGAGCTGTTGCGCAGTATATGTTAGAGTTTGTTTCAGGGTTTCTTTGTAGATAAACAAGAGTTTTAAAGACTGGGGAAAAATCTGGTCCCCTCCCCTCTCTGGAGACACTGTCTTCTCCCTTCCCTTTCCTCTCCACTCTGTAATTGCTGTTGACAGCCCCAGCAGAAAACTCACTGGAGAGAACTTGTTGCTTTCTGAAAATATTTACATGAGATTCAGGACAACAGAGTCCTGATTTAGCATAAGGTATTTAGATGCCTCCTTAATGCTGGTCAATAAGTAACTGTCCCTAAAAATACCTGTGGACCTGAAACTTGATTGAACCCCAGCATCTGGGTCTGTGGCTTAATTTCCTGTTGACAATTCTTCAATTCTAGTCTGACATAAATTTTTTGATATATTACAGGATAACAACCTCCTACCAGGAAAACAATTCAGCCTTTTCTGTCTGGGCACTTGCTTCTCTGCTCCAGGACCCTGCAGGGAAGTTGGAGCACTGAGGCCGTACTTTGATGTTAATTTACTACTTGTCTGGAACACAGACAAAATTAACATCAAAACATCTTCTTCCCTTGGGCCCAGATTTAAGACTGTGCTTGGCTGGGAGACCTGGAAGGGGGCTTTGGTCTCTACACAGATTTGGGTTGGCACAGGAGACTTCTCCTGTGTCCCAGGGTGGCTGTGGGAGCAGGCGGTTCCCCTTCGCTGAGATTAGAGCTGTGGCTGTGACATTCCACATTTGTCTAGGACTTAAACAACTCTCTAAGGTAACACATGTGCAGGCACCCTTGTGCTTTATGAGGAAGTTTTTATGCTTCTTTTTTTCAGTCACTGGTTAATTGATCATAATGCTGGTTTAATCTCTCATTTTCCCTATCTGTGTTAGATGATAAAAGCTGCTTGTAAATGCATAGCCATCAAAAGCATTAATATTTGTCAGTTTAAAACGTGTACTCTCAAGCCAAGTACTGCCTTTTCTCTTTTTTTTTTTTTTTAAAGCATATTCTTTATAAAAGAGGCACTTGCATAAATTTTCATTCTCTTGTGTACAAAATCACACATGATTACTTCAGCAATTAGATGCCAACATGAAGAGGGAACAGAAAGACACTCCTGGGAGTGACTTATGGTGCAATACTTCACAAGGTGGTGCTGCTAGAGTAAGGTTGAAGGCTGAGAGCTGTTAAATGCAGCCGGTGTGAATTACGGCACTATAATTCACAGGCTTGGGTGTCTTTCTAGAATTATGAAATAGCCTTATGCAAATATGTTATAAAGATGCAAGGGCAAATAAACAGCCATAAGTGGGGCCACACCTCAACTAAGGATCCTAAAGTATTGCGTCAGACAAGGAAGAAAAACCTGGATTACTTTAAATTGGTTAAAGTAATCACATATGAGTGCATTTGAAATGTTTATTTCTAGTTGTTTTGTGAGTTAGCCACGGTATTTGCCTGTCAGAATCTCTGCAGAACTCCCATTCAGATTTCTCCTGGTGGCATCTCTTTCCAGTTTCACCATCCATGTTCTAGGAGGTTTCTCACAAGGACTAATCCGTTACAGAACTGACTGAAACAGGCACACAGTATTGTCATTTGGAAAGGTATGCTCTGCTTTTGAGTACCTGGCTTTATTACTCACTGTGATAAATTTATACCCATACCTGAAGCAGAACTCACTGAGGTCTGCAATTATCTGTAGCCCCCAAAAAACAGGCTGCTCCATTTCTCATCACCATGTTAAATCTGTGGGCTGATGACAGGTCAGCCGTTATCATGACATATAGGACCTGAAAATTGAAGCCGAAGACCTTAAAACCAAAGATGCCGATAGATCCAAGCACAGTCTTCCCATTATAAACCCCCTCACATTTTAGCAGATGGGCTGTCGGTAAAGAGTGGTTAGGGGTTTGCTTGAGACGGGACCATTGCTGAGTGGAAGAGGGGCTGGGTTGTAGGCTGAGCTCATCAAGAACTAAATCAACTTCAGGTTGTGCGGCTGTGCCAGGCGAGCAGAGACGCCCGGTGCGATCTAATGAGCTCAACAGCTGCTAGGTGTCAGTTTGAAACAACCCTAGAAAAAAAAGCCCATTTGATGTTTTGTCTCTCGGGATGTTCATGTTTAAAACACGTATTTGGCTATATCCAGGATGCTTCTCTAAAAAAGGTAAAAAACACTTGAGCCTGATGAATAGCATAAATTCTGAGATTATTTTTTGGCAAGTTACACCATTGGCAATTTGCAGGTTTGGTAAATAAACCAATATGTAACAATTTTATCTTTTTGTTTACTTAGCATGTGGTCCAACCCTGAGAAATACTGGCATCCTTACAGCCTTTTTGGGTCAGAGTGTTTGAAATGGGCTTGTCTTATTTGCTAAGTATTTGTTCATAGATCCAAAATGACCCCAGCTGCATGCTGAGGTTATGTTACCTTCTCAGTACAGTTAATGCATAACTGACTGCATTTGGAAGTTCCCTGGTTTTCTTCAGTATTTTTGGAGGGCTGAAATTTTGTGGTCTAAAAGCATTTGAAAATGAATCTCGATATAACTGAAGTTTGGTCCCAACTCGTAATCCCTTGGACTCCTTTAAAAAGCCATCTTTCTCTGAGCACTAAGCCTAGTAACACTCCCCAGATTAGATTTCTGTTACGGTTTATTTGGGGCTATTTCAATACTTTCATGAAACTGAGTCATCTTCTCTTACAACGATACCACTAATTAAATCCAAGATGAGCAACTGCTTACACAGCTTGGTGGGTATGATTGAGGAGTTACTCGAGCACATGTTACAGCATATGTATCCTCTAGAACATCAGATGAATAGAAGTTGTTAAGCTATCCGAGAGCGAATGTCAAATATCTCAAGCAAAAGCTTGACTGAACTCCCATGCCCGTCTGAGACTCTAAAACGGTCTCCAAACATTAAACAGCAAAGGCAGTTTACTACAAGGATTGGTTTCATTGTGTCCCTCTGGCCCATCCATGGGATACGGCTGCAGCCTGCGATCCTGGGGTGTTTTGAACCCTGCATCAGATAAAAGAATCTGGGGAAGGACTCACAGTAAGAGAGACAAGATTGGCACGGAAAGCTGGACAAGCCTTTAAAAGCACGACTTTACCCTATATCCCTGGTACTCTGCATTTCTTCAAGCTTATCCAACAGTCTACGTGGCAGGTTTTTATCTCCAAAATCTTGCCAGCAAGTTGCTGCAGTTTTACTATTCCGCATCCTTCACCAGGCTGGTGTTTTCGGATGAAGACCCAAGAACCAGATCTCTCTATAACAGTGACATAATTTCCCCACATAAAAAATGTTTTGAATTACATTTAAAGTGTATTCAAAGTCATGAGGGTTTAGTCAAGCAGAAGTAGCTGAAGGCAACAGTAGTCATGGTGCCAGCTCCAGGCAAAAAATATGAATATTAATTGCTCTCCTTCACGATGTTATAACACATCTCAAGTGGTCTTTTGGCTCCACGGGAGGGTTGGTAAACAAGCACATCCAAGATTCTCCTTGTTGATAGTTTTTGGTGGTCTCAGACTGCCTGCATTCATCATTTTAAGTTACTATTCAAAAGGCCAGAACAACTGGAAATAATTAAGTATCTTCTAAAATAAACCTTCTAAATTGGCTTTGTTTACTTTAGGCTTATGTGAGTTTAGCACTGTTTCTTCAAGCATTCCTCTGAGGGCTATTACGGCATTGGAGTATTTTTGTAAATAGCAGCCCTTCTCACTGAATGTCTGAATCTACCTGCCAAAATGAACCCAAAATCTTGTGTAAGCCAAGATGTTAGAAAGATTCTCCTGTAGCCAGAACTTTGAAATTCTCTGTTCAGGAATCTAGGGGGCTGAGGAGCATTACAAAAAGGGATTAAAAATATCATTAGCTGTTCCGGTTATCAAAATGATACCAAATTCTTCCTTGTGGATGCAAATGTACCCCCTGCACTCATGCTCTGTTTTTCATTCATTTTCCATTAAGCCCATTCCTTCTCAAGCGGGATTTCAAGGCATGCAAAGCCTCTTAAAAGAATTCAAAATTTATGTTCAAGGTAATTGAAAACAATGTGTTGTTTTCCGCATTTTTGTGTGGTCAGTGCAGGACAAAAAGGCTCTCCTGAGTCTCTGCGCTTGTGTCACTGCTATAAATTCTTGTGTCACCAGCATTAGCTTAACACAACATGACTGATCTAATTAGACACGATGTGTCACAGCAGCTGCACGCCAGCCTGGGAACTCAGGCCTTTTCAGGTAATGGCAGCTTTAGATGTTCCTTCCACCCATTGCAGCTGGTTAAAATTGCATTTATTTTTAACCTTGAAGCTGAACTCCTTCTGCAGCAGCCACCCAGGGGGCCACCTGGGCGAATGTGACATGGTGCCAGACACAGGTAATGCCCTGGTTGCCGAGGATGTCTTCCACAGGCTGCAGGACCCCCGTTGGAAGAAACTGGAGCTTCAAGGCTATGGGACCTTCTTTGAGATTTGTGGGAGTGAAGCATTGGACCTATGGAACTGGAAGATGCGGCTGAGGGTGCTGGAAGACGGTAAACAGCAGA
Organism: Pedionomus torquatus; assembly: GCA_013398155.1. Classification (NCBI taxonomy): domain Eukaryota; kingdom Metazoa; phylum Chordata; class Aves; order Charadriiformes; family Pedionomidae; genus Pedionomus; species Pedionomus torquatus. The sequence continues at coordinate 669,989 of VZRU01012164.1, forward strand.
TCCGGGTGGTGGGGCTGTGGGAGGAAGAAGTCCCCAGCATGGAAGATGTCATCAAAGTGATTGATAAGGGCAGCAAGCATCTCACATCAGGCAAGACCTCTACCAACACTCGCTGCCCCCAGAGCCATGCCATCTTCCAGAGCACACTCGACAGAGAGGGTATTTGTATGCCAAGTTTTCCCTGATTGATTTGGCTGGAAGGAAGGGAGGAGCTGACATCTCCACTGCAGACAGGCAAACAAGACTGGAGGGAGCTGATATCAATAGAAGCCTCTTGGCACTCAAGCAGTGTATCAGGGCGTTGGGGTATCACAGAGCCCACACCCCATTGAGAGGTAGTGAACTCACCCGAGTCCCGAGGGGCAAACTCCCCTACCTGCATGAGTGTCACTGTCTCTCCAGGAATGAGGTCCTGCAAGTGCACCCTTAACGCCCTGTGGTTCACCAACCACGTGAAGGAACTGGTGATGAATTTAAATTCTCTTCCCCAACCCTGTCAGGAGGTGTTCGGGTTCCCACAGCAGCTGCAAGATGTGGCAAACCCCCTGTACTATTCAGAGCTGTCCCAGGACAGCTGAGTTCTAGCTGCTTGTGGTTCAGAGAGACAAAGTCTCTCCCCCGTTATTTACTTTCAGTGTTGGGGGGGAAAACAGAAAGGACAAGAAGAGGTGGATGAGAAAACATTTCTAGAGGAGCGTTGGGAATCTCTGCAGTGGTTGAAAGTATTCTTAGAAGTGGCTGGGGAAATAGACTACAATGTAGGTTTTTACACCACACAGTTTGAATATGTTCTGGGTCAAACAATTGGTATCCTGACCCAGATCCAAGAAAATGTCAGATTATTCTGGTCAGCTCTTTGCAAGGAAGAACAAGGCAGCAGACAGAGCTGCACGAAGACATTCCTGAACTCTGTAAGCTCTGCCAGAGACCCCTGGACCCTGAAACTGCTGCAGAATGAGAGCTGTTATGATGCCACTGCATCAACTGCTCAACAATGAATGATTAAAAAATACTCAGCAGCGTCTGTGGGGATATTCTGGTTGGGTTTTTTCATTAAAATAGTGGGTTAGACGTGTAGGAAAATAGTGCAGTGTTGTTTCCAGATATTTTTTCACCGTAGAACACTAAATTGTTGAGAGGATCTAACCTGTAGGAAAAGGCAAGAATTTGCAGAAAATGTATCTCACTTCATAGGGGCAGGTTTCCTCCTCGTGCCTGTTATACACACACACACACACGTATGTGTATCTGAACCTCCCTAGGTGAGGCCTGCTCCAGGGTTGTGTCAATCTGCGCCAAAATGAAAGTCGTGTTCCCAGGGTAAGAGGCATTTTGAGTGATTTACAAAGGCGTTAGAGTGCAAAGCACTGTCATTTCTGAGCATGATACATTTGGGAAATGAGGGTTATTTTGTCATGGCACAAGCAGTGGCTTTTTTATAGCATCGGCTCCCTTTTTTCCTCTGCCCCCCCNGGAGACATTAAAAGAAAAAGATGCTAGAACCTGCCTTCAAAAAATCAGACTAAAGATCATGGCAATTGCCTGACCGGTGGGGAGATGAGATGCCTGCAATGTTTGCAGAGGGAAGCAGGGGAGTCAGTGCCCTGTATCAGAGGCCTGATGAGAAGAGATTTACCAGATCAAAGGGTCAGAAAAGCTGCATCCACCAAAGCACCATCTGAAAGTGCGTGTCAGTGCGACAGTGGCACCCAGGGAGCTGCAGCCCTGGACCAGCGCATCAATCCCTCATGGGAAACCTGCCAAAACTGTTCTTGGTAGAGAGGTTAAAGTATCAGGCACATATCTATGCTTATTATTCAATTTGGAAATTAATTGGTATAAAATATTGAAAGGATAACAAGTAAGTGGAAGAAATTAAACTGTACAAATCATACCTAATTAAATGGTTATAATCTCCTCCCAGTTCCTCATGCTGTCTGAGCTCTCTCTGGCTCTTGGTCCCATCCACCAGTTTATGCTAGTGAACACTTGAAATGTCTGATCTGAAGTCTGATGGAACCAATGGAAGAACTTCAGCAGCCTCTTAACCAAGCCAGAAATTTGTTTTCAGTGATGAGATTATGAGACACCAAACATCGTTTGAATGTTGGTCATCTCCTAGTAATAATATGCCGCGCTTTTCAGCTTCAGTGCACTTTACAAGCATTTATCTATTGGCATCCTGCTTGTTTGGGTATTCCTAGTTTGAGCAGCTCGCAGTGTTCAGAGGCAATGAGGCATAGGTGCTACTTGCCAGATTAAGATAAAGGAGTGTTGTTTCCAGTAAGGTTTTCCCCTTTCTGAAAATAAACTTCTTTGAGGTTCCTCCCTTCTGGGAGTCTTGTGTTTGAGGTGCCTGACGTAGTGAGGCAACAGGCGGTAAAGCCCAGGTAGCCCACCAGAGGGTACAGTGCGTGAAGGCAGACTGGTCCCTTGCCTGGGACTATTTAACAGGCTTCCTTTTAGCTGGGTGTGGGAAGTGTTTCCCACACAAGGTGTGTGATAGATTCACTCTTTTGGCTGCCTGTGGTCCTTACTCCAGGTCTAAGTTCCCGCTGTTCACACGCTGTGGCTGTGCGTTAGCTATAAATCATGAGCATGAACTCTTTTGGCAGAAAGGGCTATGAATTAATTGAGTTGGGCACAGTTCTAGAAACACGGTTTTAATGAGCTGGAACAAAGTCGTACCAGGGTAGGATGGGTTGCAGAGAGTAGGAAAATGAATTTTATTCTCTCTTTGTTTATACTCACACATTCAGGAGGCTGTTTGCAACCAAGCTCAGAAGGTGACTCATGAGCACACCCTACTGCTTTCTAAAGCTGATGCAAAAGGCATTCACTAAATTAGCCTGGGTTTTTTTTGTTTTGTTTTCATTTTTGTGGTTACATGAAGTGTTGATTAACCTCTTTAACTTCTTTGATGATCTTAATTTACATATTTTCCTTTGTTCTCTAAACATAAGTCCTGTGTATGTAGAGAGTTCAGAAGTCCTTCCTATTACCTAGACTTTAAGTATGACTTCTGCCTGGTTGCCATGAGTTAGTGTGTAACATGTTAGTAACCCCTTGTGTTTTGGGTTTGGGAGTGTAGTTTAACCATGTGTCCACAGAGCCCAACCCTTAAAGGTTCATAGATTCAACAAAAATCCTCTCATTCTTCCTCTTGTGCCTTCTAAAATTATTTAATTGTCAGAATCATACTTTTTGGTAGAGGAAGAGGGAAAGGGAGAAGGGCAGGGAGAGGGAGAGGAGAGGAGAGAAGAAGAGGTGGCCCTGAGCTGCTGTAGGTGGGTGGCAGGGGAGAGCAGGGGAAAAGGGGCAAACACAAGATTTACTGGCCCCTTGCACTGGGTGATAGGAAACGAGGGAGGTTCAACGAGCCCCCAGCTTCCCAAACTGCAGCATCTGGAGTTTTGAGTTCAGTTTTGAGGTGTCAGTCAAAAAGGGTGCTGCAATGAATGGATCAAAATAATCTGTACCCTGCAAAGACAATCTGGGAGAAGAAGATGCCTTCTGGTGCTGCCTCTGCAGGAGGCGGCGTGCAATTTGCTCAATTTAGCATCAAGTAAGCGTGGCTGAATTTAGCCCCGTATTTTTGGTGTTATTATTATCCGAGTATTACAGCCCAGCCTGTTATCATGAGGCTAACTCACAAGGTTTTATTCAGATTTTTTTCTGGTTTTCTGCTCAGACAAAGCCCAAGGCAACTGGGATTTTCCAGAGCAGAGAATGACTGTTGTCGCTAATAATAGCTTTAGTCAGCAACATGTGTTTAGTGATGCACATCAATATTTGTACTTCCACAGATGCTAAGATATTGCATTTTTGATGTCATGGTGTCCAGGAGCATGCTTTATCTCGGTACGTGTAAAATACTGAATTTTTATACCTACATTTCCCAAGGTGAAAACCTGCAGCTGAAATTCCTCTGTGCCATCAATGTTAAACTGCAGAACTACAGCATTTCCTGCTTCATACCAGAATTTCGTGATTCTTTGAAATATGCACCTCGGCTATGATTTACGAGGTATTTGTGTTGTTTTCCTTTTATTTTTCTACAGAAACAGGTAATATCTCATAGGGTATGTTGAAAGACATTGTGTTTTGAAGCAATTCACCTGGTATTCTGCCTCTCTTGCTCCTTTAGAGCTACAAGGAATATGTGATGGAAGCAATGTTGTTATTCCTCAGATTGTAGCTTGAAGTCGTCTCTTGTTTCCACTTCTCTATCGAGTCATTCTTCTTCTTGTGACCTCCTAATCATTTCTTCGGCAAAAGACTGGGATATGACGTGCAAGGAGATGTTTTCAAGTGAAGCGGAAAAATATACAATAGGGAGGAGGAAAGCTGAGATGTGAGGATCCTGCTTACATGCCAAACCTGCAGAAGTTAGGTAAATAAACACAGGGAAGTTTAAGTCTGCATCACAATGTTGCCCAAATAGCAAGAACAGCCTGGGCTGAAAAGCAGAAAGAAAATTCCTGGCAATATTCTCAGACGTTGGATGGGATGGAGGGAGCTGCTCTCCTCATTTTAATATTGGGTTTTTTTACTGACTAGGTGGGATGAAATCTGCATGGTAAAGGTCTGGCATTTGTATACGTAACGTTGGCAGTTTTGTTTGGAAGAACACCTGTTTGTGTGTGCAGTTCAGCTGTTGTCTATCCAGAAATGATAATTGCTCTCCTTCACGTTGTGGATGAAAGAGGTTTGATGAAAATCTACCATGTGGCTTTTCTTATTTTCATAGACTTAGGTTTTGCTTGTATTCATTTATGTCTTCCAAGCTTATGGTAAGAAGCAAAAGATCAGGAACCTCCTCGTCACAGCTAAGGGGGGGACAGGCTGATGACAGCACCATGCACCAAGATGCGTGTCCACTTTTTCTGGCCAAATTAGTGGATCCCAAAGAAGCATTTTGTTTCTTGTGTTATGGCTACAAATGGGCTTCTACAAGCATTGAGCACAGACATTTTCTCTCGGTGTACTATGTTCTTGATATTGAGGAATAGAAGAGTAGCTGGTGAACAGCTGCTGTGTAATAACCTGCCTAGTTTTCTCTGAGTCTCATCCTGAAATTGATGTTTCAACTCATTCTTATTTGTTAGACTTCACTGGGTTTGCTCATCGCCTGAGAGCTGGCTCTGCACAGGTCTTGCTGAGCAACAGGGTGCCCCACTGCTCTGGAGTTTCTTACATTGTTCACAGTTTAACTTTCATCATTTTATACTAATTTCAAGCAGTGTGAAGAACCTCTTGAAATAGGACATTAGAGCATAATCTTTGCTTGGATACTTATTCCCTCCTCCTGCAGACTCCCCCTGTCTTTTGCTGCTGCACGAGGTTGTCTGTGATGCCTCTCCCTTGTGTCTTGTCACTCAAGGAATTAGAGCTTATAACCTGCTCCTTCCCCTTTGGTGAGGTCATACGTACCATCCTCTTTATTCCAAAAAGAGGAGAATAAATACGCCACCAACCCCTTGGAAAGAAAGAGGTTTAGCAGAAATGCTTCCATTTCTGATACTACATTGGTTAAGATTTCCACCCCCCTTTTTCTTTTTCTCTTGCTCATGGCCACTTTTGGGTAGAGGTGCTATTCTTGTGTGAAACTACTTGCATAGGGAAATACATTTTATTTTATTTTGCTTCATCTGGTTTATAAAATATTTTCAAATTTTTGTGTGTAATTAGATAGATGAAAGGAGGTGTAGGATTCGTGTTTTAAAAAGTATCGTGTGTCAGTGAGCGCCCTGGCTTTATGTTGTGACTTGGCGGCTTTGTGCAGGGGAGGTTGAAACTACCAACAACTGTAAATATAACCCATTTTTATTGGCATAACAGTGACATCTATTGTTCGATATTATATGCATCTGTGCCGCTCTTAGCAACTGCCTGCAGGTATCGAACCGATCTTTCTCACTTCCATGAGATGCAGACGTGCACAGTCAAATTATCGATTCGCAGAATTATGTAATAACACGTGTAGTAATGCCATTAGACAGCTATGCAAAACTAAATCTAATTTGTTTTGTCACAGCCTAATTTACAGATCAGTGTGGACTGGCACACACAGGGAGAGGCACCTCCTGTTTCTGAGAGTGTGGGAAGACGTTGCTGTTAGGAACCTGCACACCAGCCGTGATGCTGCATCCTCCCCGCTGTGCCAGCCAGAGGCTGGCAGCACCCAGCAGCGGGTTCTCCCAGGAAAACAGCCTTTGTGCTGACCCCCAGTGCAGCCGCAGAACCTCTGCCCGCCCCTGCAGTCCTCGGGACTAACCGAGGGAACCCTGAATGTTCAACTGCAGGAGCAGACACAGTAGGCAAGTGGTGTGGGCAAGCCGGGAAAAACACCATTGCTCATTTACTTTTCACTGAGCGGTTGCTGCAAGGCAGACCCAGGAGCCAGCGCTGGGCCTTACTCGTGCCACTAAAGCTGAAGTGTTACAGAACAGCCCCTGGGGCGTACGGTGGCCACAGTGTGCCAGGTGCTTGCCCCGGGTATTTTCAGACCAACTCCTGCACTGGAAACAGAATTCCAAAGCATCAGGCTGCAGGAGTTTAAAGAGAGTTACTTTAAGTCCTTTCTTTTGCCCTCTTCTGATTATCTCTTCTACCTCTCCCTCTTCTTTTAATAGAAGATACAGAATTCAAATAGGGAAGATTTTAATATAGCAGTAATGAAATACAGGGGCTATCTAGTGTGTCACACTGGGGCTGATTAGACTTTCTGATTCGCGGGCTGGCACTCAGGGGAACAGCAACTGTCTCTTTTACTGCTTTGTCTATGAAAACAGCAGAAGGCTATGTATGCTCATTACTATTTTATGTGATTCTGAACATTAGAGGAGAAGTGGAGAGAGCAGAGCTATAGAAAGATGTTTTAAATAATTTTAATGGAATATCGTGTTTAATTCCTATATAAGCAAACTGGGTAAGCAAATACTCTCAGTAAAAATATTTGATACTGGTAAATGAAGCAACATAGTTCCCTTCTTTTTAAGCCATAAGCTTTAATATAAGGATGCAGAAATATAAGAATTGTGTGTAAAGGGAACACATTGCCCGTAGACCGTGCTGTGAAGAGAGCACTGAAATATGCTCTAAACATTCATCTTACACTTAGAATTCACTGGTGTATGTAAATGCTCTCTTGAACAGCCATAGCACATTCCTAAACTGAGGATGTAAAGATGGGCTATTTTGTGTAACCCCCCAGGCTTGCTTTCATTGGAGAAAGAAACAGGAGTCAATACTGTCTTGTCCTCAATGGATCTGTACATAGATGGATCCAGTCCTCCATCCAAGGGCTGCAGGATGAAATAGATTAGAAATCTTGGAATAAAATCTACGTGTCAAATTTTTCATGTGTTGTTCTCCACAGTGATATAAACTTGCAACTAATTTCCTATGTTGAAGACTCCCTTTCCAGAAGCTCTCCACATAGTAGCACCCAGCTGCAAAATAACAGCAGCTGTGTTTCTAAGGGCCTGTGTTGAACTTCTGTGCTTTCCAAAGAGAGAGAAAAATAAATGTAATAAGAACAAGTAACACAGATTTCATAAATAAACACATTCTGAAGGTCTCACTGTTCCCTCAGTCAAGAAGCAAAAGGAATGTATATAATGAAAGCTCTGAATATGTGCAGTGTTGTAGGGGCTGGAGATGCAGATATACTCCAAACCCCACTGGGCTAGATTTTCCGAGATACAAATGTTTACAAAAGTGAAAAAAGATGTTGTCTTTACCAAAAATTTACAGTTTCATGGGTGTAGAATTAAGACATCTAGTGGTGGCTTAAGGAGCGACTGGGATGCTATGGAGAAGCAAGATGAGAGGTCAGCACTTCTGTCCCAAGCTCACTGGCCAGAGAATGCCCAAATCTGTCTCAAAATGTGTGAAATTATGACGGCAACTGATATCAGAGATGGGGAGGCTGGAGCTGGAGGGAAGGAGAGAGAAAATTCAGAAAAGACATGACTCTGGGACTAAAGACAACCACTTGCCCAAGAAGACAGACCCAACCTGCAGGAGCTATTTGCCGTGCTGATGGTGCCTCTGCGGTTGGTGCTTTTAATAGAAGTTGCTAATTTAAAATGAAAGTCTCAAAATAGTTGGTGCACCACGCAAGGTCTCTAGAAAATGCAGGGACAGGGAGATTTAGAGAAGCTGTGTATGCCCTGGGATACACCAGGTGCTGGTGTAACTGCACCAGTCTGGATCCAGCCGGGTGTGTTGGTTTCTTTTTTGGGGAGGAAGATCTTCTCTTTTGACCCCTGAGATGTATGCAGGTCCTCCCTTGTCCACAATCTTAGCTAAAGCTATTGCAAGTGTGTGTGAACATTTAGCAAGAGCCCCCGGAGCACAGAGCCAAGGGGAGATCCCTGGCACAGAGGAAGGTCCTTTGCCTTCAGGAAAGTTGTGCAAAATTACTCTGCTTAATGTCTCAGTCTTTCCACCCCCCAAATCTTTCAGGAAAGGAGTTCCCTAAGATCAGGGGATACATTTTTTTAATGCATTTAAACATGCCCTTCTCCATTTGCACAGAGCTCTTTGGAAAATCTGNGGATACTGGTAGGACCAGCAGCTGAAGTGCCTCGTCCCTGGTGCTGGCGAGCAGCCCACCGGTCCCAAAGGTGAGTGTGAAAGAGGGACATTGTTTTTAATTGCGCCCTGACACGTGGCAGAAATAATGGAAGCGATGGGGCTGAGAGTGGCTCTTGGGGGAAGTGTCAGTGACTCGCGGTGCTCTCGGAGACCCAGAGCAGCCATAACAAATCCTGGCCTCTCCAGCCTCAAGAGAGGCATTTCCACTTCATTTTCTTTTTATGGGCAAAATCCTAAGGTCTTTATTGAGTCTGTGCTCCGTGCTTGCTCGTGTGCCAAAGCAAGTCACTGTGACTGGAATGAAGTGAAAGCTGTGATTTGGGCCCAGCCCTGGCAGACGCACGGCTGGTTTTGGGTGGTGTTTCTTCAGGCTGATCTCGCTGCAGAGCACATTTTCTTCTCTAGTTCAGGCAGGCACGCAGGGCAAGCATCCTGCTGAGTCCCCCCACCTCCTGGTGTGGTCTCCAAGCTGCAGAGGGACCAAGGAAAAGGCGTTCCACTCTCCCACCCCCGGGCACCTCGGGGAGAGGAAACCCCATTTGGAGGAAAAGCACAACAAGACCCAAAGGATGTGGGAGCCTGTTTCACACCGAAATTTAGAGGGCACCGCGCTGTTAATTCCCCACACATCCCCTTGAAATTCCAGCTCTCTGTATTTATTTATTGTCTCTGAACTTGCATCCCTTTAAATTGCAAAAGCAGAGAGTGAGTGATAGTAGGTTCTGAAAAATCAGCGTTAGCAACACGGAGGCAGCCCCCAATCTGAGTGGAGGGCAGTAATTTATTATCCATTAGGTGATCTGTCAATCAAAGAGGACTAACAGAGCAATAAACTTTGAAGAGATCTGTAGAGTTCTGCCCATACTACTAGCTGGCTATCAGAAAGGTCAGGGTGGTGAGATGGATGGTTTCCTCTTCGTCAGACACTCTATCTTTTTTCTGGTGACACATGCAGCTCTCTCTTATCAAGCAAGAGTCTCAGATAGCTCCTGTGGATGAAGTCAACTCCAGTCCAATTGCATACTGTAGTGGTTCAGAGGAAAGAATCCAAACTTTTTATGTTTTACTGAAACATTTGCAATTGAGGACACCAGCCCTTGTTGCTCTGGTGGTGTTGGAAATGAGCTACACCCTTTAGTGCTAAACCCAACCTCCTTGTGAGGCTGGTGCTTCGCAGCTCTGCAGGGCTCCCAAGGCCTTGGCCAGATGCTGAGGTAGTGAAGCATCAGGGAGACTTTGTCAGAGAAATTGTTCTCCTCAGTTGCTCAGCTGTATTCAGTGTGCCAGGGCCTAGATGTGAGACCTCTTACCTAGGATTCGAGGGGTGCATACTCATTTCTTGTCTCTCACCGGATCCATCAACCGCTGGGCTCCTCCAGGGCGAGATCCTGATCATCCTTCAGTAAGACCTGAAATTCAGGATTCATTAAGCCAAACAGAAAGCATGAGAGATTCACAGACCCTGCAAAAGGGAAAAAAACTCAGATTTTGGTTCAGAACTGCTTCAAATGTTTCATCCTACACTTCTGAGTAAAACAGGAACATTCCTGGAGGCAGCGAGTAATATGTGTTTTGAAAGGTTTCTCTAAAGCAGGTGCAGAAGCTTTCCCAGCCGTGCTGCCCTGACACATTAATATTGCCAACAGATTACCCGAAACCCCAAACAGACAGTGTCGCTCCTGCATGGCCATGGAGCTCATTTGAGAGCTCCTCTCCAAACACACTGCGCAAAGCAGCCCGGAGCGTCCTTCCGATGGGGAATCACTCTGTGCCCTGGCACTCTCCCTGGCACCGTCCTTCCTTCCTCACTCCTTATTGCACTGCCATTCATAACCGCTTGCAGCTCACAGGCAGAAGTGTAACCAAACTTTGAGGCCCCTGGGAGGGAACTGGAAATGTTCCCAGCCTCAGATTGCAGCCCAAAATACAGTTCTGGTATTCCCCATCCTTATTGTCATTGCAATATCAGGCACATGTTTATTTGTCGTACTCTAATAAGCTGTATGGGAACAGTGAGCTTGTTTATTCTCTAAGGATAGATTAGAACAACCAGTCTCCTCCTGGAATAAGTGGAAGCTGAATTATTTATTTTCTTTTCTTCCTAAGAAGCTTATAGCATGCTGGATGAAAAGTCAAAAATAATTAAGAAAAACGCTGTGCATTCAAACAGAAGAAATGCACATAGACCAGCAGAAATGCCTGTCACTGTTAGGCCGTTCATGCCTAACGGGTCACAGCTGGGCCAAGACTGGGCTGGGGATGGGAACGGAATATCTTTTTGGTGTTGCAGGGCTCAGGCTGGAAGGATGTAGTGTTTCTATGGAAGTTTGTCCCTTTACGTGAAACAATTACTCGTGTTCACTTTCACTAACAGTCAGCCAGACTCTGGATGATGCTTTTTACCGGGTGATGCAGGAGCACGTCACTAAACAGGCTTCTGTCATGGTGTGTGTTTTAGGGAAGGGGATACTGAGGCACAGAGAAGGGATGACATTTTGGGCTTTGGAACATGTAATCTCTTTACTTATGCTTTCAAATAGTGCTCTTTATTGTTAGGATTTGATTTCTTTTCTTTTTTACGCAGACAGAAAATTTGAAAACACTCCTCCGCTTTATAGATGCACCTTCTTTCCTTACTAAAATACCAAGGCCTCCCACCGAGGAGATATTCTGCCTTTCTGAGTTCCTATTCAATGGTTTCGCACCTTAAGTTGGAATTTGGAGTAAGAGACAATATTCACCCACAATGGGAGTTAGAACTGGTTTCTAAGGTGTGAATGGACATCACTTTATAAAAAGTAAAGTTAACTCCTGTTGTTTTACTGATATTGGATCAATTTTACATTGCCCGAATACATGGTTAGATGTGTCAGCTTGGAGGCATTACATGTACGGAAAAGTCCTTTAATTATGATTCTAAACACGTGTGGAACAGGATTTTCTGAAACAGAATTAACAAAAAGAATAACATTTCAGAGACTAAATCCTCAGTAACCCCAGTTGCTGGATTTCTATTTGGGAATAAATAGCCTGATATGCTCACTTCAGTTTAAGAAAGAAATATCTTAGAGTGAAGGTATTTTGAATGAGAAAGTGATCTCCTTTCCCATTTCAGCACAAACTGAGTCCATCCCACGTAATCATAGTTTTTACTACACACAGATCTGTGATTGCTCATAGAAACAGATTCTCTAGGTTTAAAGCCAATTGCTGCTCATGTTTAAGTGAACCTGCTATTTTACCTGAGGGACAGCAGAAAATATTCATCTCAGCATATTACTAACTCCTTAGAGTTTAATTAATGGATGTGAAGTGCTTTGAGATCATCAGATAAAAGGTGGTTTGTAAGTGTAAGTGTGACGATGACTACCTTGGCTGACCTGCCCTGGAGACGTCTGGAGTTAAAAGCAGGAGCTGCTGCAGTGAAGGAGGACAGGGCTGTGTAGGTGGGTTTTGACACCCCCCACCGTGTGGGTGCCACACAACAGGGATCTGTACCCGCTGCGTCACACAGAGGTGCTGTTATTTAATGCCACAGGCAGAGTCCTGTTCAACTCAGTAGGCAATCAAATTAAGCACCTACTCTTGCATTTGGACATTTTTAAGGCTAAAATCCTAGAGAGTATTCAGACCTAGGAAATACGTGTATTTGCTAGAGCTGAGCAGAATCCGTCTGTTCAGACAGGGATTTTCCAAGCGCTCCAAGGCGTTAGGTACCCAGCCTCTACTGAAGTTCACAGGTACTAGAGCTAACTTTCTTGCAGTCCTTTGAAAATCCTGGGTGTGGTCAAAGATGATTTATGAAGGTGTTTTAGCTCCTCTGGGAAAAATAAAGCATAACCTGGATGCTTCAGGTGGCGTCCACTTACATCTCGAACAAATTATTCTGTTTCTTTAAGGTAAATCCTTCTGCATGTATTTGAGGCTCCATAATTTACCATTCACAGTTAATTCACAGGCAGTGTAATATTCTTTGGCCACCTTCTTGGGCATCCTTGTGGTGGTGTGTTTCACAAGTTCTTTTAAACTAGGTCAGTGAAATGTCATCTCAGCTGAGTTTTTTTTTCTTTGAAGCAGCCTCACTTGAACAGCCTTGAGTTAGCATAATGAAATGTATCTCAGAATATAATGTATAGCAGTATATGGGATATAAGATTCATTGACTTAGCTAGGTTTAAAAAACTAATCCTTGTTCCCTAAATCTTTGATGAAACATTATTTTAGCTTGAAATGTTATGTGGGATGTAGTAATTCTTCCTTGGGTATAAAATTTTATTTCTGCTTCAAGCCTGTTTTGGAAACCTTGGCACTTCCAGCTTACTGCGGATAACCACCACTACACGAAAAGTCCTTTGTGTTACTGGAGAGCAAGGTGCCCTGGTGCTGTGTGGCGTGAAAACTCAATTAATTATAAGAAGAAACAGTATATAAGATTTTCAGAATTAAAACATTATCAGTGCTAGGAACACGAAGGTAAATCTTCTGTTGAATCCAATGCTCAGCCCAGAGAACTGACTGACAGATTCAGAGGATTGCTCTCATCCCAGGTTGCTTGGAAATAAGGCCACTGCATAGGTCAGAAGACCCACTGAGAACTGGTTCAACCTCCAGGAGATGGATACACCAACCTGTGGGAACACAGCGTGCTCTGAAAACCCTGTCATCTCCTGCAGTCAGCACACCCCACCCAGGAAACCCACCCACTAAATGGGAGCCTTGGCAGCTTGACCAGCAGAAGAGTCTGAATATTGTGAAGAACCCATCCCTGTTCTACCCGAGCTAGTGCCTAACAGTTTGATCTGCTAATCTGCTTACAGCAGATCATATTTCCTTGCTTTGAAAACTCACGCTCTTTTTGTAAGTTTAAAAAAAAAAGGAGAAAAAAAAAAGTCAGAAGACTACAAGCTGCATATTTTGTGAATCTTTTAAAGCTAATATTGTTCTAATTGCAAGGTTGGAGATATGGAAACCTCTCCTTTCTTGTTTTTGTTTTATTTCCTACTTAATTGTTTGGCATCGCCTATTCTTGATTTGCAGTCAGATGTCCTAAACGGCAGTACAGGTATTATCCTTATAACGGTTGCACATTCTTATTTAATTATTTTTAAACATCCTGACCCATTATAGATTAAAAGTCATGAATGAGGTTAATGTATAATTAATGAGCAAGGGTGTTCATGATGACAGCTCAGAATAATGATGAATGAGCTGAACAAGAGATCTGACGAGCTGTCCAAGGTCAAATTACACATGGGAGTGTTAATGTTGCCTGACACAGCTTTATTTCCTACTGATTTCCTATTTTAAACAGATTTGTTATTCTTACTGAACTGTTGAGCCATTTAAAGGGATGGGAAGATGTCTCTTGACCTCTAAGTGAGAAATGCTCCTTTCTGGTAGTCCTTGATACCATCTGCTATTAAGTACTAGATCCAAAATCCTTTCTTGGATTGGTTGATTGGAGGGAAGAAGGGGAAAGAAGGGGAAAGAAGGCAAAAAAAACCAAACCACCCCACCTAAAAAAACCCCTCTAATTATTGACTCCATCAATTTCCACACAGCAAATATTCTATTTACTGAAATAAATCTTTACTGACAGACTGCCAACAGCATTCCTGACTGATTTTATAGAAATCCTGGCTTTTCTGACACCGGCGAGAGTCTTACTGTTGTCTCCAGTGAAACCATGATCAAAATCCTGTGTAGGATAGTACTTGATTGGGGAGAATGGGATAGAAATGGTGTGTTGATGCACGGCCTGGCCCCATAGTTTTAATTCACACAGATAAGGTGCTGTCCTGGGATCCGTGTCCCACAGTTGCAGGAACATGCCACTGTGATCTGTGCAGTAGTGATTAATTCTGCCTTTTCTCCATACTTCAAAGCGGGTTTCTTCATCAGTGGCCTTCTCTGGGAAAGAGGGCGTTATGGCTGATGGGCAGACTGTGTGTCAGGGTTGCTGGGAGAGCTATTTGTGTCTGCTGCCTTCGGGGTTTGTTAGGCAGGACCAGGGGCCAAGCCTGGTAGGTGCCTTGAAAATAGGCAGTTTGTCTAATTGCCATGATTTCCACACAGTCTTAATTTATACTTGGCTCAGGGAGGAAGGAAAGGTTTTCTGTCTCCCTAATCATTTGCTATGTACGTTGCTGCTACTTAATTTGTTTTCGTCGGTCACTATTGTCGAAGTTTACACTCCCCTCTCCATCACACACTGAGTTAATTGAATGCTGGTACACACCCCGCCTGCCTGCAAAAAGGGTTGTGCAGTATCCAAAGGGAAATAGCGCAAGATGTTTCAAGACTATATTTGTCTAAAAATAAAGCTTAAAAAAGCTTAAAAAAAAAAAAAAATGTTTTCACCCAATACTTGTCGTCCCTACCACAGCCACTGCCCGTGCCAACAGGCCTATTTTGACCCTGTGAGCAGAGCCCAAAGTGCAGTGATCCTATTATAGAAACCCAGGCTGGTGTAGAAGGGGTCTGAGTGTGACTGGAGCAACCCCTGGCTCTCGCCTGTTCCCGTGGAGCTCAGAGCGATCCTTGGCTGGTACCTTGGGGATGCAGAATGCTTCTGGCCGGCAGGGATTCTGAAAACATTGAGACGTTTCAAGCCATTCGGAAACATAAACATGAACTTCCTCCAACGTTAGAAACGGAAGACAAATCCTACAAGCTGTTGACATGTATCAAATGCTATAAAGGTTGTGCTAATTTGCTTAAGTGAAAAAACACCACGATGTATGAAGGCACAGTATGCTTTTACGCAGTACGGCAGAAGAAGAGATGACTTGGAGCACATACCCATTCCCTAGAAGGCTGGGGTCACAGCAAAGAAATTAGACAAAGGCATGAAGATCTGCAACAGCTATTGGTATAGATCTACTGAACCAAAATAATTCAGGTAAACACAAAATATTGTCCTGGTAGAACTGTCACTTATAATTGTTATGATTTAGACTAAATTAACATAAATCTCCAGCATAGTATATTTAGAAATTGCTTTCATTCTGTCAAGTTCCAAAGTGCAACTTGTGCCTAGATGAAGCTATAGTTAACATTTATCCACTGGTGATTACCTGTATGTAGGATTATGGCAAGCTGGAAGCAAAAAAAAAAATCCTTTTTATCTCCCAGAGTGCTATATGAACAGCAGTGTGGCACCCTGCAAACACACTGTGCCTAGGTGATATGATTTCAGTTAACAGTTAAAAAAAGAACTGAAAATGAACAGAAGTGCCAGAATACAGCACACTCGTGGCATTATGTATCCCATAGAAAAAGAACAACCAGTTCAAGGCGATTAGAACTTGGGAGACCTGCCTCAGCCTGGCACTTTTTTGAGGACCAGGTCACTCCAGATGAGGCCACCAACGTGGGAGGGTTCTTGTGGTAGCTCCTCACTCAGATCACAACACACAAGATGAGTGACCCAGACCTTGTTTTGTACTTCAGGAGCTTCGTTCAGCAAAGCTGATGGACACCTTGTGCCTTTGCTGCTACAGCTGCTCTCACGGGAGATACCTGCGGTGACAAACCGGACTGGCTCCTGGTTTCCCGTGGCTGTGTCGGGGAGGTGGAGGGTACCTTTGCCACACGACAGGTGAAGAGGTTGCGTGGGAAAGGTGCAAACCTGCCTGCTTGATGTGGTTTTGCTGGTCGGGGACCACTGCCTTTCCTGGGCATCCATCCAGAGAATTTTGCTTTGTTTCCTGGCTCAGTGGAGAGCAAAGCGTTGATCTGGCCCCGCTGTATGGCAGGGAGGGCATGATGATGGTGGGGAGGACTTGAGTTTACTCTGCTTTTCCCAGCACTTTCTCTTACTCTAAGAACTTCATAGTTAGGAAATTTTGCTTGGAATAAAACACAACCGTGTCACACATCCGACATCAGGGACTAAGTAGTGCCCAAAAAGTATTTCTTATTTTCTCTTGCTGGATCTTCCCTTTTTCTTCCTCTATTTTTGTTCAGCTGCTGGGCTGCAGATAGACCCAGCGTTCAGGTTAGATAAACTTCACATGTTCTTCTTTGAAGGGGTAGTGTTTTATTCTTGTTTATTGTTTTCTTGCAGTATTGTTTCCTCTATATTTTTTTCTTTTGGCTTTTTTACCATGAAGGCTGCTGGAGCAAAAATCTTAAAAACAAGGAAGACAAGATAAGCAATACCTATTCTAAGAGAAAATATTCCTGAATTCTGGCAAATTCAAAAATATGAGTTTAAAGGGCAAAAAGTCTTATTATTACTGAACACAAACTTTTCCACCTATTTAGGAAAGGCCACGTTCTCAGACGTGATGTATTGGGATTTCTGGATGTGCTTCACGACAATCCTAAGCACCCACCAGGCACAAGATTTCACCTTGATTGGGCTGAGTTGTCATCGAGTACGTTTTATTAGGGGGAAATAAGAGAGCACCTGCCCCGGTGGTGCAACCCCAGCTGGTGTGGGTCGAACTAAGCACTGTGGCAGTCACGATTGCAAGCACTGATCTTTGTAAGCCGTGTTTGGAATGGGAGAAAGAGCTGTGGTCTGCGTCTGGGTGGGATTGGGTTTGTGTTCTTTGTTTTTTGAATGGGGGTAGACTCAGTGGAACTGTGTTGGAAACCACAATAAGCAACTTCCCACACAGAGAGAATAGTAGCATTTTGGAAATGTAAGATGTGTGGAGCATGTGTTGGTATCGGCTGGTAATTAATCCATTCTGAGCAGAGCTTTAAAAAGTGGTTTGAAGCTGTTAGAAGTGTAAATGGCTGATCTATACCCATCTCTGTCTTCTGTGCTGCTTCAGAGAACTGTGAGTAAGCTCTTACAGGATGTATGTATGTACAATATATGCATGAAACCTGCTGTGCCCTTCCTTCCAATTAATGTGCATAGAGACCGTGATTGATTCTGAGTACAGAGCAAGAACCAAGTCCTCCAGGCTAGTTCCCTGCTGGGGCCCTTCCCTGTAGAGTATCAACAGGAAAACAACAAATAAGTCAGTATTACTGAGCATATCCTTAGAATGCATAGGGGAGAAAGTGGAAGAGCAATAGAGATTATCCCTGAATTTTTTTTTATGGAAATTGCTTTTCCAAGAAGTTAAGACAGCTGGTATCTTTTTGAGATGGGATACATGCTATGTGCCGTGGGAATTTTATGATTGCCTTTACAGATTGTGAATTTCCTGCTGGTCTTGCATTGCTGTTGGATACCTGTTGCTTGTACTGTAACCCTAGGTAAGATGCATCAGGCTTAGCAAAACTCCCTGTCTTCATTTCAGCTCCTAGAAATTAGTTGAATCTAAGCCTTTATAATCTCCAAAAAAAAAACCCCAAAACCCAGTGGTTTTCTATTCCTCACTGCTGTCCTTAGCCCAGTGCCCCACAATTCTCGCATCTCCCTGTGCCTGCTGCTCCCACCCAGCCCCTGTGCACCCACCAACCCGTGGCACCCCAACACAACACCCATGGACCCACAGCACCCCAACACCCACCGCCTCTGCTCCTGCTCAGTGGGGCTTGGGGCACTGTGCGGGGCAGGGGAGCTGGAGGAGGAGGGGATGAGTGGCT
>VZRU01012164.1:689700-722759 GCA_013398155.1 Pedionomus torquatus
ATCACCAAAGGCAAAGGAAAGGCTGGCATTGCAAAAGGCAGCAGGAAGAAAAAGCAGGGCTGTGGGTGCGGATGGAAATCCTCACCCAGAATGTGGTTTTGGCTGTGGTTCGCAGGCCATTCAGTGTTTCAGCTACAATCTGATTTCCTGTGTCTCATGTGGGCCCCATCACTGCTCTCTCGATGCACTCCCTGCCTTACCCCACCCTCTGCTCCTCAGCATTCTCCACTCCCAGGCTCAGCATTTTTATTTCAATCAAGTCAATATTTCTCTTTACTTTTTGTGATGGAATTGATAAAATTCCGATATCAGCTGACACTGGGCAACTTAACAGTGAAGTCACAGGGCCTCTGCCAGGAACACTTTACCAAGGGTTGGGATGGTTCTGGTCAGCCCTCTCCACCCTCTCCCCTTTGCATTTCATACCCTACCAGCATCCTAACCTCCAGGCAAAGTAAGTCCTGAATATTGTCTTGTGTCCATCTGAATAAGTTTCAGATGGGTAAACGCTTGTATTTCTAATTCAGGGTGCTGGGAGTTAACGCTGTCTCTTCCAGCTCAGTGCCTGGTTTCTTAATCAGAGAAGTAATTAACAGGCTGGAGCACATCACCGGCTGACACTTACCCACGGAGCGAGCAGGGTGCCAGGGCTTGGAACCACACAAGCAGGGGGAGAACGTGATTCTGCTGACTTTTGTTCCTAAACGTATTTGCCAAGCTCTACCCTGTCAGTGAAGGCTTGGCTTCCAAGTAACACTTTGGGGTGTTTTTGTCATTGATTCTATGAATATTTGTAACAGCCAAAATAATTTGGACAAACCCAGATTGGTTAGCTGTCAAGGTCACCTAATATGCAAAGGCTTTGGGAAGCTTTTGGTGAACTGTAAGGAAGGGTTTACTATGCTTGCTTCATTTAAATGTGGATGAACAACATTTCAGGCTGTTTCAAGTAACATTTGTAGTTTTGCAAATAAAATTCCTTAATCCAGATTGAATCCAGTCAGGGGCATGAGACCGTTCTCAGTGTAATGTAGGCTTCCCTCTGAAACTGATTGTTGCATTTAAAGAAAGTGCAGACCTTGCTGCCTCCCAGTCAGCTTTGGCCGGGCAGTACGTTTGTCCCCCAGCCTTCTCTCGCCATCTGAGCTTCAGCATTTGACTGGTAGCTGCCCCGGGAACACCAGCATTTTGGTGGCAGGATTGGTGCTCATCCAGTGGTGTGACAATGCAGTGTCTGCTACGTTTTGCCCCCAAGTAACCCAAGTGAGCTCATCCTTTACAGCCCAGTTCCCAATTTAATTATGAGGTTTTGAGGTCTATGCTAGATCTTGTGATTGCTTAAAGAAATATTCCCCAAATCAACCCCCTGATGGCTTTTCTTTTTCTGTTTCTAATGAACATCCCTGTGTAATTTGTTTCAGAAAAATATTCTAAAAGTTCCATTACTCAGTACAGAAGAAAAACAAATTTTAAAGCTTTGGAAAGGTTTTTATAATACAGAACAGTCATTTTTGGGCCAGCTGTGCTTGGCAGTTTCTGTTCAAGTGGGGAGATGCTGAGCTGGGGGGTAGTGCTTGGCAGAGTGCTGAGGCAAAGCTCATCTGAAACACCCTCATTATTGTCCGTGTTCTGTTCTCTCACTAATTTCATCTATTAAACAAATAAATGAGTGATTATACCAGATGAGGAGTTTTTTTTGTACAAGAGGATCTTCTAGCGTTGCCATCTTTTAGTGGTAATTATGCAGTCATACAGATGTTGCCTACAGGCAGGTTTGAAATAATAATTTTATAAGGTGTATAAATCACACCATAAAAATAAATAAAGATACAAGTGTCTAGTCCAAAGACAACAGAGAAATAAAGCTGAGGGTCAGGATTAGGGAATACTTGATGGACTCAGATGGCAGTTGGTCCTGGCTATAGTTGTGCTATGTCTTTACGTGGTTGCAGAATTAAGGCTCTGGAGCTTAAAAAGAATAATACCTGTGATGAAGTGTCCGTACCATGAGCAGGTCAAGCAATTTTTTATTTTTTTTTTCTTTTCTGCTCAGATTCACAGTTCCTAATGCAGAGAGTCAAGTAGTTGTGTCACGTTTGGGAGGGTAAAAGCAGGCCAGCATGAAAGCATTGCAAAACCCAAACCTCATACGGTCCCAAACTCGTGAACTCTGCGTGCGACGCTCAGCTAACACATTGACTCACGCATTTGGATGAAGATCCTGCCCAGCATATGGTCCGAAATGGGTCTCTCCTGTAAATTTCATGGAGTTATTTTCTTTATAGCTTTACTCTTCTGAAGCCTAGTAAAAATACCCGTTCCCTGTTTATTCTGGCTATTTAGTCTAGCAATTATGTAATATTCATGAAACAGAAGCAGCACATAATTTTTATGGTTCATAATATCTCTCCTCAG
Source organism: Pedionomus torquatus (assembly GCA_013398155.1). Taxonomy (NCBI): domain Eukaryota; kingdom Metazoa; phylum Chordata; class Aves; order Charadriiformes; family Pedionomidae; genus Pedionomus; species Pedionomus torquatus. The sequence continues at coordinate 692,116 of VZRU01012164.1, forward strand.
CAAAAAGCTGGCCACTTAGAGGAATTTTCTTATCCCAGGATGCTTTTTTGGTAATGACTTTTTGGCAAAACCAAAGTCCTGCAGCCTGGAGGGAGTCATTTTGTAACTGATTGACTGTTCTCTTCTTGCTGATGAGCATTCGTAACTTCTATTGCTTCTCTTCCTTGTTTTCCCTTTCTTCTTCCTGAGGTGATGATCGGAGATAAATATCTACTTTTGGCTTATAAAGCTGCCAAATTTTAGGATGATTTTGTTGGGGGTGTTCTCATTTTCAGGAGATAGCAGAGGAGACTACATGCAGAAAAAAACAAGTTTGTGTCGGTTCAGCACTTAGGGGAGGTGTAGAAGGTTCACGGATATGTTCAGATGTCTTGGTACCATACAGATACAGTTATAAAATCATGCTGGTTTTATTTAAAACCGTGGGACACTAACAGAAAGATGTAATCTCAGACTCGGCTTCCATTTTCACATAAGCCCACGGTAGTTCCGCTGGAGCCAACAGATAAGCACTGGTTAAAAGGAAAAAGACAAAGTAAAATCAGAAGTCTTTTTGTTTAACTGCCACGAGAAAACATATTGTACACCTGAATTTTAAGAAAAATATAAATTAAACTGAGAAAGCAGTTGAAAAATTCAGATTATTCGGTTGATATATGGAAAATGGACACGGATGAAGACTGTAACCTTTATCTGAATGACAGTTGAGGTTACAGGGATAAATATTTATAGGAAAGGTGTGAATTATTTATATGTGTTCCAAGATAGCAGAGTTTAATGGCATCCTTTCCCCGGACTTGTTACACTCTAAGCTGGGGGTCGCCTGCACAGTGATGCTGTATCTGATATTAGAGGATTTGTGTTTGACATGAGGAGACTGCGGTGTATGGCGGGGACCTGCTTCGTGTTTGAGTTTGCGTTCGGAATCGGTACAAAAGCCAACAGCAGCATACAGCTCTGAGTAAACATTCAAGGCGCTATAAATCATCCATCTAATGTTGTTATGCTACAATGGCAAATTATGCTGGTTTCATCTCTGCAGTTAGACAGTGCAACAGATGGCAAAGATTTGCACAACCAGTTAAAATTCTTGGCAAAGTAAATTTTCTGAATTTGTAGCTGAAGAGTTAGTTGAGGTGCACTGGAATATTTCTACCAAAAGGGAAAAAAAAAAAAAAAAAAAAAAAAAAAAAAAAACCAACACAAGTTTTTTCTATAATCTCTTTTTTCACTTAAAAACTAAAATTTGACTCATTTGCCTAACAAGCAGTGTTGTTGCTCGGCAGCTTCCGTACATGCCTGCCCTGCGGTGGGGAAAACTGCCAGCCTCAAATTATCCAGGGAGCTGTTTGCAAAGGATCGATTCCACCTTTCTCAGGTCTGCAGTGGGACGGACCTGTCCATTTGGGCTGCGCAAAACATCGGGCTTGACCTGTTCCTTATTTACAGACTGGTGGTTCTGGATCCGGCACTCTGAGTGCCGTAGGTGTGAAGGGAAGGTGGGCTGTATTCCTGACGGTGGATCCACGAGGGAATATTACGGAGATAGCTACTCTAAATGCAATCCAGTCTATACGCTTATTTCTCATCTTTAATTCATTACTGTGTTATAGCCATACTTTACACTACAAAGACTGTAATTATGTTGTAGTTTATGTTAAAATTACAATGCAATTTCAGTGCATTTTAATACATAATTATCTGTTAGTTAATAAAGCTTAACAGTTACATGTTTAGAGTCCCTTTTACTCCAAAGGAATAATTCTGAATACATGTACTATTAAAACCCAGGTATTATAACAAAACTATACTGCTCCCAGGATCATTCTCTGTTATCCGGTGAAGGGAATTGGGGCTAATTTTAAGAAGTGAATGCAAATCACCATTTAATAGCAGTGCAATTTCAGTTCTGTGATAGGACACCATGCCTTGCAGGTTGTTTTCTGCACTGGACTCACATGTACCAAACCACACGTAAAGCAGCGACAGTTGGGCCTGTTCCTGTACTATTTTTGCTGGTTTTGGGATGGGTTTGGCAGTGCCGACTCTGTGTTTGCATCTGTGCTGAGCAGCACATCCACAAGCTGTACAGAAGGTGCTGGAGTGGCTGCACCTTCTCTGTGCCATGTATGGCCTGAGCTGCCCGTGCCCTTAATGCCATGGCTGAGAGCACTGTGGCTGCAACCTGGGGGAGCTGGTGGGAGAGCTCTCACAGCAGATCTCACCAGACATCACACAGGCTGTTCTCATTCCCTTCCAGCTCCGAAGAAAATCAGCTGAAAGGTTTTGGGGAGGCTTATGTGGGCTGGGCCTTGGCCAAGGCAAATGGGGGAACTTGGATGTCAAACACTTCTACCCGCTGGTGCCTTAGATAACCCCAAATGAACTGAGTGATCTAAAAAGTCTCCTCTCTCTGAGACACGTCCAGCCACCAGTCCTAGCCAGAGCAAGGGTTTGGATTTGGGCTGACAGTGAGACTTGCAGGACTATCAGGACACAGGAGGTTTCTCCAGGGAAACTTCATGTTCAGGGTCCTGCCCATGCCCCATGGTCAGTGTCTGTGCCCAGGGACAGGGGCCCAGGGGGAGCAGGTGAGGGGGACATGTCTCCCAATGAAAAAATTCACCACAAAATTGTTGGTATACTAGTCCTTGGGTTCTTTGGTGGAAAAAATACAGACTCTTACTCCTCTGAGGGCCATCAAACCCAGCTTCAAGCTCGGGCTGTGTTGATGACTCATTTCCCTTTGATTTTTTTTTCTTTTTCATTTTTTTTTTGTGTCAGTAAGACACTGCACTTCAGGGGGAGGGGGAAATCCAACCTGAAGATAAAACAGATAATATTTGTTCATTTCTCTACCAATTCGCCCTCAGAAAGAAGAAAGGCGAGCAGCCCAGCTCACTTGAGATAGTGATTTTTCAACACTTTTGATAAATTTTTTAGAGACTTTTTCTTCAGGTCCTTCTGTATGATTCCTGCATGCAAAACATTTTTAACTCCACTTGGCTGTATACTCTCTGCAGCTCTGTCAGCCGGGCCAGCACACGCACCTGCCTAAAGGATGCAAAGTCCTTAGAGACTCAGGTCTGGGTACGGCTGGATTGAAGAACCAAACTCCCAGTGAAGTTAATGTAATCTCAGTGTCAAAAAGATCTTTGGGAGTCTGCATCTGCATCGGAGTATGTCCCTAAGATAAAAGACCGAGGCTGCTGCCTTGTAAGACGGTTCATTAAGAAGCAAAAATATTTTTTTAATATTATGAGTAATTAATTCTAAATTGGGTGACCCTGTAACCATGCAGAGAATTTTCCTGGTTCGTATCCATCATACTCTCTGCATCTCCATGAGGGCAGCCTGGTCATGGGGGACCTTTCATACTAGTGATTTTTCCTGGATTTACGTGATGCTATGTTATAGGTTTCTTTTCTATTTTTAGCTGTAATAAGTGTTGAGCCTTAACTGTTGTTTGCAGGTAAGATGTAGGTGTTTGTAATTTGGACAGAAAATTACTAAAATTTGCCCTCTTTTGTTGATGGGACAGTTCTTGGTATTTGCTCAGCATTCTGGATCTCTGCCTAATGTTTTCCACAACCTATAAACACTTCTCAGCGTTGCTACTGAGACAAAAGAATGCGGTTGGTTTTCTTCTGTCATCTACTTAGTTACAAACTAGTTTATACTGGTTGCCACACTACTGGTACTAGGGGTTTTTTTACTGGTTTTTAATACATTTTGTGGATTTTCATCTGGTATTTTTGTTGTTTCAGTGAGTAGCTGTGACTTTACATAACCTTCCACTGAATGTGGAAAGGGTTTCCAGACATCTTCTGCCAATATAATGTAGTAGAAAAAAATGTCATTTTTAATCTCAAGTACAATTTTATATTCATTTTTCACAGTGAATTAAAACGATACTTTTTCTAGTATCTAGCTGCAAAATGCACGTGCATAAAAGAAACATTTTACCTTTGGAGTTGGAAATAGTCAAAATAATATATTTGGAGTAATTAAGAATAAAATAATTTTAGGCAGCTTAGAAAAATCCCTAAAGCTTTCTAAGGCAAATGTGCAATTTGAATGCTTCTCTTTTAGCTTAGAGTTTAAAAACATTCTGCTGCTTCATTATCACAGGATCTCCCAGTGTACTGCCCTCAAAGAAACAGCCATTGATAAAAGATGGGAAAGAAGCTGTACATTTTCCCTTTCTTCACTTTAATTGTATATAAGGCTCTTTTTTTTTCCAGTTTTCCTTTTTTTTTTCTTGCTTGTTGTTGCCAGAAGCGGGAATAACTGGATTTGATGGCATTACAGAAAAAAGTTTCTCAGGTTCATATGCAATCATCTCAGTCTAATGCAATCCAGCTCAATTTCCAAGAGAAAATCCGATCCTCAGACTTCTTTTGTTCCAGTTTTATTACCAACTTGCTGTGTAAGGTGTTTCTCAGCAACCTGGCCTGTTTTTCCCTTTATTTGATATAGGTACTGCTCTTGACATGTTCATAGGAGCAAGTAGGGGAACAAAACCCCTCAAAACGCTAAAGCACACTCAGCTGGACAATGGGGTTTTTTTAGTATTGTCATGAACTTCCTAATGCCCAGCTGATTACTCTAAGGATATGTATTCTGGATAGTTTGAGATCTTGCCCAAATGTTCAGTGCTATAATTGAGTTTTTTGTTAGCGACATAAGAAATAAATGAAACGTGCACACAGCGGTTATCTAAATGAGCAGATATTCCATGATAACATTTCGTTTTGATAAAGTAATTTTAGGAAGAAGCTATTAAAACTGCATTCTTGTGCAACTCGAGAGAGAGAGAGCTGAAAATGGTTCCATTGCAGGCTTGACTTCTTTAAATTTACATTAGTGCTCAAAACAATCTTTGTTTTTTGCTTGGAGAAGGGGGACATTCTTTCTGCTTTCTGTTACATTTTAAGTTAAAAAAAAAAAACCAACAAAAAAAACCCCCAAACCTAAAAAACCATCCTTCTTTCAATCAACTCAAAAGATGGATCAGAAACAAGCCTTGTTTTCCTTAGGACTGAGTCACTTGAGTGAGAAAGATTAAAAAGAAATCCTCAAACCTCTTAACTGCTGCGAGTAACAAATTAAACAATGTCACGTAGGAGACCCTGGGGAATAAATTAAGGTCAGGACACCTGTGAATAATAGATTTAGAGAGGGCATAGGGGGATGTACCTGCCCACAACTTTCTGAAAACAAGGAAGGCTCTGGGGGCTGGGAGGTGGACGTTTTGTTGTTTTTCAAAGATGACTTCGATGGACTCCCTTTTAGGAAATAAGAAGATGCTGAGAGACAAGTAATTTCTAGTTCTTCCTTAATGACTCTGTTTTATTTTCTTGGTAAGTGCATGAGATCTGAAACTGGGAGGAAGGGGGATAAGACAGTGAGGTAGATGAACAAGACCAATGACTTTTAATTTTCTCTGATGTGTCTTTGGATAAAAATTAAATCTCCTGCAGCTGAATTTGTTAAAATAGGAATTGCTGCTGCTGTTCTTCATCCTGTGAGACTTTATTTACTACAAGAGTGGAGAATCTATTTTTTCCTATTATGGCAAGACTTCTATTTTTAGCCTTGCTTCCTAAAGAACCAATAATGAAGATATGCTCATCTCTTCCTTTATCCCTCACTCCTCTCCTCAATGATTTCAGTCCATTGACTGAGTTCAGCCCAGCTGGTTGAAGGAAGGGCTGTCTGTGAGGCAATTAACTGCTGTGGATTTCACAGGAGTAGGTGGCTGGATAGAAGTTGCTGCAAGTGCTCTTTTGAGGTAGAGGCTATATGGAGAGCTCAAAGCCCTCTCTAATGCAAAATAATCAGCACAGAGAGAGGTGTTTAGGAAGGTTTCGAATGCAGGGAGAACCTGCAATTGGAGCTGGCACCTTATCAGACCTCAGGACATCCATCTGCAAGATGCAGGTTCTGAGCACTCCAGCCCTCTTGAATTCTTGCTTGCAAAGCAGCCGGGTTGTTCTGGAGCTGTAGATGTGTGAGTACTTTGTGTTTTCTCAGTTTTGCAGCAAGGCTTCTTGCTGTCTCTTCCTGTCAGCCTTGTTTTGTGCAGGTTGCTAACAAAAATTCAAAGCAGGATTTGAAAAGAGGATATTGACACAAATGAAGCATCTGACTGTGGCAGTGAGACTGGGGGAGGCTGGCCTGGCTGCCTGGAAGAGGAGAGACCACATTGGACTGAGGGATTGATTCCTGGCTCACAGGTGACCTCCCCAACTCCTCAAAATAGGGTCAAAGAGCCTTTGTCAGTGTTTCCTGCAACAGAAAACATATTAAGAGCACTTCTCAGCGGGGCCAGGGATCACAGAGCCCCAGGACCCTTGTTATACGCCAACTGACCTAAAGCCCCCAGGGCTTTTGGTCAACTAGGGTTGAATTTAGGGTTGTTCAGGCCTTCTTGGTGGGGATGACTCTGCTCTTAGCAGTCCCAGCACTAGAGAGAAAGGAAGGAGAAAGGCAAAGGGTTGTGGCAAAGAGCTCTGCTGCTCTGTTCTGCTGCAGTAGCACAAGATGAGCAAGCCCTGACCACCGCTGCCCCCCTCTCGACTGCGCAGAAGTCGTGGGGGCTGAGGGAGTCCCCCCAGCCAGAGCTGGAGAAAAGATTGGGAAACGTCCAGTTATTCCTTGAGCCAAAAAGAAATAAGTCTATTGTGGATGGGTAAAATTCTCTGAGATGAGCACTTGGGAAGGAATAAGCTAATAAGTGTCTACCCTGAGGAAGAATACTTGCCAGTTTGGAGGCTGAAATATTATCCGTGCTTTAAAGGCTGGGACATTCTGAACAACATTTAAGCTAAATCGTCTGGTTTATAATATGAGATGGTAAATCCCATCTTCCTCACAAATTAAGTCCCTGCCCTGAAATCTATGAAGTAGTTAGGTTTTTGAGTTGGGTCTTGTTAGGTCAATAATCAAATAATATCTTCGTATCTTTTTTGTTCCATGTTTCAGAATAATTATGCTTATAAGCATAAAGATTAATTTCTGCTCAATATGTATGCACTCTGGAATCCCTAGGTGTGAATAACAATATCTAATTGCAGAAACTAGAATATTCATTAAATTCTTCCAGATAATCTTTAGACGGGTGTATTAAGATTCAGGTAAAGCAGGAGGGGTTTCTGCAGAGCTGTGAAATGCTCCTGGAAGTTTCCCTTTATCCAGCAGGATCTCACCATGTACAAAAGCATGAAGGAAGAAAAGCAGAAAAAGGCTTCGTGTGGCCAAAAAGGCTTCATATTAATGTACCATTAATTTTTTTTTTTTTTAATGTACCATTGATACATATGGAGATATGTTTTGTATAGTTAATTCTATCTCCCTAATAATTAGTATCTTAAACAATATTTTTCAAAACCATTACAAGGTGAGCAACCAACATAATTTTTATGTTATGATTAAGTGATACAGTTCTAAAAATGCTGTAATGTAGAGTTGTGCTTCTTTCTGCGTAATCACCCTAACTAGGTGATTACTAGTTATACTTTGTGTACTGTGGAAAAAGCAAAGTGAAATATGGACAAGGCTATGTCCACTCATTTGCTGCTTAGCAACAGGTTAACGTGCACTTTTGGTTTTTGTGAGGGCTTCCTGAAATCATAGGGAGTGCCATGGAAGGTTATCTCCGGGAGGGCAGCTATGCCATCCCTTTCCCCAAGCCAGGATCAGCTATAAATATGGTATGGCTGACTGATGTCTGACTTGGCATTAGAATGCTGTGCCTCTTTCTTTGTATTTATAGAAATAAGCTACTTTCTCATTTGCAAATGAGAAATGCATCTACATAATTAATACACTCAGTGTGTGTTTTGTCTCACTCTTTCTCGAGTTCGGCTTCCCGCATAGTAAAAACTTGTGATGAATCATACCAATTTAGGCACCTCATAACCTCTGTTTTCAAACTTTGGAGGTATCTTGTCTGAAGATCAGCAGGAACCTCCCCAAACTAAACTCCCAATGTGTTCATCTTTGAGTGGGTGAGCGGGTTAACTCTCAGAACAGTCAAAAGCTGGTGGTGACTTAGTAAATGCAGGAGAGGAGAGTCAGTACACGGAGACCTCACAGCAGAGACCCAGCAGCTCACGCTGCTCGCTGAGTGCTCTGCCTTTGGCAGTCATGCCCAGAGTTGTTGTAGCTGATGCGTCTTTAAGCAAGATTCATTGATATGCCATTTTTCTGGTTTTCCTGCTGGAAGAAACTTTAAAATAAAATAATAAAAAAAATATATAGTGTTGTACGTAACCCAGAAAAGCGTTGGTTTAAGACGTAGTGAACACAGTGCAGGTGGTCTGAAGGAGAACATCTCCACTGAGTATGGTGGTTTTCCCCCTTTCCTGGATACACAAACAGCCACAGTTATCCAGTTTCAAATGGAGATGCATTTTGAGCACCAGGCTTGTTATTCCTTTTGACTAGTAGTCACTGTTTAACTTTATTCTGTCCACAAAAAGCTTGCATTTTTCCCTCTGATTTGTTTTACTCAAATGCTTACTTGCCAGCAACCGGAGTTTTGTGCTGGTTTGGCTGTTTGCTGCTGGCTCCTTGTGTGTGGTAGCATCCCAGTGGTTAATTGTGTCAGGTGATACTGTTTCTCATCTCTGACTAAATGCCCAAAACTTTTTGTAACAAGGGAATAACAAGCAGTTAGTAGTGAATTAGCAAACACTCTTGATCCCACAGGAATATCTTTGTTTGCATGAGAATATATTCATACAGGAACAGCCACTCCCCAACCATTTGTGCAAACAAAAACATGTTCCTTTGAATATTCATGAACAACAAGGGGCACAAACATGGTTGAACCAAGCAGCTGCTCAGAATTCCTACAACTGTTTTGTAAACACCGTTTTGCAGTATTTGACCAGCTCTAGGTACTGCTGTCAGACAGGAGCAGAAATGAACTGAAATGTTGACAGTAGTAACAGCAGATTAAAAAAAAAAAAAAAAGAAGTAATGAGCAATACATTTACATACTTTAAATCCTACCAAGTATAAAGGCCAACAGTGATGATGAGCCTCATTCAACTGTTTTTGTTTTGATGATGAAATACACCAACATAGTAACACATCTCATTGGTTAGGCACCTTTTCTCAGGCTAGTTTTGCTGTCTCATCTCTTCAATTATTTCCTTCCTTCCTTCGTTATCTTATTTCTATTCTGCAGTCTTGAATGCTGGAATAAATTAGTTGCTTGAAAATTGCTCCTGTATTAAATATTCTGCTTGATTTCTTAATCCCTTTTTTCTCCATTGGTGTCCATTCTTTCCAGCGGTGAGCAGAATGATGCCCTTGGACTGGAAGCGGAGCAAAAATCACCTTTTAAGTCTTTTCTGTTTTGTCTGTCTCTTGTTCAGCTCCCTGGGATGATGCTGTTCTCTTCAGAAATAACCCTATTTTAGCTGGAGACAAGCAGAATGTGGCTCTTCATCAATGGGCAAAGCTTTCCAAGTTGGTGAAGAAAATGGCAAGGGAAAATAAGTCTTTGAGGGTCGTGATGAATAAAAAGGAGACAAGTTTTGAAAAGTAGCCTGAAAACTGTCCTCAATTTGTTTTTGAACTGCTGACTTCCCAAAGCAATTTAGTCACTCATCCATGAAGCTAAATAGACTTTGCTGCTGCTTATGTCTAGGAGAGTTGTGGAAGCTCCTATTTTTTTGTGTGTTTTAAATCTGCATGTAATCACTCCATCTGCTGGGTTGTACTGGCGCTTTTTTTGTGTGTGTAAAAGTGCAAATTAAAAGTATTTGCTGGGATTTCTAGAGCTCCAAGTGAAAAACTATTCGAGATTTAAATTAAATGAATTGCCTTAAATTGATCAGATCCTAATTTCTCTAGTATTGTACAAACAAAAATAAAATTCAGTATTGTTACCTGTGGGATGTGACAGGATTCAATAGGTGGGATGCTGACCCTAAAATGGGAAGGTCTGTGTTTTAATAGTTGCTCTGCAACCAGCCTGCTATGGTAGTTTGTGCAACTCCAGTTTCCCCATACACAGGAATAGGGAAAGAGAACTGTAATTAATTTTGTTGGTTTTATATAGAGCTGAATTAATCATTTAATTCTTTTTCTCTGCATGTGTTTTCTAAAATAACTGAAAGACAAAGCACTCTGTGCATCTTACTTGTGATTCCCTGCCCCCCTTTTAATCAAGTAATCTGTTTTAAATAGAATAATGTTCTGTATAGACAGGCCACCTCCTGTTGAACATTCCACATGTTTTTATGTTGCTCAGTGGCACTGATATTAATATTATGGCAGCAAGGCAGACGGCAGGAGCTAAAAAGTTGAAAATTAGTGCAAAATAATACAAATAAGTTGGTTCTGCTCATGCAGTTTACCACATTAAGGAAACATTCTTGGGAATTATTCAGAAGAAGGTGGAATACATTTGGGAAAAAAGTGCATATTTGCATAATGCAGCAAATTTCTCGGCTTTTGTGCACCACCACATGTAGGTGAGATATTCATTTAAGAAGTTTACAATTCTGCATCCATTCCAATATCTGTTTATAATAAATAACTGAATGTACTTTGAAAAGAGGAAGGTGATCTCTACAGCCCTTGGGCATTAGCTGCTAACAGTGAGATACATTTTTAGCATAGTCTGTTTATATTGAAATTAGATGTTTGCCATGGAAACCTACGTGTTACAATATACTGTCTCATTCTGAAGTGCAGGAAGGCTTTTCAGCGAAAAGCATGGGGGAAAAAAAGACATCTAGTGCTTTTTTTTCTGAAATGATCTAATGATGATTTCTTCATGTTTCTGATTGATTTGATGAGGCCTGCTCAAATCACTCGGTTTGTGTGGAGGATGGGAACTCCCATCTTCAAAACAGTATCTTCCTTGGAATCCTCTTTTCCCTCTGAATTTCAGGCATTTCCATGAAGGAAAATCCTGAAGAATATTTTTGAGACAGTAGCTCTATTTCTTACTGGTGGAAAGAAACAGCTTTTTGCTCTTTGTTTTGATTTCCCATCAGATGATATATAACTCAATATTAAAAAATACAAAGCTTTTAAAATTTTCCATTTGAAAAGCATCAACATGAGACGTTTTGGCTTTGCCCTTATGTTCTCTTTGCTCTCTCTTGTTTTAAAAAATTATTCTAGTGAATGTCAAGTAATTTTTACAAAGTGGACTTTTGCTTTTGATGGACCTGAACGCTGTGGCACTATGCGATTCTGTTTTTAAAGGAGTTCTGCTCACTCACCAGTAACTGGAGAATTGCTTCTCTTCTTGAGGTCAGGCTTGGTGTGTGAAATCCAGCAGCCTCATCCTGAAAAGAAATGTAGCATTCCCTGGATCCGTGTGACAAAGTTGTGGCACTTATTCTCCCACCAAAGAGTTTCATCTAAAACTAAGAGACTTGTGTGCAGCCTGAGGCAGTGTTGGACATTGGTGCTTCGGTAGCTGAGCTTCTGAGCAAGGAGGAATAAGTTCAAGCGTTCCGTTGCTTTGAGCAACTGAAACCACTGGTTACAGGTACGACTTTGTCAAGACTTCTGTGGTTCAAAGCAGTCACTGCATATATATTTAAAATCCAAACTCCAACAGTCAGAGATATGTTTAAAATGCCTTGGCAGCTGCAGCCTGGACACTTTGTCTTTTGCAGAAATTCATTAGAATGTAAAAACCCATCAAATCACATAATTCTCTTTCTTCCTCTTCCACGTTATGCAACAGAAAATTAGACTACTGGAAAACAGGCAAGAGTTTTTTTCAAAAGAATATAAATTGAAACAATAGTAGCAATTGTTTTTCCCCTTCTCTTTATTTCCCTCGCTCCCCTCCCATTCTCATTTTTCGGCTGTACTGTCAGAGTGCACCAGTCTTCTAGAAGAAACCCTAGTGGGTCTTCTGTTGGGATGTGCTGTGGATATTCTGTAGCTCAACAGATTCTTCTCTGAGCTGTTTGATGGACTCCCATGCTGGGATTCCATGCCCTCCTGCACCCAGGTGGCTTTTCCTTAGAAACAGTCAGCCAGCTGTGCTTTGTCACAGGACTTCTTCGCCGGCGACGATGCTGAGCTTAACAGTGTGCAGGAAACCTCCTCTGCCAGAGATGGAACAGGATACCTTAACGCAGATCCCTCCGAGGTGAGAGTAACCAGGCTATGCAGAAAGGCATCCAGCCATCTCAGCTTCTTGGTTTACATTATCGTATCCACATCTGTATCTGTGAGGTTTATACCTCACTTGTCCTTTTTGAAATATTTTCTTTTAAAAAGTATCTCAGTAAATGAAGGAGGAAACGGGGCTTGCTGCAGCCAAAGTAGATGAATAAATTAAAGCAATAACTCTTACAGAAAGCAGTTTAATAACCAGTGTGGCAGGCATCGCTAATGTTAAACCCGCTTTGAAGTCTGTTATGTAGTTAAACTGGGATTTCACATCAAAAAAAATGTTATTTACGTTTGCACACGCTAGCCCAGCTTTTGTTAACAGCTCTGGAAGATTAGATGTAAATGATCTGAGACCAGTAATATAAATGCAGTAGTCTGAAGGCATTTCTCAAGGAGGCTGTTACAAGACTTGGGGGGCGGGGGGGGAGCATTCAAATTCCTAGCCATGTTCCTATCATCCAAAGCGTATTTCCAGATGCCAAAACAATCTCAGCTAGCAAAAGTGAAACTCATTTGCTCAAGCTTCCCATTTGCTGAACTTGCCTAACAAGACACTTGAGACTTAAGTCTACATTTTTACAATGAAAATTAGGCAGAATGATGCAGATCCTTCTTGGTGTCTCCTCCCTTGATGTTTCTGCTTCTCTGACATCAGCTGGTTTAACTATAACATCTACATCTTATGCAAACCCTGGACTGCAGTGCTGTTCTGATTGCTGCTTGGGGGAAAATAATTGCTGGAAGGATTGGGATTTTAAGAGAATAATGGGTAATGTAAGGAGACTGCCACATTGTTATCCCATTTCAAATCTTGGAATTGTATCGGGCGAGCTGGATGTGGTTGGATTGCTTGTCTGTTCTGTACCTTTAAACTACCACCTGTACTTAGGTCCAGATTCGGGTCTCAAATGAGAGATTTTAGGCTCCTAGATTATAAGAATCTAAGTTAGGAAGGTAGTGCTTACTAGCAGTGGTGTGAATCTGATGTGGAGGCACGGATCTCACTGATTTTAGAGGGAGCGCGTTTCCATCATAGGCAGCCTGATGAGCCGCTGAAAGGAAAGCAGGATACAGCCTGTTCTCCTGGGGTAATTGTGCAAGCAGTTACACTGTTTTTCTTCAAAGCCTTATAGAAATACCAATTTATTCCCACAAAGGCCAGTCGGGATGAGTGGGGTTTTGGGTCATATTTTGATATGAAATCACTCTTATTTCTACTTCTAGGCAATCTTTAATAGCTTTCCCTTTGCCTACCATGAAAAGCTCAAATAATAATAGCGCTACTTAGAATTAGACTTACTCTATTCTCTTTTGGTCATCAGCTGCCACCTTCCAGAAAACCAGGAATGAGTTTTCGTTCTGAAAACAGGCATAATTTTCTGCCATTTTTGCTGAATTTCAAGGCAAACCAGAATCTTTAACCACTTCTATATCACGTACCAGTTTCTTCATTCATGGCCAATCTCACGTAGAATGTAATACAAGCCTGTTTCTTCTTTCAATGGGAACTATATGGACTGAAGGATTATTCCACTAAAGATTTGCAAGTGAGAATCAAGTTTACTCTCAGGATTGAAAATTAAAATGAAAAAATAAGAGCAGATTCTTTTTAAAAAATGCTAGTTAAAACCCGTATAGTCTGGTTTTTAGATGATTTTCATCGATGAAATCTTCTGGGCTTCACTGAGAGTCACGGGTCCCCATTGCTTCCGATAATCAAACCACTGCTTTTAGCTTTTAAGCAGCTGTCAGATATTTTTGCCTTGGTGAGGTTGCAGTGAGAAAAATCTGAAGAAATCTGTCTCTCTCTGACTAATATTGCAAAATTGGCACTGACTTTGCTTAGGTTTTGTTTGAAAAAAATTAGTATCTGTGTTTTATCCTGCTTTAAGTACTTAAAGTCACCTGTAATATTGGCTATTTGCTGCGTGTAAGATGAAATCTGATATTTGAAGAACCTAAATAAATGTTAATTTCTTATCCATGAGTTTGTGGGATTCTTAGACTACGGGTGGGTTTTTTTCAAATGCAGTTTCATTATCAGTGTACGTTTCCTCATTTTGGTGCTAGCTTGGTTTATAGCCCTACGTTATCCCTCAAAATTCTCTTTAAACCAGAAGATACAGCGTGGTTCTCAATAAATATCTTGATTGAAATTCTGAAATGAAGGTTACTTGCATACTTTATGGGGTCTTTGAATAGCATCGGATGAATAGCCCAGTGATTGATTCTGATCACATTAAGGAGTTTTGCAGCACTCTAGAATTCGTGTAGCCTTTCACAGGAGCTACGTGTGTGTCTGTTCCCTGAAATGTTCACAAAGTCAGACCTTGGAAGCATAGTCAGCTTGAATACAAAGAAGCAGACCGCAGAAAAAGTGACTGTTTGGGTCAAGCTCATTCTATGTTATACCAGCATGAATCTGGCTCCCAAAAGATGGAAACGAAATAGAGGGGTTTGTCCAAAATTTATTGGAAGCACATCTCCAGCCAAATCACAATCGCATGTCCCTATCCAAATACCTAATGCTGTATGTCACCAAATGTAGCATCTGTGCCCCCTTCGTTAGTTGGTTCCTTAAAAACCAGACTACAGATAAGGACGGATGCCCATTCCTATGTAACTCCTTGTTACATTGTTGTTTTTACCTTAAACAGTACAGCCTCACTTTGTTCATGGAAATGAGCTGTAAAGTGGGGATCACTTTGGTGGTTTGAGAGAAAAAGGAGTGATAGGCTTGGAAATTTCAACAAGTCATAAAAATGTTAGTGCCTAATTCCCAGGCTTTGGCATTGGACTTATTCTGATCTTCTGAAAATGACAGGCTGAATGCAATTCTGCTTCTTCATTTCCTCTTTGCCAAACTGAAAGAACTTCCACCTTTTAATTGTCAAGAGGGATGATGTGCACCACCAGATAAGTATGTGTGGAAATTCATATTTACTGGATTTTAAGTATGTAATGCAGCCATAATGTTGACATAAAACATAATGGTTGCTCAGCTATTTTCAAAAATTGCAGGAGGGTTGACCATTTGATTAAATCAAAACATGTTTTAAACATTAATTTGCACTAGCTGCTACTGGCTGGAGAGCACAGCAGCTGGTATGGAGCATTTTGACAATTTCCTTCCATGGCTGCTACAAAAATTCTTGCTGACACTAAACCCCTTGCTAGCTCATCAAGGATGGCGATACCATCATGGGTCAAATGCTAAGTAACTCTTGTTCTAAGTCCATGGAATTATTTACCAAATTGGATGGTTAGAAGTAAAGCAGTTGGATAATTAGGGACAGCGTTAAATGGCAAGGTAACATACCCTGCAAAAAGTAGAAGTAGTCTTGTATGTCCCTCTCAAATTAGATTTGAGTCAAGTTTAGTGAGCTAATAGCAATTAAAAGCACCCCAAGTCAGCCTTTCTGCTGGGTGATTTTATAGATGGTGGACACTTGCACAGGCGTGTAGGAGGTGCTAGCAGAAAAAGTGACCTGCTGAAAAGTCTCCTTGATAGGTTTAGGCTTGGAACGACAGCTTCAGGAATAGGGGGAATAGGTTCCCCTAACACAAACCGTCTGTTGCTCAGTTAGTTCCTCCCTTATGTTCTTTTTATAGTTGATGCTTCAAAGGACAGATTCAGCTGACGTATTCAGTGTTTACTTGAGGATGAGATCTTGACCTAGAAAGCTTTGAGTAGATGGGGTTGGGGATTATTTCAGGTCTCACCATCCAACTTTAATCAGTTGTTTATATTTGAAGAATATGAAATGGTATGGGGAGGGTATAGGGTTTCTACAGCACACACCAACATATTTTTTTTATTAATACATGGGCATCAAAGGGAAGCAGATTATGCAGCGAGAGAAATCTCACTCCTGGCTTGCTTCTTTTGTTGATTTTCTGTGACTGGGAGTTAGACTGGAGGGTCCCACAGGTCAGGGACCCTGGGACTAGACTCTTACTTGAGCACAATCCCTGCAAAATGTTTGCCTGTCTTAGGAGAAAAGAATATAACTTGCCTGTATAAGCAAAGAAAGAAATCATAACTCATTTGAAATCTTGACACTCAGTTGGCGATGTTTCTCCTGTGCACTGTTGCCTCTGTGTGGCAGCTGAAATAAGTAGAGAGATGATTAAGTATTGCCATATATAGATGTCTGATTCCTGCCACTTATATCTCCCTTCACTATTCAAGCCCTGCAGTGATTTCTTAAAAGGAAACTTTTCTTTAGCAGAAATAGCAGCAGCACCTCATGGCTGGGCTGGGCTGCTGCAGCTGTGCAGCACAGCTGCTTGTGATGCCGCTCCCAGGGCGCTCTTCTGGCGCGTCTCAGCAATTATTTCTTGGTCTGTTGCTAATTTTATGTTAAGGAAGGAATTTGGGGTTCAAAGACAGAGTGGGCAGATGATGAGGTCTGTGTTCAGTTTGGTGTGTTTCATGCCAAAAAGGGAGAAAAGGGGTAACAATACCATCTCCTCCGTTTTGTGCTCTTCACTGATGACATGTAGCTTATAACTTTCAAAACCTTTCTTACACATGTATGCATGGTAGTATCTTTGCTGACTATTCATCTATAGTGGGATGCCTGGTGATATCTAAGCATGTGTCAAAACATGTTCTAAAACATCGTTTCTTATTCTGTTTTTTTTTTTTTTTTTTTTTTTTTTTTTAACTCTTCTTCATTTTAATTTGCAGTAAAGTCTTATCACTTCTCATTTTTCCCTCTTGACACTTTGGCTGCAGTATTTATCAGCTTCAGCGAAATGATAGCAATACACTGGAGAAAGATCCACTAGTCATATTGATCCTCCGTGTCTCTCCTGTTACCCCTGGAGGATGATGACAAAATTTTAACAAAAGCAAATGGCAATTTACAATTGTCTTTTCAGAGCATCTCTGCCTCTGTATTATCACACACAGAATGTCAGTAGCATTTCAAGCATCTAAGTGCCAGATTACTTTCCTCTTTGAAGTTCCTCCTTTAATTTAGCTAAATTGAGCCTCTCACAAGATGTTTAATTATCAAAAATAAAATGAAATCGGCATCAATATTTCTTTTAAAAATTAGAATTTGAGTCTTCTTGAGCCATATCACTGTTTCCCTAAGAGAGGCTAGATGGGAGGTAGTCGAAAGGAAACATACCTATGTGAAGAAGAATCACCTTCAAGGACAGTAATTTTAAGATCAAGATGCATTCACTGTAAATGTCTTAAAACAATTTAGAAAAATGGCAGAGTTCATCTGTTAATCCACAGATGACAACAAATATCTTGACCATCTCTGCTGGCACCAAGAGCAAGTTGCTCTGTGACACATCATCATTTCAGGAAATTAACAGAAAGAAAGACATGGGAGGTCAGAGTTTAGCGACCTGAAAGAAAGTGAATCTGGTTTCCTCTCATGCTTATGTAATTAAGGGAAAGTATTTCTGTGAAATCTCAGATTTCCTGGAAGCAAAACTGCTTCCTCAAAAAGACTAGTTTCCCTGGGGACTAAAACAGAGCACAGCAGTATGATACACAGATTTTTTTTTTTATTTTCTTAGAAGCCAATGGCTCCACTATAACTATGGACTTCTCTGTTTTGCAGCATCAAAAATAAATAAATAAATAAATAATCGGTGCTCTGACTACTCCTCACCTAGTTTCTCCCTCCTTACCATGAAGTGGGTTAGAAAGCCAGGATAAATGATTTCCTATTCCTTCTCACCTCATGCTTTTTGAATCTTTTGGTTAAAACTTTAAAATATTTGTCTAGGTTATCTCAAGAAAAAGGACTAAAAAATAATGAGAAGGCTATTGTTAACCATTTTTCCTCTAAGATAAATATTAATAAATACTAATAAGTATTTCCTCTTTCCTTTCCTCTAAGACAAATATTAAATAAATACTGATATTGTCCCATTTTCATGTCCTCAGGTCAAGGAGTTTGAGAAATAAGTACCAAATATCACCCTCCTGTGATAGTAAAGAGTTGTCATTTCTTTCAGTTCTTCACTTTAAGGTATGTTGTTAATATATATGTAATGTATTTAATATGCATTAATTGTTTATCAGGGAAATAATCCTGTTTCCTGGATTGTCTGCAAAGTTCAATGTATCCAGGTACTGGTTTATAAATAATAGGTGTCTCTGGGTTTTTGTTGCATCTGTGTGTGTTGAATGATCAGTACTTTAAACTGTTAATATGAAGGTAGGGAACTGTTGCCTTCAACAGGCAAAAGAATGTAATTTCTACTGAAGTATTTCTGTAAGTGTTTCTGTTTGGAAGGACTTAGTCTCTGACTGCAACTCACAGCCTCTTTGCTTTATGTTCTCCTGACACATACCTGGAGAAGTAGGGCAGAATCAACTCCAACAGCTCTTAAAAAGCTTTAGTCTGAAAATGAAAAGGTTCTCCTTAGGTGGCATTCCTCCTGAACGTAACATACATTGCCAGATCCGCAGCTTTCTGTAGAGAGACATACAATGAAACTTCAGTAACATACAAGCACGATTACTGTTGCACGTGGTGCAAGTATTGTACTTATGCCTGGTCACTGCAGTCTATACAGAATTATTTACTCCTAAAAAAAAAAAAAAAAAAAAAAAAGGCAAGATATTAAACGAATTAAGAGTACTTCTCAGGGTTTTAATTTCCAGTATTCCCCACATCTCTCACAACAGCATCTTTTTTTTTTTTTTATTTTCCTTGGGCTCTTTGTCAAAACTATGATTTTGTTATGTTCCTCTATCAAACTGAAGCCTATAATCTGCAATGTGAATTGGCAAGTTGCCATGTACAGCAGATGGACTTGAGCGTGCTTCTGCCAGGGAGCCAGCCTGTGCACCAGGCTCTGCGCGTGTGGCATCCATTTCCTAACCAGAATGTCAAAACAGCTGTCTGTGAAGGACTTTTGCATCTGTACTAACAAGATCTGCCAGAAGTCCTGTAATTTGGAGCATGGTTTCTATCTGAATAGTTCGAACAGTTTTTAATGTGCCCAAAACTGGAGCAATGGTCTCTGAGGTTCACAGGAGAATAATCCTGCAGGATGGTGAGGGTTTGTGGCTGATGCATATCATCCTAGCAGTGTTCACAAGGGTGCTAAAGAAGTAAGGGGGTAGTCAAATCTGTTTTGGTAACCATTTCAGAGTGGTTTGAGAAGTTTCTGGCTCTGCCAGAATGGTATGGGAATGTAAAAAGCCGTTTGGATGAGTGGGCAGTTTAAGAGGGTTTGAGAGAAACTGGTGCAGCCACGGCTGGTGCAAAGGGAAGGTGTGTTATCAGCAACTGGCAGGTCCTGGGAGAGAGAAAGCAGGGAGTTCCTCTCCAGTGATGCTTCTGAGCCTGGTGGGAAGCAGCTTCTTCAGTCACCTTCCCTGTAATTTTACATAAATTTAGTGTGTTTGCCTGCTTGGCCTTCACCTTCATTCATGGGATTGGTTTTAACAATTACCTCCCACCTTTTTTTTTTTTTTTTTAATAGGGCTTTTCTCTTAATGAATAAACAAAATTTGAAGAACTCATTCTAAAAAATATTGTTATTTCTCCATTTTATTAATCTAGCACTAGCAGTCGGACCTTTTGTTTCCTACTACAAATAATCATTAAGTTTTCTCAGACATTATGAAATGTCTGATAAAGGTGTAGCACTTGCCCTTTGGAAGGGACAAGAAACCAGCCATTTCAGTCTGTAGCTGCACCTTACCAGTGAAGTTAGAAGTGTTTTGGAGTCTTTTCCCCAATAAAAGTGAAATAATTGCTCTATTCTGTATGGAGTTTTTCTTTGTTGTTCTAGTGCTTTTGCTCTCAAAGGCCAAATGGCATTTAGAATGATGAATGTTTTGCTTCCTTTCCTTCCCTAAACTACATGGCACTAATGTCTACCAGCGATTTCTGAGAGGACCAAAAATGCATTTTCCTGTTCTGTTTTGCATTAAGTTTGAATGGCCCTTCTTAGGATATGTAGCACGTTATCAGATCACATGATGGTGATTTTCTCTGATGGTGCTCAATACTGTAGACAGCGAAGCTGGGGCTAAGAGTTTGTGGTAAAATCAACTAAACTGTTGAGATCCTTGGGATCACATTCTGCGGCACAGTTATCCCACAGCAACACCATGGACTCATGAACACTCATCCACTACAATGTCCTCATAGCTCATCCTTATGTTTAAGAGTTGTTAGCGTCCAAAGAGTTTGGACTGGCTTACTGCATACTGTTTATTTGTACTTCCATCTTACTTTGAAGAGAATTCTCAGATTCTTAGGTATCATTTTTCATTCCTACTTTACTTATATTCCTTGTTTCTGTAAATTTCCTGTCCTGGCTTTGACTTTAAACAGATGTAGGGTGATGATTAAATTGGCTTGTAGTAAAGTGGGGGGTAGCTAAGTGTATTGAAGCTACATCAATGTGTTGAGGCTAATACAAATCACTTGTAGAAAAACAAAGTAACCTGAGGGTCCTATTAATTTTAGATTAAGAATGCATCAAGAAATGAAAGCTAATCCATTAAACTAGAACTGTTTTGCTATGATTCTAATGTAAATCGATGTCAGAAAAGTAAAGATATTAGCAGCAACTAAGCAGTTTCGCCAAGATCAAGCCAAGGCCTAAGAGAGATGTCCTCCTCGCTCTTGTGGGTTTGCAATTGTTTTTCTTATTCCTCATGCAAAATTAATCAGTAACACTGGAAATAATTCAGCTCTAGACCTAAAAAATAACTCCTTTTGAGATTTCCCTGATGTCTGCATAGAACACAAACCTAGGTAATTATGTACAAGAAGCAAACACTGAAAAAAGTAGTAATAAAATAGGATTATTTATTTATTTCCTGACAGCTCTTTTAACTCTTGGCACTTTCTACAACAACAGGTAAAAGCTATAGGGAGGAGTATGACTTTTAAGTCAGAAATATCCTTTGCATTTTTTTGCAGTTTAATATGCATTGCTTTTAACTATTAGAGCACATCACCTACAAAGAGCTGTCCCCATGTGCCTCTGCCTTGGCCTTTGAAGGTAAGAGACAGTCACCTGCTATGGGAGCCTGCGACCACAAACCGCAGGCTTCATGAGAAGAGCTCCCGCATCTCTCCTTTTTTAGGGAGAGATGTTTTCATGAGGAAGTCCTTATTTGCAATATGCTTGTTTGTGGGGTTTTTTTAATCAGAGTATTTCTAGCGGTTCCCCTTCCATTCCAATGCTACAGCATATTCAAGCGTAGCTGGGATGATGCTCCAAACAGCCAGTGCCTTTGACTGGGCACAAAGGAAGCGGTTTCCTTGGTAACCGCAACCCTAGAAAGGTCCCCAAACAGCACTTCCACCTGCCTGAGATTTCTTTTTAATTTAGGAGTTTGCACATAGGCTTTGCATGGAGAATTGGGTTCTGTCTTAGGGCTTTATTCATAACATAAGTTGCTTACAGGAATAATGTAATTTTTGCATATGAATTTATACTTTGGAGTGACTGACTTACTGGAAAGATTGTCAATTTATGTAGTGGCAGCGGATGCTGCAGTCACACACGGTGATATTTGGGAAGGACATCCAGCACTTAAGCTACAAAATTACAACAGTGCACAGGAGAAAAAAAAATCTGTCTAGAGAAGAGTTACTTTCCTCCTATGTCTATGTTAGAAATTATGAGATCAGGGAAACTGCCAAACTTGCACATATCTTTGGGTTTTACTAGATTTGTTAACTTTTAAGATGAAACGGCCAAAGAGAAGGGCTTTGCATAAGGAAACACTAGAAACAGAAGCTGTGACTGTATTAACCCTGTTGAGTTCACAGAGGGATGGGCACTTTCATGGAGAAAGGCCCGCTCCTGCTTCTGAGGTAACCCAGAGCAGCTCCTGGCAGGTTTAAGATGGTTGATGTGGGACCATTGTGGATTTAGCAGGGCTCAGCTCCCTTCTCTGGAGTGCTGGAAGATAAAAGGAAACCCTGATGCTGGTTACTTGTAGGGCTCTATAAGAACATCTGCCATTGGAAAGGTTGGAAAGCAGCTACAGCAAAGTCCTGCTCTGGCGGTGCTGCCACCGCTGCTGTGGGCACCATCTTGGGCCAGCAGAGTCCCTACAGGCCTCCCCCAGGGCTGGTGTGGGGAGAAACTGAGGGGCATCTCTTCAGCCTTGATGCCTCTGCCATTAGCAAATTACAACTAAAAGCTACTGTGAATGCTGTAGTGGCATGCTGCAAGATTACACTCTCAGGAGATTGACCCTGAGTAGCCATTTTATACCCATACAAAAATGCGATTTGAAGCCCAAATGTGTTTACTCAGCTCCTGGCTTTCAAATATCATCAAAAATAGCCACATGTGAAAGGAATTGAGCTTGTGCTTCCCACCCAGGGTGCTGTGGAGATGCAGGACTTGTCTTCTTAAGAAGAAATAGCTGTGCTGCACAGGTGACACCAATTACCCCCAGCCCAGGCCCTGCTGAGCAGGAGGAAATTGCAAAGAGCTACAGCAGTAAGGAGCTGGGGCTCTCTGGGGTATGTGACCTGAGGGAGAAGCAGAGAAGGAAAAAAACCTTCTAACTTCAAATACAAGTGAAAGCAGAGCATTAGTTGCATGGACAGCAAAGCCTGGGTGAGTAAGATTCTCTCCATGATTGTAAGTTAGACCTAGAGGATGAAGGTGAAGCCTGAGATGAATGTTTTTTATTAAGACAGATGTTCCCCAATTGTATGGTGTTGCCTTTCTATGTTGTATTTTTAGTTTAGTTTTTTCAGACTGTCCTGTCTGGGGAGCTTTTCTCAGGTTTGACTGGTGCTGGTGCATCTGGCAAGGCCTGTTTCTGCTGTGAAGTTTTTGGGATTTCTGTGCATGGCTGTTCTTCTGTTGTCCTCATGGGGACTAAAGCTCACCAGAGTAAGTGAGGAGAGACCCCATCATTTTGTCCTGCTTATAGGGTGAGGCTCCTTCTTCAGTTTGTTAAGCTTTCCTAAAGGTTTCTCCTGCTGTAAGTTTGTCGTCCTGAGACCGTTCTCCTGGCTAGGCTGAGTGTTACCTTCAGATGTGCCAAATTTCATAGAAAATTATGGTTTAGTTTGTTTGTTAAGTTTTTATTTTTTTGGTTGGTTAAATATTTTTCCTGTGAAAGAGAGATGTATTTTTATAGTACGTGGACATTCAGATCCTAAGTAGAGGGATTTTCAGTTACTGCTGCAACACAGGGAATTAAAAACAGAAATCGTGTTCTATTCCTTAGCCAAAAATTGAATTTATGTTATAAATATCTGCCTAATATTTCCCTTTTCATGAATTGCACCTGGAGAGGGGCCGTTTGTGCTATTTAGCTTTATGTATTGTAGTCAGAGCTGACAGGTAGCCCCTCCAGCAGCTCTGGCTGGTGCCTGAGAGGCAGAGGTGCTAACTGAAGCAGCTGCAGGTGATAACTAAAGCTAAGCAGTGTGACTGTCCTTCCCTCCACCTGAGTTCCCAGTTGCCAATTAATGTTTCTTGAACTTGAGGGATGAGGCTCAGAGTGCAGCTCTGTGCTTAACAGGGAGAAGAAAAATTCTCCACTGCTGCAGCAGCTATTTCAATCCTTCTTTGCCAAAACTCTTTTAGCGTGACATTCTTGTCTCCCTGGCAGAGATGGATTCCGCTAGCATGGAGGTGTATGTTGTGTTGTTAGGAGACTGTTGTGACCTTGCCTCTGTTGGTTATTGTCCTATTAATTAATATGTAACTTGCTTGGTAACACTTCACAATGTAACTGGGTTCGCTGTGAATGAAACAGCCGCATGAGCAGGTTTCTGCAGCCTCCAGATTTAAGTGTGGGTGGAGGGAATAAGAAGTTTCTTGTCTCTTCTAAGCCTGTGCTCAGAGAATGACTCTGATACCTGCTGGAAATGCTCTGTCAGTGGAGAAAGACTAATGAAAAGGATGAAGTTTTGGGGTATAGAAAGAGTCAGAGCTCTGTCAGCTTTCCAAAGCACTAGCTTGATTAGCTTCTCCCTTGCTGATCACCTACATAACAGCATTTCTTTGTTTCATATATAATGTTTCAGTGAGACTCATGAGCCCTCAAGCTAAATAGCAGCATATGTGATTTCCACATATTAATGTCTCCCTCCGGTTTACATGTCACTAAAATACTGCAAACCTGCTGGGTTTTGGGGTTATATATATGTGAGAGAATAAATCAAAGAACATAAACTGTGTGACAGCAATGTAATGAGGAAGCAGGCAATGATCAGCTTAATGGGAGGGTCAAAAACATAACCCAATAAGTCAAGGGGAGGTGGAAATGTCCCCATCAGTTAATATGTGCACATATGGTTATCTGTTTACCAGCTGAGACCCTGCACAGCTGTGGGGGATCAGAGAGGCCTGTGTGCTATTGCCAGCTCTGCCAAGGGTGAGAGTAATCAGTCTGAGATCCCAGTGCTCTGCTGCTGTGGCAGTCAGGCCCCTGACTTTTCTCTATCTCATTTTTCCTTGCTAGAAAAGTGAGGAAACTGGTGCTTGAGGGTAAAGATGAGTTGCTTGCCTGCTTTTGTCTGAGTTTGCTTCCTGTGCCTTGCTGCAGGTCCTGCTTGCAATCTTGACTAAATTGCTTGGGCACTGATGTCCCTCTATGGATTTTGGCTGAAGGGTGTTGGGGACCAAGGTTCTTCTAGCTTCTTCCTCTTACAAGTTGTCTTTAGTAGGGACTCTGGTTTCCAGTAATAAAATTCTTCAAGTTTCTTGGAGTTCTGCCTCTTAGTGTACAGAGAATTGTCTTTGTGGTTGAGCTGGTTAGTGCCTAGCTCGGGTTCAGTCTTTTTACTGATGAAGGTGCTTGGCCACATTCTTCATTATAGGTGTGTAAAAGAGAAGTGTTACAGGGATGAGGTGAACTTTTTTTATTTTTGAGCTCCTTTTCCCCACTGCCTTAAATCCTCATCTGAAAGGGCAGTAATAGTTGCCAACACAGTGCCAACATAGCCATCTTTTTGTGGTATCTTATGGAGCACAGGTACTTAGTACTATCTGTGTATGGGATTATGAAGATGTAGCAAAATAAAAATATTGGGTTTCTGCCTTTTAGCTGTCTTTCTTAAAATTGTTCTTCATTAGTTCCCATCATTCCAGTGTCTTTCCTCTACTCCTGCTCTGGCTTGCATTCACCATTTTAAATGCAGGATATAGCTTTGCAGGTAAGGTGTGCACAATAGTAGTCCCCCTTGAAGAGATAAGTATTTTAAGGACCTCACACAGGACATGAAATTTCACATGGTAGATGGAACGCTGGTCTTGAAAGACATGTTTTTGTTGTTGGTTTGTTTTTCTTTTTCTTTCTGTGAGACAAAGTCTATGTAAAGCTTTGTTCCCAAGTTGGCTGTGCATGGTACATGTGTGGTTTTGGTCTTACCAAGGATGTATCTACCCTGGTCTGTAATGGGGATCATCTTAATATCTTCCCCTTTAAGGAGAAGCCATGTTGACCGAGAGCTAGAAATGCATGTAAAGTTATTTCCAGATTTCCTTGCTTTATTATGAAAATGCACTCAAAATTGTCCTTAGCTTCCAGTTGCTGATTTCATCATTTTTGACTTCAGCATATTTTTAAAGTATTTAAGGCAACTAGGTTGAGGTAGAAAAATCTTTTGTCTAAAATTTCAGTCTTTGTTATAAAACAGTAAATGGGCAGTTAGTGTTTGTGGACACTGAAGAAATGAGCAGTACTGACTGTGCTGTGGACTACAAGCTCTTTATTTGGAGCCAACTACCTTGAGATCATATTGTAGGATATTTTTCTGTCCCATTTGACTTGCACATAAATCTTTCCAGACAACACTTGTAGAATTGGAAGAGTAATGAATTAGAAATGTCAATTCACTTTCACAATTGTTTGGGTTAATGATAACAGTGTTATTACTGTGATATTCTTATTAAAAAGACTAAGAAATGTGAATGGTTTCATTTTGCATTCTGTGAGTACATCTATGAGATGTGTGATAGTAGAGAAAATTGCAGCAGGTAATTTACCAATTTGCTTATTTGCCTTTTTAGATGCTCCTATTTTTCTTGTAATATTATCTGGTATTTCCTACCATTATTGGGCACTTATTTGACATGTGCAGGTACACACATATGCACTCGGTAGATAATGCATGAACCCAAGATCTGACAGTTGAAAGAACAGCAAAAAAGCGAAGGGACCATGAGCTCTATCTCAGAGGAAGGAAAGTGATGATCAGAGAGAATAACTCCAATGTAGTAATTTCCAAATGTGGTGTACTCCCAGCATACACCAGTACAACTTATGTACTTCAGAGTTTGAGGTTTTGTATGTATGCTTGAACTTTGCAGCATCTTAATCTGAATTGTTCCTAGGAGGAGAATAATTGCAGCCTCTAGCTACGATGATAATAGACATTATAGAAGCATCTCAGTGGAAAAGTAAATCCTACATATTGTAATATCATCCAAGGTCATCTGAAGGTCAAATAAATGAGAGAATCTCTGTGCTAAGGGGGTTAGGATGTGTCAGAGAAAACATAAAAAATTTTGGAATTCTGTGGAAATAAGATGAATGATGTGGCAAGAGATGCAGGGTATACCCCATGAGGCACTAACAGAACAAATTTTCTTCCTCTTTCTTCAGTCAGATGGCTGCCCAGTATTCCTGCTTCTTCTCTTTGTTCTATCTGGATGCTGATGTCAAATTAGCTTGATGATGCCAGGTAATCTGCTTTGGCCAATGAGAGCATAGCACAAAATAAGTTTTGGAGAACAGAAACTGATGGTGTCCTTTGTGTGCTTTCAGTCTGAGGCTGGCTGCAGGTGCTCTTAGCTGCCACATTTTCTTGCTTGGGGAACTTGTTTGGCATAAATTAGAAAACCTGAAGGATGATCTATATAAAGGGGCCGTATCACGTTGCAGCGTACTCAAGATTAAAACTTTCAAAGGAAGCCACCAGGTTAATAGGAATACATCTCAATATCAAGGGGACCATCTTTGCGATGCAAAAGTGAAGGTGAGACAAAAACGATTTGGCAGGACCTGTGGCGGTGGAATGAGCATGATGTTATTTTTTTTTTTTTTTTTTTTTTTGTTTCATTGATTGATTGATTTATTTTTTGGTCAGTGTCTGAGCTTTAACCATGCTGGTGATCCTCTCTATGAAGAGCATGTGCAAGAAATCTTGTGAAACCATTTGCTTTATATCACATGCTCATAGCCTGCTTGTGCCATGCAGCAGAAAAGCAGAATGAGCGTTATTTTTAAACCACTAAGAAAAATTCTGTTGAAATATAAAAAGCTCTTGAAAACAAATCTGTTATACGGAAGTAAAAACCATTAAATCAATGCTGTGCTCCTCTGTTTAGTAACTTCTATATATCTTGTACTGATACAAAGATAAACATGATTTTAAAAGCCAATAGATTCATGAACATTGTTTGACAACCCCAAATATCTGTATATTACAAAAAGATAACTAGCAGATCAATAAGCCTGCCTGAAACGGTTGTCTTGCGGTAGTACTGAATCATTTTTTTTGCACCGCTTGGTGTTTTCTGAAGGGGTGATTTTCCAGTAAAGCAGAGCTGTGTCATAACCAGTTGCTGGGCCGTCGCTTTTTATGACTAAGGAAGAGGACAGATCTGATCTGATTCTATCTCCTAATTAGCAGGAAAGTTGATCTGAGTCCAGAGCTTATTCATAGGAGGCCAGCCAGGCTGTCTGAATGGAGAAATTACACATCTCAAATGCCCTTGGATCCATACCATGCTTCTAGTGACCCTGGTCTCCACTGGCTTCAGCTTTGCTGAAGGAGAGCAGCACCATATGGTGGAGAAGGGCTGTGGAGAAAAGGTGTCAGCTGATGACTAAGAATTACTTTTTAATTCTGGCTCTTGACAAGAGAAAACAGAGGGGAGGGTGCAATCCTTTAACTCTGGTTTCATTTTTACACATTCTCCAATTTGGATCTCTTTTTTTCCATCCTTCTAAAGCATCTGAGGAGATGGAGGGCAGATTAGCATGTGCAGTTGCTGATTGCTTGAGTTCATTAGAAAACGTGTGTGCTGCAACCCGCAGTGATTTGTCCATGCAATGGCATCGCTTGAAACGTGGCAGAGTTGATAGAAATCAAAACAGCGTTGACTTTGAGTCTGTTTTTAACACTGACACCTAATTTAAATAAATACCAGATGGGCCAGAGGCAGTTTGTTTAGGTAATTACATTATCCCCACTTGCACAGTGCTGTACTGTGGCTTCAGCAAAAATATGCACGGGAGCATCCAACAGCTGGGATGCTTCCACGGGAAGGAGAGGTGAGGCTGTATCGGCCAGAGTGGGAACAGAGGGAGAAAGACAGCGCACCCCATGCTCGGGATTTTTTGGCACAGTCTGCAAAAGCTTTTGAACACATAGGTATACTTAAAATTAACCCAAGAAATAAGCACATTAAAATAAATGCTTGGCTAAAAATTACACTTAAGTGTGAAAACTAAAGTACTTTTGCAAACAGTAAAAGGAACAGTTGCTGCCTTTATTTTATAGCGGTAGAAATGGAAAACGGAGCTCAACGTAAATCGTGAAAAGACATTTAATTAGTAAAAATCAAGCTAGTAGCAAATCAGTCCAACTATGTATTTTAGATTTCTTACTTGGAGACATCAACTATCATAGAAATTTCATTAAACATGGTAAGTTTAATTATTTTGTTCTTAGTGAAGAGTGCTAATTAACTTGGCTATGACAAATATGTGTCTGAATATAATTTTGAAATCCCTACAGATCCTAATTATTCTTAAAGACTGAGGTGTAGACCTTGCTGTAATAATCCTTTTTTAAAGTAAAGATTTCTTCAAGGGTACCAGTGATTTCAAAGGTGAGTAATCTCTTTTTCTTCTAAAAAAAAAAAAAAAAAGACACTTTTTGATCGAAATCCGAGGTTAAATTAGGAGGGCTCTGAAAATAACCTTGAAGTGTATAACTTGTTCCTAGCCATGGATTCTGCCTATGAATTGAAGCCAAATGAAAATCTGCACAGGGGGATTGGTTAACTGCTAACCATTGTAGCAGCTTTGAATATGTAATCAGTTTGTATATAAGAATAGCATTACTCACACTTGAAGGTAAAGAGGAAGAATGTGGCAAACCTCCTTAGCGTACATCAGGCCTTAATTTGGGGCCATTGTCTTGTA
This sequence comes from Pedionomus torquatus, assembly GCA_013398155.1. Taxonomy (NCBI): domain Eukaryota; kingdom Metazoa; phylum Chordata; class Aves; order Charadriiformes; family Pedionomidae; genus Pedionomus; species Pedionomus torquatus. The sequence continues at coordinate 721,421 of VZRU01012164.1, forward strand.
ATCACACTGGAGTGAAGATCATCTTCCAAAATCATTTTGAAGTCCTGTGTGCGTGCCATTTCTGGCGACTCGGGATTCATGATCTCTCTGACAATTGACTAGATCTGTAACTCTCTTGAAGACCAATTCAAGGGAGGGATAAGGGGGGGGGAAACAGTTTTCTCTGAAAACTGTATTTTAAGCATATCTTTGGTTTTACTGCCATGAAAACTTTTACTAGAACAAGCCTTCTTGCATACAAATAGATGGGCTAATGATTCTGTTGAGGTATCTACAGTTTGCTTTTGCAAGCATAATAATAATTGAAGTAGGTGCAATTCCTTGGTGTAAGAATGAAGCTAAAGTGTGCTAATTAAAAATAGAGTCAGTATAGGTGTGCAAAGGTGTTTCATAGGTTTGCTTGGGGTCTTTTGTTGTTCAGATCTCTTTGTGTCAGGACATGTTACTTCCTAATCCTTGACCCTGTCAGCTACTCAAACACAAGCATGCCTGTCTTCTAATTAACAAAATAATTTCCCTTGTGGATACAGATGTTCTGTAATTCTAAGACAAACATCAGTGCAATTAAAGTGCAGTTCAAGTTTCTGAAATTTACTTTGGAATACCAAAATGCCGTAGTGTTAAGTATTTGAGGAACTGTTACTCAATCACTCAAATTATTCATGCTTTTTTCTTTTGTGTGAAAAAGGAGCCTTTTGCCTAAGTTTTAGTATCAATACTGAAGATAGTGCTTTGACCACATGGTGACCAGGAAATACTCTCTGTCCTCAAAATGAGATAATTATAAGCTGAAAAATATAAAACGAGTCTGATTTTTGTCAATGATCTATCACTAGAGCCTCTTAAAGTTGCAATAATACAAGGGACACGGAAAGCAAAAAGGATGTAAGTGCCTTGACTTACAATGTAATGAGTACAACAGTTTGCTGGAGTAGCTGTAAATCAAATGTACTGTAGCTATAAAAAGCCCATAAGACATTTGGATGTGATCCTGGACTGCTTCTGCAATATAGGAGCTGTGCATACAAATGAGAAGTCATCCATATTGTATTATGGGGAGGACTGCATTATTGGAACTGGAAAGATGATAATAGGAAGTTGGTTTTGGAAAACTACTGAAGCTGAGCTTCATTGTGTTGGCACTGATGTAGGGCAATTACATTTGGGACAGCATCAGTATCAGTTAAATGGAGGAAATGCAATAAGGAAGGAATATTTGATCATTAGGAGTATAAATTACATTACAGTCCTCTAATCTGCAGAATTTATATTTTAACTTAATTTCTGCATTTTAGCCTGATCCCTCCCTCCACAGGGTCCCCTACCCCCTTACACACCC
>VZRU01012164.1:722805-749501 GCA_013398155.1 Pedionomus torquatus
CCCCCCTTTATTTATTTCACTTTGTTTTACTATTTTTAACCTTTTTTTAAATTTCTCATGGTCTGGCTAATGCTTATGGCCCCTTCATCCTGCACATTGAGCTTAATAGAATTCTTTAAACAAAGAAAGCTCTTGGAGCTTTCAAAGATGAAATTACCGTATATAGCATGGGGTTGAAAATGAAGAAACGTGGACAGTGCTGAGGCTGAACAGATTTTTAGAAGTTCACCTGAAAGCAATTCCATCCAGGAAAGATATTCCGATAGATTAACAGTCTGGGAGCCAGAGGACCTGCATTCAGTTCCTGACCCTGCCATATCTTTGTTCTCTACCTGTAAAAGCAGAAAAGCCTTCTTTCCTTTCACCTGAGTTCTATGTAGACCCTCTCTTTCTAAGTCTTTAGTAATTTTTAAGTGGAGTCTCGTGTTCACAATGCAGTGCATTTAATTAGCATTCTGCTTGCATTTGGAGTCCAATTAATTCTGGTGCTTGTATTATTGTGATGGCATTTTGTATTACCACTTTTTATGGTAATATAAATGATTTTCTCACCTGAGCCCTATGTTGGGATAAGACTGGGATTGTAGAAACCTAGTCTTGTCTGAGATGTTCTGTAGTGGCCACGGGCTAGCTCTAGTGGGAAAAACCTACAAACAGGAGCATGGTGGCCTGGATCTGTGCCCCCTCTGTGAGCTGGTGGTCAGGTTCCCTAGCGATGTGCCTTGGTTTCACAGCATGTGGGTGCAGAATAATAACTTTCCTGTGCTGTGAGAGCTGGGTATTCGTTAAGTGTCTTGAGCCCTGGAAGAAAATTCCTTAAAAGTGTGATGAATTGGTAGCAGCTGCCTTATCTCCCAGAGTCCAGTTAAGTGTCGTAGGTGATTTGAGAAAACTTCTTGTTTTCTTCTAGTTTTTTAAAAAAACAAACAAAAATCCATTAGGAGAAGCAGATGCCAAGAAAAACTATAAAAGTTTGAATGTAGGTGGGAGGACTTTGTGTTCTAGATAAAACATCCATAAGTCATTGCAGTGCTGAATGGTGAGAACAGACCTGCAGTTCTAGTCAGAAGTCCAGAAAGAAATCGGTTCATGTAGCTATAGAAAACAAGTGGGAAAACTGTTGGCTTGGGAATTTTCATGTCGCTTTGTAAGTTTATTATGATCTCTTTAAAATGCCTTAGCCGACAGAATGGCCTCTGTTGTATTAAACTGCACAAGTACACCTTAACAATTAATTCCTTTTTCTTTTTTTTTTTTTCTTTAAATGAAAGAAATGTCATGGGGAGGGCAGACAAAGGCTAAATCCAGTTGAGAAGGTGCTGTAGCACATAGGTAGCAGAGATGACGCTATATGCATTGAGCCACACTGCCTCCATAGGGCTTGGTTGCTGCGTTTGCTAGATGCAGGAACGCATCAGCTGTCCAGCCCTTCTCTGCGGACTTGGCACATGATGTGCTAAGAAATACTCCCCTGGAAGCTGGGAGTTAGTTTATTGTCAGTTATTGGTAGTCTTTGAACAGAGGATGGGCAGTGGTACTGCATCACCATCAGCACAAGACTGAATGTTGGATTGCCAATAGCATCACGCTGCGCTGGAGTACATCAGTGTTTGCAGATAGCTTAGGTGTTGGGTCATAGAGCAGACAGATAACGCAAACGCATGGACAGTTTCATGTAAACCAGTGTAGCTGAAAGGGGATAACTGGGAAACAACAATGGTAGACTTTACCATCTTCAGACTGTTCTTGCCCAGGGAGGGAGGGCAAGGTAGTAGATAGTAATTGTTTTCACTGTGCTCTTGGCTTTTCACTCTCACCTTGGCCTGGCTCTTGCCAGGAAGATTTGTTGTCTGAAAGAGCTAACCTGTTAAAACTTACTGCAAAAAGGACCTCATGCACTGGGTTTATCCTCACTGCATCTTTCTACTGCCGAGACAAATGTTTGGAGGCTACAGGCTGTTCTTTTCCCCTCAGTGCTTCTTCCTATAGCAAGCAATAATCATCCGGAGTGTCAGTGAGTCATGACAGGTAATGGACACTTTCTTACCTTGTGGACTAGAAGGGAAACTTGCCTTTAGATCCATCTGTTCATAAACCAGTGGTGATCTATTGGTCGTTCAAGATTTGTGCAAGCAAATGACTTCATGCATAAAGATGGTATTTACCGTAATGCCTGTTTGCTGTTGGTACCAGTTGGGGGGGGGGCACTCCTTTTTACTGTACTTACTATCCTTGCAGTAGTCCAAGGCAGGTAAGGTTGTTTGGGTTTTTTTGTTCTGTTTTTTCTCTGATCTCATTTTTTCATGTTGTCTTGAAGGTGGAGATTCATCCTATCCATCCAGAAACCCACTCAACCCTAGCTGATTATGTTTTCAACATATGCAGACAACTAAACCAGACACTTTAAAATTCTTGCAATAGAATGTTCAATTTGTGATTAGGATGTCAAAAAGTAATTTTTGGAATGTGTTCCTGTTGTATCAGGTAAAGTGGGTTTAACTTGATGAACCATTAAGCCTTCTGTTTTCCTGAAATGCTGGGGTTTGACTTTTTTCTTTTTTTTTTTTTCTTTTTTTTTCTTTTTTTCTTTTTTTTTTTTACTTCTCACATTTGGAAAATGCCAATAGACAAAAGCTTGCACTTTAGAGTGGAACATGTGAAAATATCAGGTGTAATATGGAGGTGATAAATCTGTTGGGCTCTTTAACAGCTTTATTGATTTTTGGCTGGTGATATTTCTGTCAGGAAGAGACATCTAATCCAACTTAAAGTGGGGTTACATATAGCCCTGGCAAAAATAATCAGAAACTCCTTATCTGCAATAAGGGTATTTATGTACTATGCGATGCAGTTCGGGTACTGTTCTCTTCATTGTGTTGGAGCACTGAAGTACCACTCTCTTTTCCAGAGGCTGATTGAAAGTTATTGGTATGTTTATTTGCTCTTTCCACATACATGGCACCCACAGCGATTAATGAGCCACGTGCTCACACACACACTCCAAACACTAATTCCCAGATAAATGGAACATCTCAGAATTTATGTCAGAGGGCCAAATCCCTTTCAAAGCTTATTTTATAGATATTTCAAACTATTTCCTCCCATTTGGTGAGGAGAAGAGACTTGAGATCTAGTCATTGCTAGAGGGCTCAGAAACATCCTGGCATAGATAACCAAGATCTTATCAGACTCGATGTTGAGTGAAAGTGAGCAGAGTTGGTTTTTGGAAACCATTATGATGATAATACCGAGTTCATAATTTCCAGTTTATTTACTGTACTTTTTTTTTTCGGCTTGTTTTTAGTTGAGAGTAGCTGATTCACTCTAATAGACAAGCTCTACTTTGGTCTGTGTTGTGTCTGACAGAATGCTTTCTTCTATCTGGGTATTTTTTCACAGAAAATATAAGCTTATCTTTTTTTTTTCTTTTTCTTTTTTTAAATTCCATTGATATTATTTAATACTCGAAAAAGCGCTAGTCTCCTGGGCCTCCTTATTTTCATGCTAGAGCTAGTTGGCAAGGATGGATACCTGTCATGACTTAACACACACATCAAAATAAAGTGAAATGGGAGCTTTGCCATTTGCCAGTAACTGAAGCTATTGAACACAGAGTCGTTCCTATATGCAGAAAAAAAAAAGGGGGGGGGGGGGGAGAGAAAGCTCTCACCTGCTAGAGTACATAAAGTATTATTAAAAATTTTTGATTCTTCATCCTTCTTGCTGTTGCTTCTCAAGCGGACTAGAATAGAAGCTGGCGTTGTATCAGCAGTGGAGTTGAATACACCCAGGGGGACAATGGCCAAGGTGGCATGTGCCAGACTGATGAGCCCGTGCCACGTCTGCTGGCTCAGTGGAGCTGCTCTGGGTGTGTGCTTTGGTCAGGATACTGCCCGTCAAACACTGATTCCTCCCAACTGAACCTTCACTGTACGTGAGCAAAAATAATTGGAGAAAATAAGGAGGTAGCAATGGAGCTTCTTTGAAGGGAATTTGAATAAAGGCATTACATGACCTTTATGAAATAAATGGGGGGAACATTTTGGGGCAGTTATCTATAAGTTCTGTATTGCTGAGAGATTATATCGGTGTTCTGTTTATGATGGTGATTGTAAAGAGGATAAACAAAAATGGCACTGGGACTGTCAAATTACTGTATAACCTGCTGAAGCTGAGATACTGCGAGCAAGTATAACCAATGTGTCCAGATTCTGAAGAATATGGCAAGTGTACTATACATAGGAAAAGCTAGGATCTCAGTGGGAAAACTGAGAAGGGAGGAAAGGGAAGTGTTTATCATACATAATAAGTCATTTAGAGGAAAAGCATAGAATCGTTCCTCTCAAAGACCTGTTACAAATAGAAACAGTGTGAAAGTACAAAAATACACATTAATATAACTGATACATATAGTGAGCGGATACCCACTCCAAAAATGTTAATCTGATATTTGAATGTCGTCTTTTGCAGTGAGCTGAATGTTGATGAAAACTGGAACATAAGTCTTGGGGAAACATATGAGAGATTGAAAAAATGCAACGCATTTATCTAATTCATTTGAAACCTACTAATTATAGTGGATGGTTCTCCCTGAGATGCTGTTGGTAAAGCAGAGGAAGTGCCAAAATTATTTTGTGTGACTTGCAGCTTTGGATTCATGACCCTTATTTTTTTCTCTGACTTGTGCAGGGTACAGTAAGCTGCTCATCACTTAAACATTTGATAGCAAGGCTGAGGGCATTTCTGAGGCAGAAACTTTCAGTCAAAATGTAGTGTGCTTTACATAAATCCCTGGGTGAATTTCCGGACATCACATGAAATGTTTATCAAAGATGATCTGTCACTGCAGTACTTGTGTGGTCCCTAGCAACGTAGAAGTGGCTTCTGTTGTGTTTAATCTTCCCAAGGCTGTGAAGAAGGGAAGTGTTATCAGCTCTTTTTTTATTGATGAGGGGTCTGCAGTGTCCCTTGAGCTTCCCTAAAATGCTCAGTTCATGAACGAATGTGATTATTGCAATGCCAGGCAGTGCAATGCCTTAAGTTGGGCACGGCTTCAGACTCTTTGACACCTGGCAGGATGGAGGGAGGTCCCCTAGGGTGATACACAACATATGGGAAAAGCTTGGCATCTCGGTGTGGAACTGCTCAACAGCATGCCCAAAGTCTGGCCCAGAGATGGAATGTTAAGATACTGCCAATAGCAGAGAAAGATAGTGTTTCTGAGAGAAAGGGAACTGTGAGGGTTGGGGTTTTTGTTGTTGTTGTGTTTCCCCCCCCACCCCGGTGTCTGGGTAAATACCCAGTTTCAAGCCTACTACAGTGTGAAGCAAGCTTGTTGTGTGCTAGCTGTTTGCAGAGCTGAGGATGGTTTTGCTGAAAAACAGAGCCCTCTTCTGTTAGCTGATACTGGTAAAAAAAAGATAAAAAAGATTATGCTGCTTTTTTTTTTTTTTTTTGTGCATCAGCAATTAGATGGAAACATATTCACAAACGCTGAGAAGTCATCCATCATCAGGCAATGATGCACATTTATGCTACTGCATGGTAGTAGTTCTATTATTTATCCATTAGCTCCTCCAAGAATCTAACCCTTTCCCTCAGTATTCAATGCCAATGTTTTTGGTGTTACTGTTTGTTTTGCAAGAAGCTCAAACTGTGCCTATTCTTTTTTTATGAATTTGAATTGTTAATGTGAACATTTGAGCTTGTTATAACTCTGAAATGTTTCCTTTGTTACCAGTAACTGACAAACCTGCACACGCTGCTCAAAAAACAGTAAGTGCTATTTCTAGGATTGTATTTTGTTCACTGCTGTGCACAACAATATGCTCTTGCCTGCGCTAATGAAGTTTTTCTTTAATGAACACAATTAAAGCTAGGCAAATAATGCAAAAATATTTTCCATGAATATTCATCCAAAATCTCAAATGAATTCCTTTCAGTTCTGTTTGCACCCATTCGTTCTCTTCTTTTAGTAAAATTTTCCAAGATTCCATCTTTGATGCTTGAGTAATAAGGGGAGAAATTAGGTTTCAGCTTAGGGGTTACCTTCTAATGTTGTCTAACTTGTTATTTCCTATTGGTACTTGCATTTCTGCAAGAACACCTGAGTGGGGAAGTAGTGTTGGATAAGAAATGTGCCCCTGGCCACTGTAGCGATGAGTTCAGAGGTGAGACCCAGGTAACAGAGTCAAAAGCAGGAATTTCTGCAGAAGAAAAGAGGATGAACAGGTAGGTACAACTGGTTATTCCAAATGGTGGGGCAGCAGCTGCTGAGGACAGGGCTTCTGTAAGGATTTTGGTGTTTTCTTGTTTCTTTTTTGTCCTTCAACAGCCAGTTCAAGAACTTCAGCTGCTGTCAGAGCTGAACAAACCTTATCAATGCACATATGCACACAGTGCACTGAGAAGCAGTACATCTGATTCCAGTATTCAAATAGCAAAATAATATAAAACTTCTGGGAAATGCCACTGAATAATCCCAGAGAGTGAAGAAAACTGAGGGGTTAATGATCTGGTTTTAGATGTTTTCCTGAAGAGAAAAGCAGCGGCAATTAAATCAATTATAAACTCTTTGCTAAATTCTAATTACATTTAGCAGTGCGGAAGAGCACAGAGCCTCTGCTGAGGATTGCAAGTGGGTTGTGGAACCTTTCATGTGTGTGCTGCTGGTGCAGATGTCTCTTTTGGGAGCATCTGAAGTCTCAAATCATGTCAAGGCTGCTTGGTGGTCCACGTGAAGCTTCCAGTCAGTTTGCAATGAGTGAAGATCTGCCTGCATTGGGTAAGAGGCAACTGTTCTAGCTGATGTTAGTGCTCAGATTCTAAAGGATTCTTCAAATGAGGCAGCTGTTACCCAGAAATTATAGGAGAGTTCTTTTTCTTCCCCTCATTCCCCTCCCCAAAGCAGAAATCACAGCTTCAGTGTTAAATTTCCATGAAATTTCGGTGGGAAAACACTTTGGCTTTTGGAATTTGGGGTTTTTTTTTAGTAAATTTTTTCCTCCCTGATCTCCCCAAAACTTTCCTGTTCCTAAGTTTGTCCTAAACTGCTTGGAGCCTTTCTGATCAGGAGGAGTCTAAACTCACTTCATGCTGTTGTAGAAGTTCAGTGGTTAAATTGGAAAATGAATAGGTGCTGTAACTGACCTTAGGAAAAGAGGTTCCCTGTCTAGCTTCTCCAGCGTGTTTCATGAAGACAGTTTTAAAAAGTCACACTACCAAAGGTTCCTAAGGTAAACGGTTGCTCATTGATGCCCAAATTGATTCCATTTTAGGGTTTTGATGATTTGGGATAGGGAGCAATATTGAGAGATAAATGTAGAAGACCTCACTATAAATACAGGGAGCTGTTATCTTGAGGGCTTTAGGAATTAAAGCTTAAATCCAACCAGCTGTTGTTTAAGCCAGGTGTGTAAAAGCAGATTATTATGCATTTCATATAGAAAGCTCCCACAAGGTCATTTCAAGTTATAAACCGTGTGGCTTTTTCAGTTCTACATAGGTTCTTCCAGTCCTTAAATTGACGATACTTCTTGAATGTATGACATAAGAAAAAGATCTTTTATTTTGCACAGTGTGATAACTGAACACAAATAAAGACACTCAATGGAGTAAAGCATGAGATAGTTTTAGATTTCAAGGTAAACAGCTGCAGAAATCCTCTTACTGCAGAGAAATCATTAAAATGAAAAATCCCTAAAGTATTCAAAGGACACTGCTTAATATCCTGATATTTGGTTGCAGTTAAACTAGCCACTCTTTTTTTTTTCTTCCTTTTTGTTCATTATCAGACTATGTGAAAGTGTACATCTAAATCAAAGACATTGTTGTAATCACTTTCAAATGTTACTTAGGTAACAACTTTGACATAAACTGGCTTAATGTTAAGAGCTGCTGCACTGTGTGCTCTCCTCAGTGGGCTGTCTGCAGGGCAACACGTGAAATCTGCTCAAGTATAATGGTTGTGAGGGCATATGTTGTGTGTGTGTGGAGTTGGAGGGGCACTGACAAGCATGTCTTAACTTTCTGTTTGTTTTTATAAATCAAATATTTTTTTGTTAGGGGCAGTGGGAGACAAGACGGTGTAGCTGCAGCTCCTGGGGGGCATGTTGAAAGTAGGAAGAGGGGTGTTATGGAAGAGGGAGGTGTGCTGCCTATACCTATGGGCCTGAATATAATGGAGCACTTAAGCATGTGTTTCAGCTCATTCCTATTCAAGAGCAGCTTCTAGGAATGCAAATGATGCCACCTTGAAATGCAATGGCTATGCAGTTAAAGCTGCTCCCTAAGAAAGGCCAGCTGGCAGCGCTGCCAGGGTGCTGTCTCCTGTCCCTCCTGCGAGACCCCCTGTCTCTGACTCCTCATTAAACTGCTAGAAAACATAGTGAAACTCAAGTCTCCTTCTCCTTGTCTCTCTGCCTCAGAACTGGTTGCTAAAAGCGTTACAGGTTTGCCTAATTAATGTTAGTAACCTGGATCTGGTATCTGCTGACATAAGAATAGTAATTACTTTCAGTAATGTTTGTAGAGTTTTGGGGTTTTTTTTGGTATTTTGCTTGTTTTCCTTTTTAAAGGGAAGGATAGTATGTGGTTTTGTGCAAAAATAAGGCATGGGGTTCCCCTTTGAGAAAAGCTTACAACTTTGTGTGTCAAAAAGACTTTATGGTTGGTAAGAATCCTCTGTGTTACTTCTCACCACGTTTCCCACTGGCTCCTTGGATCTCAATGATCTGTGCTTTCCAAAGGCCTCTTTCAAATATGCTTCCAAGGTCCAGGTTGAATACTCAGAATTAGATTCACTTGATGTAAAAATACTGAGAACTTTATATATCATCTTTATATTTTCTCCTTCGGTTCCCATTTCAGGATTTTTGTACCAGTCAGCCTTTCCACTTAGTGTCAGCTTGCTCTGAGTGGGCTAATATCAAGGCCTCTTAAGGTAGTTCACTAATAAACAATGGGGAAAACAGAAGTGGTTAACAAAATGCATTCAAGCAGAAAGAGTTTTCCTTGAGATATTCTTTTAAATAAAAGCTCCAGCAAACTCTTTGCTTGATCAGCAGCTGCTCTGAATTATGTTCCAGGAAAAATTATTTTTATAGAGAGTCCTTGTTAACATAATGGAAAATCTTTTAAGAAACAGACACGCATAGGCTGTTTTTCATAAGGGAAATATGTATTTGACTTCAGTAAACTCCAAGGGTTTGTATTGTGTTAATTATGAAAACAAAAGTACAGGATCGTGGGTGCCTTACTTGCACTCTGCTCCACCGGAGTACGTAATGTGAAGCATGACCTCCGTTATTCAGAAGCTGCAATTGAGTCTGAGGCTGGTGATGACAGGCGCTGTCAAAAAAGCTCCTCTTAGCCCTTTCTAGCAGAGAGGTTTTAGACTATGGCTTCTATGAATTAGCGTTTCTGGGTTCTTTTGTCAATGATGCATCGTGCTGCCTGGTTTGTTTTGAAAAGAAAAATAATCAGCCAGCCTGGCATAGCGATGCCTGCAAAGATTTGTTCCACAAATTATAAACAAGCAGTTTCCTGTCTTTGACATACAGCAGCAAAATATGCAAGGCGTTAGTAACTAATTACTGCTTTTTTTTTCTTAACCGATCAGCAAATGATGTGAGCTGTGACTTGTGTCAGTGCAGCATATAAATACCATGGTAGTCTGTGTATCCACAAATCATCATTCGTGTAGTTCTCTTAGTAATTGATGAACATCCTTTGTTATAGGTGTTTATAAATGATTGGGCATATTATTAGAGCAGTGCAAATGATAAATAACATTCACATACAGGGTAATAATGCACTACTGTGCACTCACACCAACAGCTAGATATGGCATCAGAACAGCCAGCTAACTCCCAGGCTTTAGATTATTTCTCTACTTTTACCATTAAGGACTTGTAACAACTGGCAGGTCAGAAGTTGTATTCCTTTCATTACTCCAGCAGGTAGGTTATACACCATCCTGACTGGAAAAAACCCCACTTTTTTTCAGGTGTTTCTTGACAGCTGGTGGGGCTTGTGCAGCATAGAACATTAATGCAGATTTAGAATTTTGGGGGTTGAGGCGGCTGAATCCATTTGCATTTCCATGCAAATCAAATGAACTTTACATGCTTTGGAAACAGCTGAGCTGAGCCATAGAAGGTTTTTAGAGCTTCTCTCAGTTGACCAAAGAGCAGCTGTAATTCTCGTCACATCTTCTGTCCCTTCGTGCCCTCTTCTGTCTTCTCTTCCCAGCTGAGATTTGCTGTGGTGTTAAAGTTAATTTACTCAGTAGCTTCTCCTACATGTGTTCTCTGAACAGTGCTCTGAACTTACTAACTTTTATTATTCAGAGTAATCTACATTTGGATGCTCTTAGTTGTGTTTTGTGGAGACCAGGGAATTCTTGACAATCATTTGAATGCCATGAATTCTCTTTTGAATGAGTCTTACGACTTTTTTTTTTCAAACTTACTATCTCTCTGCCCTGCCCTTGTTAATGGCAAAGCAAGCAGACTTGTAAAACCATGTCCAGTTTGAAGCAACAGGTGAGATTTTCTTTTTCTTTAACCCACAAAGTAGTGGTTTCCATAGTCTTTTCCTGAGCTGGATGAATACTGATCTCTTTATTGTTAATTGAATTTTAAAACCACTTATCCTTCTTTGTTTCTCTTCACTCTCTTTTATGTCTTCCCTGTCTAATGTTTTAGCAAACAAATTTATTGGTCAACTGTGATTGTTCCTGCCTTTCGTACTGTCTGGACTCCTAACAATTTCTTACAGAAAATCAGGATTTGTTCCAAGTGACATCCTTACCAAGCACCCATCCTTCCATTTTCTTCTTTTTTTTTTTTCTTTTTTCCCCCAAACTAACTTCCCTTCACATTAAGGCTATTGGTCATTGCATAATTTAAAAAATAACTGTCTGAAATTACAAGCTTTGAATCAGCATTTCAAATAAAAATGTGAAAGTTTGTGATTTTAATTTTTTTAATTCATGCTCAGGTATCTGCACTGGTTGTTGCACTGCTGCTAAACTGGAATTAACAGCATCCTCATCTGCCTTAATATTTAAACACTTCTAAATGAGTTCATATGATTTTTCTACAAAGTAGAAAACTTAAGCTTTTCCAAGTATGAACTTGTAGTCAGGGGTGATGGGTAACTTGTCAGCCTAGTCAAAGTAGGGCTACTTTTAATGTCTGGCTAAAGAGGAAAACCAAAGCCCCAAGCACTAATTGATGAACAATCCTGGTAGGAAGCCAGACTGGGAGGTTAGTGAATCTGCTCCTGGATGATGTGCAAAACACAACTGCAGCTGCAGATGATTCTCCTTCTTTCCCATCTGCCTTCTGATGAGTTCATGCAGTCATTAGCACAGATTTCTCCAACTTCTGTTAGCATGCTTCCCCCTACCCCTATTATCTACTGTTCTCTGTTCACCATTGTAGGTCTGCAAATACGTATCAGGGTTGGCAGAGACACAGTGAAAGTACCCTAATTAGCCATTAGCGTTTGCACATTTTATTTTTTTTGTAGTTCTACCTTAAGTGTCAAAAACCACAGGCAAGGTCCTTCAGGATGAAGTAGTTCAGAGCATTCAGTAAGGGTCATACTTTGCTATTCTGCCCCCAGAACGAAACTTCTTTCAGTCTCTCTAATTAACACACACAGATTTAATAGAAAGATAGTTTTGTAAAATTCAGATTAAGTCACTGGAAGATGCCACAGACAAATCAAGCAGTCTGCCAACAAAAAGCATTTTTTTCCAGCTAATTATTTTTTAATGATACTATTAGTAATTGGAACTCGCTGTACACAGCATACTCCAGATAAAGATCTCAGCAAGTTTTACATAATAGTAATGTAAAGCCTCATAACACATTTAAGATTAGGGTGAGTGGGTTTCTTTTATAGCCATTTTATATGCACCAGTCGCAGCCAGGCTAACGTACTAGTCTCAGTTCAAACTCCATCACAGCCTCAAGCTTGAGTTTAAAGGTTGTCTGGCACCATGCCCTGATCACTGTTTGCTGTTTTACTTCACTTGATTTTGTTCCTTCAAGGTAGCATTCATCATGGTCTCCCAAGGACCGTGGATGCACCAGCTCAGTCTTGTGCCCTTCACCTGTGCAAGAGGTCGCAGCTTGAGCTAGATCTGCCTGCTCTAGCATCAGCCCCTTCGACCCTGATTAAGGAAACACAGACAAGGAAGGAAATTTTTGCATGTAGTCTGCCAATGATTAATATATACTACTTCACCCAGAAACAAAAAAGAAGCAAATGAATCGTGAATTTGCAAGTCATTAAGCTTCTGAAAGAATAAAAGGAAATATAAGCAGCATAATGTGTTCTTAAACTGCACGTCTTTGCTGTGAATGCCAAGTGGCCCAAGACCAGCAAGAGGTGAGAGCACCAGCCCCCTCAGATGCCTGGGGCTGTTATTCCTAAATATTTCTACCCCTGCAAGAAATAATCTCTCAGTGCTCCAGAGCCTTTATTTTGAGAAATGGGGAAAACCTGTCCCATTTGAACAGCTTCATTCATGAGGGGGTTGGACTGCAGGTTTGTCTTTCTTATCCCTGTGTTTCAAAATAGTCTTGCACACTTAAAAAAAACCCACACAAGCATTATAAGCTCTATATCACCTTGTTCAAACTTCTGATGAGAAAAGCTGGGTTTTGTGGATCTTTTTGAGAGGAGATAGGACCTGGTTGGGACTGAGGATGGGCGAGATGACTTGTCTACTTGAAAAACTCTCTTTTCTACAGGAAAAGTTTCTTTCCAAAAGACTAGGAAAATCTGAAGGGATAAGAGACTCAACCTGAGTGGAGGAGAAGGTCTGTCCAAAGACTTAGTTATATATCTGTGACTAAGACTCTGTGGATAAGAGGATCCTCTGTTTACTACAGTAGAGCTATCTTGGAAAACAAGGGTCTGCCATCTGCCTTATTCTCTTTCCTGGGGTGGGGGGCAATAAACAAACCACAGCTCTGCCATTCTCCAGAGATGCTCTGACCTTCCCTTATGCATCATCTTTTTATTCAAATCTGTGCAAAAAAAAAAAAAAAAGAAAATAAAAAGTTGCTGCAGTACATGAAGCTACTTTTTTCCCTTCCATGTAAAATAAACTGTTCTTATGTTCCTGTCCAGCTCTTGGAATTTAACTCAGTACTTTTATTCTGTGGTCAGACAGCCACAAAGCAAGTGGTTCTCTCTTGATACTTTGTTTAGACAGGCAAAGACATATTATTCACTGCCACTTTTAAGATATTTTCAGTGTTTGAATTTGTTCCTTCAAGAACAAACATCCTTTCTCACTGTCTTCTGTAAAGGTGCTTCAGCTTAGTTTTTTCTTGTCCTTAAGTCATGGACAAACACTCACATGTAAACAGAAAACGTGTAAGCTTTGGGATTTTGTTTTTGTGCTTATAAGAAAATGAGATTTGTAACAGAATCCATTGTGAAGCTATGACTGCAGTGGGTGCTTTTCCTTGGTTGTTAAATTGTTTTGGACATCTCTGTCTGCACTCAAAAGATAAACTATAGGGAGAGGATTTCTGTGATACGTCTTTCTGCTTAGTTTCTTTTTTTACCTTTGATATCAAAAACAATCAAATGAGCCACAAAAAAAAAAAAAAAAAAAAAACACACACAAAAAACCAAAACAGACCAACAAAACCAAAGCACAGTAAAAAAGCAACTCAGCTAATCCAAAGCCAGCCCTTGGCGCTGGTCAGGAAACGTGCCGGAAAGCAAGCATGAAGTCTGCAGGCTCAGAAGAGGGGTGAATTCTGCACCTTCAGATTAGTAACTGAAACAAGAGTGATGTTTTAGGGCTGGCAAGAATATTGTCATGGTTTTGGGGGGAGTTTGGCTTTTGAGCTAGAAACAAGGGATTAGAGCTCATTAATGCTTAGCCAGAAAAATAAACTGCAGAGGAGCAACCACTGGAAACTCTCATGGCCCTTCTGTACTTAGGGCTGTTGAAGGGCCTGGCTGCACTGTGACCAGTGTGTGGTACAGAACAGTCTCTCAGAAACTATTTGTGCTGGCCTTCTTGCTGCTTTTGTGTGTCTTGTCAAGTGAGTGGGTGGTGAGGCACAGTGCCCATCATCAGTTCTTTTTTTTAGTGGGTGCTAAGTCACTTAAGTGTATGATTTCTGTTGCGCTGTTGTCTGTGAGGATCGATTTATTTATATATATATATATATTTATTTTTTTTTTTTAAGTAGTCCTCTCCTAGTTGTGTGCCCTGCTGTACAAGTCTGTTACCTATCAGACAGCAGACCTGATATGCTCCTTTCTCCTGGTTTGTGTTGTCTGTTGCCGCTGATGAGAAGTGCCAGGTCAGATAGTGAGACGAGATCAGAGTCATACGCAGCTCCGAAGTGACATTAGATCACTTTGTGGTGCTGCTGACCAATCTGTGCTGCTGGAGTCTTTTGCCTTTCAAATACCTGTGAGCATTTTCTGTGTTGGCTCATTAGATTTCTTCCTAACATAATCAGAGTTTTTACATTTGTCTTCTCTGTTTGCGTGGTGTCAGTTGAGAGAAAACTTCTTAAAGAATAAAGCACTTCTTAACTTTCTATGATTTCTTCCTGGTTTTTTAACTTTATGCTGCTCGTTCCTTAAAAAGGCACAGCATCCATCAACTGTGTCCTTTAGTTATTATAAATGGAATTTGAGTCAGCAGTTTTTGGAAGTCAATGGTACTTGGCTGCCTTGATGGTTGCACGCTCTTTTGGGGCATTGAAAGTATCAAAATGCTAACTTGTGTATCTCAGTCTGACCATGACAATATTATCTGCTATCTGCATGGACTGCCTGCTGTGCAAAAGGCGCATGTCAAGATCCTTCTCAATACAGGTGTATTTGATCTGTGCCCACCCCGTCTCCCATGGCTGTAACAGACTCGTACTTATTGGCAGGTTTTCTTAACAACAGGAGTAAACTTTTTGCCTTTTGTCTTGCGATGTTCCTGATTACTGGTGAACTCCCTTACACTAAGGAGCCAGTAAAATCATGCTGGATCTTTAGAAAGGCAACCATCCTTGATGCTGAAGAGCTCTTGGTGGCATTTCACAGGTCCATATGCAATATGCCTTGGGACACTTTTTGCTTTGCTTTGTGATCTTCATGTGATACATGTCTTCATAGTTAGCATAACTTGCATTTGCCATATGCATCTACCTGGCACTACCAAAGAAAACCTAAACGATGATGCT
Organism: Pedionomus torquatus; assembly: GCA_013398155.1. Taxonomy (NCBI): domain Eukaryota; kingdom Metazoa; phylum Chordata; class Aves; order Charadriiformes; family Pedionomidae; genus Pedionomus; species Pedionomus torquatus. Next base: position 738,033 of record VZRU01012164.1, read on the forward strand.
TTGGCCTCAGTTTTTGTGCTTAGGGAGTAGAAATGCAAAAATAAGAATGTATTTCAGAAGAAGTGAAGATCAATGGGTTGTGTCAGCAGAAACTTACAGGTTGTGTTCCTATGTTTTATAAAGACTGAATGCATACTTTAGAAAAGTTGATGCTTAAGACAGGAAAAAAAATGGACAAAAATTAAGTCCTGTGGAGCACGTGCTAAAAGATTGTACCTTGCACGTGCAGCCCAAACTGAGAATGAATATGCTTCTTGGATATGGACCTCTACTACACGTCCACTTAGGCAGTAGCACAGCTGCATAGCAAACCCTAAAAAAAATTCTTCAAAAATTAGTGCTTTGATATCAGGAAGCTTCAACCCACATCTACAGAAAAAGGTCACACCAAGTAGTGTTAAATATAGATCCAGAACTGTGTGAGCAGAAGCTTTCTATGCCAAATCAGGGCATCAGCACGAAGGCTGGAAGCCAGGGAAGTGAAGCAACGTGGGTTAACTTACATTTGGTAAAACCAGATTTTTAGCTTAGTGTTGCAAGGCAGCTTGCCTAGCGTTAGTTGAGTTTTAATTGCTCCACACTTTATAGCAAGCAAATCTTGACAGCATCTGTGACAAAAATGAACTGAAAGTGTTGACTCTCTGAAATTAAACATCCTGTCTTTTCAAGCCTTTTTGTTCTTGAAGATGCAATTTTGCTCTGTTATGCCTGGTCCAGTTCTCATTAGTTCATATGGAATTACACTTGGAAGTGAAGGGCAGATTTTACCTCATGGTTATCATTATTCTTCTTTGCTCTGCAATTACCAATGCAGATCAATCTGGAAAAAAACATGTACCTACTTTAATTTTCATTAACGGCTGAACCATACCATGGGGGACAAGCCTAGTAAGCATGCCTCTTACCTCTCTCTTCTCTTCTATTTTTAATGTCACTTGAATGCTATAGACACCTCAGTAGGTAATCAGGATATCCTTAATTAGAAAATCTACTTAATTGGGACAGCTTCCAGGGAACTGAATTAAACCTAGTAGTATTTAATTATACTGCTTAGGGAAGGTTCTTTTTTCTTTCCTATACTTCCATCAACAGCATGTTTTGGAAATACTTCTCCTACTCTAAATACCCCTTAGCTGGGACAAGCCCTGTCATTCAGAGTGAGTGAACGCTGTTCGTAGGTTTGTTTCATCAGCTGTGTGGTCACCAGAGCAGCTTCTTCAGTTACAAAACAGGATTCTAAGCTGGACCTGGCCAAGGTGAAATTCCCCACTGCTCTAAGAGCCTGGAGCAGGGCAATTAAGAACCTTGATTCTTAAAGGGCCTGAGAGTGATGTACTGCATGGACTTCTATACCTCTGGCGTTTAGCTCTGGGTACTAATACCTCAGCAGCACTATAAAAACCTCACTGCATAAGCTAACTTCTTGGGTTTTAATGCAGTTTCTCACTAACTAAAGCTGTGTGGAGCACATCATAGCACTGCTTGATCTGAGCTTTAAATTGGATCAGAAGGTCTATACCTCTTTGATACATAAACTTATATTCAAATCCATGCCTCGGTATTTTTCAAGGTTGTTGATTATGTCACAGTGTGATAGCATGCTATTCGAATGGAAAGCAGGGGGGAGGGAAAGACTTAGATCGCTTCTGACACTAAAGCCACATGTGTGACAGTGAAAAATGAGAATTCAAGCATTGGTACTGCTGCTAGAATTAATTTGTGGTTCACAGTGTGAACTGTTGATGTGTGATGACTGTGTACTTATGTTAAAAAATATGTCATTGCGATAGAACACTACTTTTAGTTAACTAGGCCCAATTTCAAATGAAAACATCAAACTTGCAAATCAAGCACTTAATTGTTAATTGCAGTATTTTAATGTCTCTTCTAATAAAAGATACCGTCTCTCTTTGCATAACTCCTAACTTAAAAAATGCTGAACTGGAATGTCTGCCAGCATCATGATTTGTTTTTAATGATGTGGTGCTAAAATAAAATAACTCTGAGTTTCCTTCAAATTTTCACACACAAGGATTTTACTATTTTACAAGGAAATCCATATTTGTTAAATAAGATGTATATCCATCAAACTTCCTTTTGAGTTAGTTTTGTGGCATCCCTGCTTTCTAAATTTCTTAGCCTGACTCCAACTTAAAAGTTTATTAGTGTGTTTACCAGGTTAATACCAGGTTACCAGGTGTTTACCAGTATTTAATTAATTTATATCCGCTTGCTCTTTGGGAGCAAACTATTTGGTAAATTTTGGCTAAAACTTTCACAAATGAAAAGTTACCATTGCAAAATCAAACACCAGTGCCTTGATACTTCTAGTATCGTTATTTGCGCTAGAACTCTTGTTGCTCTTCTCCCAAATGAAAGACCCATGTTATGCAAAACCTAAATGCTGCCATGTGCGGCAGGTGCATGTGAATTAGAAAATGGGAATGGTTCAAGATTAGTTATACACAAAAGTGAAGTCAATTAGTCTGTTTCATTTTCCGGTGGAGAGTAACTCAGAAAAGTTTAAGCATCGTAACAAATTTTCAATTACGTACAAGAGTTATTTTTCTGTTTTAACAGAAGGGTACATGTGGTACATGGCTGATATAATTAGTGACTTACCTGGCATTGTAAAGACTAGCATGAATAATTCATGTAATGCCTTTATTTCAGCCTGCCAGTTGCAATACTTGGCTTTTCTCTTTAATGACTGCAAAAATCAGGTTTTCTTAGTCCTTCATATACTAAACAGATAATATTTCTCATTTTGAAGAAGAAATGTCCAACTACGCTAAAAGCTAAATCCTAAATTCTGACTTTAGTGTCTTCTGAGCAAGTTGTGGTGAAATGAGTTAGATTTCTAGCTGACTTAAAACTTGCACAACTCCTGAACGTGAACAAAGTCAAACTTGGGTCTGTGCCCTTCCATTTACGAGCAGCTCCTGAGAGCACAGCCTGCCTCTTGCAAGATGTTTCTGTTGATTTTTCACAGCAATTGTCCCATTGATAGTAAGGGCTGTCCTGTCATCAGGAGGTTTGAAAAGTAGCTTGAAGTACATTCAGCAGCAGGCAAATACTGAAGCTAGGCAGTCAGCCAGATTGGTCCATCCATCTTTTACCAGAAACCCATATTTCTCATAATAGTTGAGTGAAACCATTAACCAGCTGAATGTTTTGTGCTTTGAATTACCTTGAGAAGCAACCTACCTTCATTCTGGTTTTCAAAAACAGCATTTCATGCCAGTTTCAGAGATGAGCAATTTGTAGCATTTTCTTTGGACCTGGTCATATCAGAAGTCCATTGATGCAAAATCTTAGAGCAATGCAGGAGGGAAGGGGCTTGGGGGGGACATGCTGGGCTCAAACCTTAGCCCAGGCTCTCTGGAGGTAGGGCGGTGACTGCAGTAAAGATTTCTGGCAATGAAAGAGCACAAACACAGAATGTATTTGAGTAATTGCTCCCTTGCTTATGCACAAGTGGTGCATAATAGATATTTACAAATCAGACCGCTTTTCAGGCATCAACACAATTTTATGTTGGAAGATGGAGTTCTGCTAATTTCATTTGGTACTCTGAAATGAGTATGAGTAAAATAAATGAGGTTCAGTACTGATTCTGTGCAAATCTTTCTGTTGTAGATTGCTATAAATAAAAGAATTTTATGTAACCCCATTCATATGTCCTCCCGGATAGGATCTGAAACAGTTCTTATACATTGGAGTTTAATTTCCATAGATATCTTAATATATTATTTTGAAATAAAATAATTCAGTCTGAAAAATCCCATTTCTTCCTTGGTTTTCTTATTTATATGTTGGATTGGGAATGGTGCATCTCACCTTCAGAAAGAATTAGATATCCCGACTGCGAGTAGCATGGTATATGTGGTATTACTTCATATTATTACTTGGTTTTAATCTACAAGGATATTAGAAAAGACCAGCTCTTAAATTAAGCCCTCAAAGCTACCTTTTTTATTATTATTTTTAAACAATAGTTTAAAAACCCCAAGAGATCCGGTACCCTGCAGCAGGTATGTAAAGGCACTAGACAGTAGTTGATCTAATAAAAGGTCAGGACTCCTTTTTCCTTTATATCTGGACTCGGTGATGTGGAGGGCCGAGCTTATGCTCCCAGGTGGGTTAAGCCAAAAGCAAATGCTCCTTTTGGGGTGTGTGTGAGAGGAGGATGCCAACAGATAGGGGTTTTTGCCCTCTCAGGAACACAGCATGTGCTTCTTTGTGCGAGGCCAGGATAGACCCTAAGACAGCCACTCCCCGCTAGTCCACCAAGGCTTGGCTAGCCTCCTCGTCCAGGCAGTCTTCCCTCTTGGTGTACTGATTTGTTTACAGCCTTAATTTGCCCATTGGGTTTTTTGATAGAGATGACTACATCCTGGAGGAAAGAGGGGAATAAAACCAAACTCAAAACACACACGAAACAAATCAACAACAAAATCCAATGTATTAATCTTAAATATTTGACTGAATCTCCATTGGAGCTGCTTTGGTGACCCAGGCAACTTGTCATTGCTGTTTACTTTCTCTGTACATTCAAGCGATCAGGTTTCACTTGCACGAGTGCCCGTCAAAAGCGCTCTTTCAGCTGTGTTATGGGCATGCTACTGTAGAATATAGGACAGGGACATTTTCTGAGACAGTAACGTCATCTCCTCTCTTTTCTGTTCATGCTCTGGTTCTTTCTCCTCTCTTCTTGCCCCATCCCAGCTCTTCAAGTTTTAGTGACCCCATATCACACAATTTTTGCTTGGGAAATAACTTCTGTTGAAGGCATAAGAGAGTCTTGCTGCTGTGGATTGCCCTTTCCCCTGTTACAGCGTGTGAATAACTCCCCGAGAATAGAAGCCGCTCATAAGCTGCGACGGCAGAATGGGGTCCCAGGGTTTAATCCTGCGACTCAGTGTATTGTTATTTAAAAGGCTTTTCTGTAGAGGGGAAAAAATGTTTCAAAAGCCTAATACTTTGTAGAGATAAACTGTTCCTTTTAAAGTCATTGTTGTCTTGTTCTGATACATCACCTCTGAAGAAATAATTCAAAACACTTTTATGTTAGTGCTGCCTGCAAGTGAAATATTTAAAGCAGGCTGCACGCTCTAATACGCAGTTCAGAGTGGGGACTTTTGTGAGGCTCACATCTGATATTTTTTCCCCCCACTGTTTTTTTTTTCCTCTCTGCTTTTTTGGTTTGGTTTTTTCCTCTGGTTATCTTTGTGTTAGAGAAGGTCAGAGAAAACATGAAGTACCATTCTGAGAGAAATGGAGATATTCAGCAAGGAACGTAACAGCAGTAGTTCCGTGGGGAACGAAGGGCTGCTTGGAGTTCTGCAGGGCCTCCCCTCTTAGCCAGGGCAGTAGTAATAACGTAAGAAGGGCCGTAGTATCTCTATTTCCCTGGAGTGTTGTGTTTTTATAAAGAGGAAAAAAAGAAAAGTACTTTTCCAAATGGGAATGAAAGCAAAGAAGCTCCAGTTGCCCATAAAATGAAATCATTGGAGATTCATTGCAGTATTTACCATCAGCAGTATACCTATACCATAGAACAAATGTCTAAACAGCTCTTTGAAATAAAAGAGGAATTGTTTCTTCAGAAGAGAACAAATTGAAACATTTTAATCTTATCCAAATGTTCTTATTTATGTCGTGAAGTTTCCTTGAAATGCTCACCTGCTGGGGAAAATGCATTTCTAACAATCCAGAAAGGATTTTAAGTATATATGTATATAAAAATCACAATCTTGTTGCTGTGGAACAGAAGGCAGTTGCATCTTCCCTCAATTTAAGGGGAAACCACTTCTCCTCACAACTGATGCCTAAGTCAGTGTACTGTGGGATGTCTTACGTGTTCTCCTGTTGGCCTTGGCTCCGAACTGGTTGAGCCTCAGTGTAACGCTGTCGTCTTCTGTCCCTGAAATAATCTGAAAAATATTGGGAAACGTCATGTTTTGTTAGTAGCTTCATTATTCTTGTCTTCTGTACTCATCTGGGCCACAATTTTGAATTTTAACAAGAAATAATTTTCATGCATGTCGAACGGTTGGGTTGCTAATGCCACCAACGTGGCTGCATACCAGGAACTGGCCTGAATTCTGAGTCTTGCCTTGAGTCAAAACAAACTAGAATGAGTTTGGGTTTTCTCTGGGAATGGTTGTGGCCAGAGGTTGAGATTAGTGGTTTGCAAGCAAATGAGCGGCTTTCCAGCATGTAAAACAAGCAGAGGATGGAGTTGGACCAAGCTAGAGGAGCAAAACCCTTGTTGAGGATGTGTATCTTAAAATGCATAACACCTAAGCTCTTGTTTAAGACTGGGCAGGTTTCCAGTCAATCATGGGCACTTTGTCTCGTTTTTCAAAGGCAGCAGCAGTTCCTGGCAACCACAGAAAAAGGAAAATTCTATTTTCAAACTGTTTTTCAGGCTTGAAAACTGAGAGCTTTTATATTTGATTGGAACTTAAGAACCACAGATAATTTTATTTATTTATTTATTTTCCTGGCCTTTCTGCACTAAAAGTTTCCACACACATTAAGATTTGAAGGCCAGAATTTAACTTTAAAAGTTTAATCACTTTTAAATTGTGGGGATGTATAATAGCCCATGAAAATGCTATTGCTATTTTTCTGATGTTTAAATGCCAGCCAGCAAAAAACAAGCTTTGTGGATCTCCACTGAACAGCCCAGTTTTGCCCACTGCTCTTGGCAAAGTACAACTTTCTCACCAATTTGCTGAGAAGATAATCGCTTTGGGGTGTAAGCCCTAAACAGAGGTCTTAAGCTCATTCACAGTAAGAGTGTAATTTTAATTGTATGTACCCTACAGATTGCAAACAGTGGGGTCAGCAGACTATCTTACAGGGTTTCTTCAGTGAAAATGAATCCTCTTGTGCATTAGAAAAATGCGCTGGGTTAGGACATAATAGCAGAAAGCTCCATACCTTCGGGTGTGGGTGACTACGAATGGATCATGGCTCGTTTGGGGCTGCTAAAGTGAAACTCATTGGGATGCACTCAACCCTGTCAGTTGGAACTTCTGCCGTACAAACTTCTGCACATTATTCTTTCATAAGAGTATGACTTTCCTGTCAAGCACAGAATATAAGTAGAAACCTCAATATTAGATACAGAGGTAGGTAACTTAAATCTTTAATGTGCCCTTTGCATTTTTATCAGTCACCTGTCGGCAGCTGCAGACAGCTGTTCAGACAGAGATCAGGACATGGTATAGCAGGGTTCAGTCAGCTCTCAGAGGGAGTATGTGTGTATTTTCAGTAGGAAGGCTATTGCCAACTCAAATCACTGAAGAATGAGCAGGGTCTCCTTTTCCATCCCCAAATAGGTAAATTTTTTAAGCTGTAACTTAAAAACAAGAAAAATTGCAACGGGACTCCACTACTTCTTAGACTGGTTTTATTTTTTTCAAGACACTCTATGAAGGAATGTATATAAGTACTAGAGTCGTTAGCCACATTTCTTTACATTTCTATACATCCTTAAGTCTTTTCCTATTTTAATAAATCTTCGTTAGGTATGTGAAATAAATGCAGTCCAGGGACACCTGTGTTTGATACCTCTTTGTGGAGAGGAGGAATAGAGGTATCTTTTTAAGGCTTTAGAGTCTCTTTGTGTAGGAGTCTGAGACAGCACTGATGAATCAGGTCAATGTTTCTGTTGTATATTTGAAAGCAATGCATGTATATTTAATATGATCTAATATTTGATCTTTTGCATATATGGCTTAGCTGGATTATGTGATATAACTCTCATCTGATGCATGGCTCCACTAGACCTCACGCTCGATACTAATCTGTGTTGAGATCAGGTTAATAATGCATATAACTTTTCCTGTGAGTCATTTCTAAAAGTAACTTGGGATGTTAAAAGGATCAGTCTGCCTTCCTCTCTGAAGCAGATTTTCTCTGAAATAATGAACTGACACCATTTGAGACTCATTCCAAAACCAGCCTCTTCTGTTAAGCACTGAGGTCCCGCAAGATGTTGGGGGTAAGGGCACTGCCAATGTGCGGCTTGCTTCAGTAGCTGCTTGATTTAAGTGGGGAACAGGGAGAATGTGAAAATGTGCTGTAAAAAGGCAATAGGTTTCACGGTGATTCCTGCTGCTAAATCCTTATTGCATAGTTCTAGGCGCTGCCCTAACATGGCTCCGTTAGCTACTGGGCATGGGCTAGTGCTGAGACTGCAAAAGGGTGCTCTGTGAGCTGTAGAGCGTCTTTGCTCAGGGGTTTAGATGCACAGTCTGATAACCACCAAATCCCTCATGTTTGAGGAGGTGGTGTTGCCTGTTCTCCTCCTGGCAACTCAGTCGTGGCCCTGAAATGGTTTCTTCTGCTTCTCCACTGCCTGGGTGCAGCATGACAAGAAAAGAGTGTTTTCTGCTTGGATACACAGGATCTGTCACACTTTGCATTGCAGCGTCCAGTTCCTGACACAACAGCGCTAATGAGAACAGCAGATGACAATTAAACATTCAGGTGCAATCGATGTAATGAGGAATATGGGTCAGAATCACCTCTGTTGTCATTTCCATCATGTTAAATCACAAGCCTGGCATCTTGTGTGTCTTCCTCTGATGCTGATTCTGAGCGTTAAGGATGAGGCTGATGGGACCTCACCTCCTCAAGCAGCTGTTTGGTAATCCTGGCTGGGAAGCACTCTCCCCACAAGCAATATTGCACTTTACTCAGTTTGTTAAATATATAGTGAGGGATTTACAGGCTCAGAGTAGAAGGGATTGGTAGAGCTGTGTCCTGCAAAAAGAAGATTGTGCCCCCAGAAGTAACGATTCTTTGCCAAGTTCTGCAGTACAAAAGGGTGCTGGGTGCACATTTCCCCACAGGGTACAGTGACTGTCGGCCAGTGTGGAGAGTAGTGAAGTGTCCTTGTAGACTTTCTTATGCTCTTCAAACAGAAATCACAGTATGTGAAGGAAAAGCATATGTTTATGTTGGTAATGTTGTCTGCAGTTGATTTCTTGCTGGCAAGACTAAACAGTTCACTAGGGATAGATAACTTCTGCTCCATATGGTATGGGCTTGCTCTGCTCATGTGCCAACCCGACCAAAGTGGTGGTGGGATGTCTGAAAAGCAAATCCTCCACTCAAAAAACAAAAAACAAAAAAAAAAACCAACCATTTGGGCAAATTCTGGATCATGTGTAAGCACCTACCCTTCCCCTTTGATTTGGGAACTTCCTTAGGGGGTGGCACTGGTCAGTAAGACTGAATCATACAAATCCAGTTGCTCATGTAACACTTCTTATTACCTAAGCGATGTTACAGCATCAGGGTGCCGGATGGGCTGTCAAATTGAATTGGATCTTGTCCTTTTGCTGTTATCACTCAAGTAATCAATCCTCGAGTAAGTACGTGTATTTGCCAATATGAGTGCTGCAAAAACACCCATATAGCTGTGTTAAGAGGGATACTCACTTTCATTTCAGGTTGAAATTTTTCTTGGTTGCTAGCAGGTTTTTATGCTGGAACTTCAAAATAAGTCTCAGAAAATGGCAATGTGGGTCCAGCTGCTTGATCTTATTCTCCTTCCAGATCTTTCCTTTAATATTAGCAGAGTATTAAGTTGTTTAACAAGGTTGGCAATGTAAATATATCCTTTATTATCTTATGCAGACAACCTTGAAAGAAAAAGTATGAGACAGTGGGAATTAATAGGAACCCAGGATCATGTGTGTTAATTCCACTTCACTTCTAACTGTTTTATTGAAAAAGCAGTGAGGTTTTTATTTTGTGACAAGGCCTGTGACTTGCCAACATAATTGGTGCAAACTAGACTTCCTGGATAAGCTTGATTTAAATAGGATCTAACTCCAGGAGGCAGGAATGTTGCACTGTGTAGAATCTATTTTTTATGAGTTTTTGGAGAAGTCTGAAGGTGAAAAAATTGCAAAAGTGATTGGTGAAGCACAGGGTAATGCCAAGCTTTCTTTATGTCCAAGAATATTTTAAAACTGAAAGGTACAAAAATAACAAACCTCCTCTCTTCGTCCTTTTCCTTTGTCTGTGTTTTCCGCAGTTCTGACTTCCCAGCTGCCCTGGTCACTCTGAGATCTTTTGAGCCCTAGTTCACTCTGAACTTCAACCTTGAATTGAATCTGTGTCACTTCTCAAAGGAAGGGATGAAAAAATGCATAAGCATTAACCCTGGCCTCAGGAAATGCCACCTGGGGATGAAGCTTAAGCATTAATCTTTCAACAATTAAGTGGCACTTGTTCTTAGGAACATACAGGTTCATACAGGTAATCCTCCAGCAATCACTCTACCCAGTAGGCAACGTCTCTGCTTAACTTAATGTTTCTGCTTAATCATCTCTCACCTCTATTTTCGAGCTTTGCCAGCCACCCTCGCAGCAATGAATCTAGCTCATCCCTAAAGCTCCATGTACAGCAGATGGAACAGATGATACACTAAACACTCCCCTTTAATGCTCAAGGTGGGGGTACAGAAAGGCTGAACCATTGGATGCTTTTCTTCCTTTTCCTTGATGTGTGTTTCTTCCTTTTGTTTTGTGAAGGGTATGTTTTGGTGTGGGTTTTTTTTTTTTTCCTTTTCTCCTTTTTTCCCCCTCCCTGTCCCTACTGCCTGCTACTTCTATTAGGGTTTCGTCCCCTTTTTGCAAAATCCCGATTGCAAAACATCCAGCTCCAGCTCTTCCGAGAGTGCTGCTGCAATGAGACCTAGCCCTGGCCTCCAGTGGGAAGCTCTGTTTTCTGTGGGATCAGCAGCTTGGCCCAGCTCACTGGGCAGCTACATGTCCACTGGTGTCCCGTGGGCAGCTACGTGTCCTGTGCTGAGATGGGATGGGGTGAGGAACGTGTGGGCAGAGGAGGGCAAGGGGAATTGGCCACCCCCAGAAGCAGGAGCTTAGGAACTGAATCAGCCTACACTGAGAGTTGTAGCTGCACTTTTAACATATGTTTAACTATACAATCCACTGTGGTGTAAAGATACCTGAGCTGGCTCCAAATGAACTGCCTTCCTCATTTCATAAGTCCCAGATGTAGTATAGCTCCATTAGCATGGCAATACACCCAAACTAATGAGTTTGGGTAAAGCTGATACTGCTATATTGCTTTCCCTTCTGGTGCTAGCTCATTTCCAGCCAGCTCAGATGTCTCTTAAGTGCTGTTTTGCATGATACAGATAAACCCTAAATAACCTGTGCGAGGCAAGCGTGGGGTCCAGTAAGACACAGATGAATCTCTGTTTGCTGAGCTATCCCACCGATCACCCCACTAAGCTTTTTAACCTCTAATATGATACTGAATACAGGGTAGGTATATTGCTGCATGCAGCCAGTGTCTTACTGTACTTACTGTCTTGCCAAAGCTTGTGGAGGTTATTGATCTGAGCAGAAGGGGAAGGTCTCAGTTAATTTTAGTTGGAGGTTTTTCTTTTTCTTTTTTTTTTTTTTTCCCTGT